>JANFCV010000181.1:600000-947636 GCA_024500475.1 Phthorimaea operculella
ATCTGTGATCTGGCACGGTATATGAAAACAAAACCAAATTAATCTACTTCGGCAATCAAACGACCCGCGTCTTATCCATTCTTATTAACATTTGCTGTACAAAGGTGTATGACACTCGATGCGCTTCCAAAATTCTATTATTTGATTCTGCATATTTAGATGATTTTTTTCTTCCTAAAATATATTATATGCACGATCCGCGGCGTTCCTTTGAAAGGGAGTAGGGGCAGGTGCAGGGAGCTGCGTCCCTGCGCCCGCGCAGCTACTGGAACGCCCGCGCAATTACAGATAAATGTCGGGCCGAGGCGTCGTATCTCCGGTAAATACTACAATATACCAGACATACCGGGTCTTACGAGAAACAGACATGTTCAAAGAGATACACGCCTTTGGATATATTCATTTAAGTGAAGGCTAATTTGAACAAGAATTAAAAATTGTTAACGCAACGACAACATTAGTATCTGTACTGCAAGAGAAGATCTGATATTATTTAAAGAAGCAGAATTTTGTAGAGATAAAGAGCTAGATACAAAAGGCCCTGTATAAAACTATAATATCGAAAAACTTGCAATTATTTTAAAAGGCACTAATGGCGACATAAATGGGGCCGCTCCAAGAACTCTAGTCACCTATTAAAGGTAATATTCAATTGTGATTGCTATAAATAAATTGACAGTTGAAGGCTTGTAATGACATTTAAATATCTTTAACGAGGAATCAATGAGAACCTTTAAAGGACAGTTTAAGAAAAAACGCGACAAATTATATAAAAGAGATCAGTGAACCAAAAACTCTACAACTAATAAAAAGATAAATAGCGGGAAAATTGAACTGGTTTCTAAGGACATAATTATATTAAAAGAAATAATTAAATAGAATAGGCCGACATTAATCATAGGCTATGGGAATTCTATAAGTGATGCTAGATATAATGGAACAGAATTAAATGAACTTAAGTTATCGGTTAATAATAAAATACATGGTTAGCCTGAAGTAGTTTCTAGTGAACCTATGTGTAACAAGGTAATATATTTCCAGCTAAGGTTATTTAATACAATTATCGGAGTTATCGTTTTTATGTCTTTTTAATACGTGACTGCTAAATAATGCTAAAACTGGCTATATGTTTATTTATCATCAGCTTATACAAGTTAGACGCAAATCTTTAATGTATTTAAGCAATTACACCAGCATAGATTAAATGTTGCAATATACAATGTAAATGTAGGTACTATGTCGTCAATATAATTTTCAATTTTGGAAAATGTAAAATAATGCCTAATCAATACTGACTTGAAGCATTTTGATATGGAAAATAGATATATTTAAGCAAGTATACCAAGTGGGGGAGTTTGCTTTTTCTTTCTAGTACAAGGGGTTAAAGGATGGAAACAATCAGTCCTCAAAAATACTTTAACTTAATTTAAAGCCACACATTTAAAGAATTCGAAAATTGTTTCAAATTCCAATTTAATACAAATTGTCACACTTTGTGGTTTGGAAGATGATATTGGCAGTTATTGCCTGAGGTGTTTGGGTATTTTTATAACATATGGCGTATGAATTGTCGCCTTTAACCCGGGGCTGTTATTTTATTGTCAACTTATGCATGTGATAAGTTTTCAGTTGCATCTCAGTTTTCACACGATACAACAATTTACGTTTGAACCTACCTACTATGTAGGTATGCATTTCCACCACAACATTTTGTGCAACCTCTTACAAAAGATCTCGCTTCGCGAACTTGGTTACTTTTCCTTTTACATCAGCTTTACTTGCACCAGCTAGTTTACAATGTTCCACCCTTACTACAATAGTACCTAATATTTACCGAAAACCATCGTTACTACAAAAGTATTCTTAAAGGGACCTGCAGCGTCTACCTCAAGGCAAGTCCCAACTTTTCCTTTCAAAATGCTGTAATTCAACAAAGCCACCAAAATATCTACAGTCCACGAAGGATTATCATCGGCTACGGACAATTCGCGTCTCCAGCGGGCGCATATTACGTCGCACAATACTCCATTACCACTCAGGTGACTGCGTAATAAGCCTGAAAATCCGGTTCGCATTGAAGCGTTTAAAGTTCCATCGGAATCAATAAGAAAACTTTGAAAACGGCAGCAATCAAACCGCTGGAAGACTTGGAAGTTAACAAAACGAGCGCAGTGCGCGGCGGCCGGCCCGCGGGCCTCAATTACGACATTAAAATTATTATTTTATTTCGATTTTTATTTATTATTCGCATTATTATATTGTGTGGAGTTATTATCGGTGAAATGTTTCGTTCGGATAAACGTTCGCCGGCGAGCGACACGCGATCCTGTGAGCAGAGTTCCTTCGAGAATTGGGAGCCAAGGAATCCTTTTTACCCTTTTATTTCGCACCTGCCAGAATAGTCGTCCTGAACACTCCTTGTATTTCATTACTATTCTAAATGTGGCACAGCTTCTGTGTAATTCATAGGTAATGGTCTTTTAAAATACCGATGTAATTGCTTCGTTTCCAAATGGCGATGGTTTTAGTTTATTTGAGTGTTGATATTCTTGCTTCTGTATAGTAGCTAAAAAATAATAATTATTACAACAGGAACTCACACAATACATAAGAACATATTCGTTTTGTCAATAGGAATTTTAATAGGTCATTCATTATGAGTAAAAAGTGCCAAATCGGGCGTAGGTATACAGAACCCATTTATCGGAAGTGGAACCCTCGATTGGCCAGTCATTTATTCAGCTTTGCTTTCTCATGGTTCCAGACTGCTACTGAATTCTTTCTTTCTTTTATTTCTTTCACCACAATTTTATTTAAAATCGTTATATCAATAAAATGATGCCACTTAACTCACACGTTCAACAAGTTCGTCCACCTTGTACCGATTTAGGAAATCGGTTTTGTAAAATAAACGTATGACATACTAACGTGTTATTGTATTGTTGTGGTATGTCAAACAGTAAACACGACCTGTCAGTCCTAACAGTTGCGTACCGATAAGTAGGATAGCGTTAGCACCGCGCGCGCTAATGCTCATGTCAACAGAATCAAATGCTTCTATGAAATCCCCGCGTGATTTTATAATATAATATTAACTGTAAGTTTAGTGTGCCGATGAAATGGTAAAATCCACACGATGCGATGAATATTGGATGAGTCAACATCGGTGACCGGAATTTCACCACTAGTTAGCACATCATCCACGTATGTGACCGGTGACTTGATACTAGTATCTCTATTTAATCATTTGCGCTACTTGTCAATGAAGTCAACAGAGAAGTGAGCCAGTTTAAAACACAAGCCCAACAAAGAAAGGAAAAGTGAAAGAATCCATCCATCGCAACCATTAAACGAGCTACCTGCTTATGATTTAGACAAACATGAACCGAATTTGATGTTGTTCTGAGAAGAATCCCGAAAAACGACTAAAGCAGGAGGACACGCTATTGATTAACGCCTTTTACCATCAACCATGAGGCGAAATAAATTGAATCTTATCTCAAGACAATATAGCCAAATTTAAAGTAGCACATGTCATTGTAACTGGTGATAGATATCAGTCAAGATAAGAAACAAAATCATTTAAACGAATCACGACTTTATACATAGGCGATACAGAAGCGGTAGCGTCATCTGTTCTACAACCTGATTAACTAAGCAAACTAAACTGAACCTTCTGCTATTGGCAATAGTTACATGTTGAAGTGACACATTCCAAAGGCTTTCAGAGAAGGCGATGCTTCATACAAAGTTATTTTATGAGGCGAAATCAAATAGAAACTTGCAATGAAAGATGTCGTGTACTCAAGTTGTTTGGTATTGAAAGCAAATACGAGAGGTAATAAAATATTGAACATTTTGTAGATGTGAATGTGAACGATGTGACGATGTGTTACAAGAAAATGTTTATGATCATTATAATTACAACCGAGCAAGTACGGTCGGAAAAAAGTTATATCGTTAGCAAACAGTTCAAAGAACTTTACGATTACAAGTGTGAATGCAGTATCTGTGAACATCGACAATGCAAAAGGAAGGATGCTCTCGTGATGGAAACGTTCGCGCATCCACACTCCCTGGAACATTTATTAGCGGGATCCGTCACGAGCTTTGTCCACACATTAGCAGTGTTAACACCCGGGACTCGCCACTACCTGCCTGTTTGCCTAGGTGCATACACCATCGTGTATTTGTCTAGATATCCACATATCTCGCGTCTGCACACGGCTTGCGACATCCGCGAGTTCGCCGCATTGTTGACGCCGAAGGGAAATCTGCTTAGCCGGTTGCGCAATCGACGCATTGGCGACTCTACAAATACTTAATATTATTATTTGCACTAATCAGTCGCTAAAGGGATTTTGCAAGGTTGTAAAATTCAAAGGAATTTATATGGACGACATTATAATGTCATGAATCAAAAGCGCACAAAAGTAGTCATCAAAGAATGGAATAAGGCTAAACAAAGGTTTGGTGAATGGCTGTCTCTTGGTATCTCGATAGTGGTCAGTACTGTCACACAATGTTGCTATATTAACTGCTGCAGTACCATTAACATTAGCGCACGTAAAATAACCGCCAATAAGCCGAGGCACGCATCAAACCTGGACAAAGCAACAGGTTCTCGTCTCGACAAACACGGCGTGTGTTTACATTACGATCCTGGGGCTTCATTTAATAATTCTCGGGAACTAAAAGCCTTTGAACATTTCATCAGATGACCCTCGGTGTTTGCACACACTCCTGGCTGAGATGCTAATGTGGACACAAGGACCTGTATCGTCGATCCGCCGATGCGTTTATTGTTAGCCCTTCCAATGGCGACGGCTTCTATTTCACTTCGATTTCGATATCTTGTGCAAACATTTCTCTCGGATTCTTCACTTTTTTCTTCAAGTATCGATACCACCAATGATGTTCGATTGAAAATGGGTCTAAAGTATGATGTTCATTGAAAACCATTGAACTCATGTGACTATTGTTTTACAATAATTAATAAACTTCCTTTGATGTTGAACGTAAACCATTAATTATGGTCACCGACGCTACCGTCAGGTGGTCGTGAAATTGTGATAGAATAATGAAGGGTAGTTCTTAATTCTTTATCCGTTGCGGTAGGTTGCGAAAATTATCTAGTCCTCGAAACGGCTCACCCATAAAAGTGATTTTATGAATTTCATGACGAATAGTGCTAGTTACTACAGACATGTCAGGAAGCCATAACTGTTGGAAATGAGTGGAGTATTTGAGCAAAACAAAAGGTGATAAGGAGAGGTAAATAACCTGACCCATTGACGGCGTGACGGCGGCGCGCGGCGTCGAGCGTCGCCTGCGCCCGCGCACCGCGCATGACATGCCGCGAGGAGGACTGCCAACTCACACGAATTTAGACTGACTTGGGTAAAAAAGAATAAATCAAAATAAAAGGTTCAAATCCTGCCTGTGGTTAAAAATTTTGCAAGATTTCAAAAAAATTAAATATTTATCAAGAAATATTTTTCAAAAACAATCGGCAAAAGAAATTTCTGATAGGACTTTATTGCAAGTGCAATTATGTGAAGACTCATTAGAATGATCGAAAGCCATCTCGAAAGCAAAAGAAAAACAAAAAGCCCTATATAGTCACCTGAACAAAAATCTTTGAGATCTTACGCTTAGGAGTAGGTAATAGGTTCATCACTACTCACACACTCATCAACTGATCACATCATAATGGAAATTGTTATCAGGTGTACAAATAAATATACACTAGGTACTTGAAATAGGTTTCAAAGTATTTAGGTACTTGTTGATATGATTGAATCCTTTGAGACCGAACTTCTAGTATAAGTCAGTGAATAAGAAGGTACAAAATGTAGAGCCTCAATAGTTGGCAACATTATCTGAAGGCAAGACTTGTCGGCTCGATCACTCGCTTGCTCCACACCTGCTTAGCACTTCAACACGCGCTTCACATACCTACTGGAACGCATTTCAGCACAGAATCATCTATTTAACAGCCAATTCTAACCCATTCCGTTTACTCTGGCAGCCATGAGGAAAATATCCTCACAATCTATTCTCAAATATGACCATCGCCGCCGTAAACAATCAAGATACATTCTATAGAAAAAAACCTCTTGACAGTAATGTATGCAATGATGTCGCAAACGACTCCAGTGTAATTGTTTAGAATAACGTATATAAGCATTTGTTCCACTAGTTTCTAATAGATGCTCATTTCAACCATACCGTCCCTGTTGAATTCCAAATCATTTGGCCGCTTAATTTTATTCAAAATACCGCAACAGCGGTAAGTAAAAAGAGATCGTGTCGCTTATTGTGATGATAATTATTTTAGAAAACAAAAACTAGAAAGCGGACAGACGGAGATGCCTATCTGTTAATTATTGTCACCGAAATGGCGCCTTTATTGTTTATGAGTCAAAATGGCGGAGTGACAAATCGTCGTTTCATGCGCGTTCCGTTTGATTGACGCGTGCCAGATTCCACGCAGTCAATATACGTTTATACATATTTATTTACGCGTAGAAAGCGCAAATAAAGACGAGTTTAACATTGCGATCGAGATAATGAATCGATGTTTACGGAGACGTGATGCAAGGCGGCCTTACATCGATTAACTGGCAATCGCTTTCTGTTAAGATCGGAACACACTGAATGAGAATCTAACGAAATGTACATAATCAATATCCAAGTATATAGTCAACTTTTGTATTTCTAATTTTCATTCCTAAACTCTATTTGGAATAGATTCTTTCTGACGGTCTGCAATTTCAATTAATGACCAGCAGAGCAAAATATGCATGCTACAACCTTTGCCTACAACTGCAACAGAGAATGCGTCGCGTCGGCACTGATGGACTTTATACATCGCTCTACAAGTTTCTAAAACAGTATTTGTGATTAGAAAATATCGGAATCGTTGAGACAATTTCGAGCCATAGCATCAGGGGTCAATATTGACATTTCTCACGGCGACTCGTGCCGACACCTCGGCCCGGTATTCCTTCCGCTTTTCACACAAATAGGTAATAATCGATTGCTTTATAGCGTCGCGTGTAGGCGCGGTTTGATGGCGATACTTCGGGGAAAACATTTAAAATCGACTGGAAATTTCAACCGATTCTATCAACCGTATTTCAAGGATGGTAAAGGCCACAGTTGCACAAGTCTCTTTTCCCTTGTAAGGGCAAACTATCTTGCTAAGTGGGAATACAAACTGGGCCGCATTTGTGACCCATCGGTACCCTCAAAGGATCAATTCGAAATCGGTGCTTCAGACATGTTCTGGCAATAGACAGGTTATGACATTCCGTGGTCAAGTAACTCTTCTGCTATCGATCAGGTCAATAGTTTTACATCCGAGATCACATTAATTTTGTTTTGTTTGCAGATTGTAGGTAGTTCATGTTAAACCAGATTGATTTTCAAATGATTCAAGACATCACAGAACGCACGAGTTATAATGAAAGCTGAAAAACTCTATTGACAATGAAATGATACGATACAATGTTCGATGAGGTAGTACGTAGATATTTTATATGGATGATTTTGTGACTATGACCTACATGGATGACATGATTATACTAGACTGCAATAAAATTCAAAAATACTAAGTGCAAGATTACTCAAACATTTCCGCTTTACTTTACATTGACAGTATAAAACCATGGCTGCTAAAGATGTTAAGTGCGAATTTACATAAAAGCTCGCACAAAGTGATGCCTTTCTTTACATTATCGAGTTATTCAGCGAACTCGCATACAAACAAACAAACAGACAAACAGAGATGATCACGTATGAAGTCTTTGTGCTTCATATTTGTATGGTTGACTCATATTGAGGGAAATATCTGAATGTCTTCCTGACGTCATAGTGTTTGTTGTCCCCATAAGGATATTTGCGATTGCATTAAACAATTCTTCGCTTTCATACACGGTGTTTGTTGAATTCAATATTACCTTCTTATTCTTATGTGCAATATAGGGTGAAAAGCAATTCCATACAATCCCTGAAGGTTCCCACAGCTCTATGTGTTGGAAAAGAACCCTCCAGGGAATCAATCGTTTTTAAAAAGGTGTCAATATTTTTTATGACTGGTAATTTAACATCGAAATTAATAAATATAGCCTTTGATGACACCCTGTATAATTAAATCAACGGCAATCTTCTATTCAGAAAATCCAATAACGTCATTGACCATTGAATCGTTATTGATTGTGTATATGATGTTGTTTATGTCGATTCCTTGAAGCATTTCATCAATGATAATGATTTTGTATGTACTTTATGGTAATAAATAAACACTGTGTACCATGTCAACTGTTAATGACGATTTGTATCTCTTTATTCAGGTAGGTACAGTACATTACATGTCGTTTATTCAGAATAGGTGTAGATACTTTACTTACTCAGAATTGGCATATCAATTGATGAAAACGGGCATAACAAATAATCCGAAAGGAAGTTCTGAACGATTTTCCTCCTTACCTATATTAGCTGAAATTTTCCTTAGTAACCGATAGTGAAAACCAAGGTCAGACTGGTGATAAGGAACGGTATCGGTCACTAGTAAGACTAGTCCGACCATTTCCCTAAACAAATAATCTTAATTCAATATGTTTACAGCATTTCAGAACAGCAAACATACCTAATGTTAATATGCATTCTGCCCTGTCAATATAATATAATGCGAGGTCCATCTACGTTCATCTCGGACACACGACTGGACCAAATTACTTATGCAGCTCGTAAACGGATATGTACACCTTATTATCTAAGACGTAGAGTCGAATATCTAATGAGAAGCAGAATTCTAAATGAACGTGTAAATTGGTGTCCACACTTCAGGACCAATTTAAATACAGCTCATTAGCTCAATGAAATCGATACGTGCGTCTAATTGCACAGGTATTAGAGCTTAGATTTGAATGCAAGATGACATTGTAGCGGTATACTAATTTGTCGTGGTTGGAAGATGTCTATTGACCATGTTCTATCAATGGAGGCGCCAAACGGATGTGGTCTCGGTGTTTGAATAAAAGATGGCCGAGTTGTGTCATTTCCTTTGTGGAAAGCGTACTGGCCGCTTATAGATTTGTCACGTCACTCCAAATGTACATAAGCTGATTGCCGTCATTATCCAGCCAGCCAGTGAGACATAGAAATAACAATAACATTATATGAGATGAGGCGCATGAGACAAACGAAACAAATTCTGCGAAATATCATCAAAATAGGTAAGTTACAAAGGCAAAAGAAAAACCCGCTTAGAAGAAATCTGCCGGAAAATGTCCTTATTTGGAAAATATAAGTGATGGGACCTAGCATTAATTTTGGCTTAGGATTTCATTGGGATTTTGTGTAAAAACAAGGTCAAACACATCTGATGTATAAGAGCAATCCTGTAATTTAAAATCCGTCGAATATGGTGTCGAAGATTTTCTTATGACACAAATTGTATTTTTTGTGACTGAACATTCCGTTGAGCTGAGTTCCAAGCCTCCTGCAAGTATAAAAACTAGGGCAAGAAAACCGATTTCCTATAATAATAACGTGTTAACAACCACAAATGCATATTAACCTAACTTAGGATTTAACAGCCTCCATTATCAGTTACATTGTTGTTTATTTCATAAGCTTAGATACAGAAGACAATGGTGTCACGTCAACGTATCGTTAAACTTCGGTTAAACCGAGGTTTAAGCGCTAACCACAGGTTAATTACTTTGCTGTAAACTGGAGACTAATGTCCTAACCGCAGGATGAGAAAACGGTCGTCTATGTAAGTGCATGGTTTGCGGAATGCAATTTCTAATGAGGATTTATTTATTCATTGTCTTTTTAAATCACCTTCTTCTTGTTATATTTAAAAGCTCTTTTCTTGGAGTAACCACAATTGTCTTTGTCAACTGCCTTCTCCTTCAAATCTCCTGTGGATGGATACGACACGGCCAATATTTTCGCCTGTAGGTACTTTAGATTTTTTTTCATTTTCTCTTTATGTCTTTCTTCCTTTGATTTTGCTTTCGATAACTGTTCAGAATAATTGTCGAATAAGATTTCCTAATATTCCTAACACGTTCCTTTTCTATTGTCTTTAGCAAAGTTCTTTTTACCCGTACAAGTTGGATTACTTCTTCGTTGGTCTTTTTTTCCGCCAGGCTTATCCTTTCCATAAGAGACGTAATGATTTCAAATTTTTGAGTGAAGGTACAGACTTAATTAGGATTCTGAGCTTTTACCATCCGAAATCATAAATCTATTGAACAAATATCTAGCGGGAACAAAGATGACCATTTATTCAGAACCATTAGGTACAATAGATCGCCTATTTAAGTTATTTATGATCTGATATTTGCTCAAATCATAATCTTAGGAATGCTCCTTGACAATAGTGGCCACAGATACAGCATATGATACAAAATATAAGTATAAGACGCAACTAAGCAAAAAATATCCGACTTTAAAATGATGTAATATTTAATAGCCCATTATCTTTGAAATCTCTTGCCAGTTTTGACAAATTTACCTTCTTCTTCTTCTATATTTAAGAGCCTGGCTCTTGTCGATGTAGTATACGCCAATTTACCTAAATAGGTAAAAATGTAAAAATATACCTACAAAATAAATCGGTTTTCTCTTAGCGAAATTCGGAAACAGAGATTCATTATCAACAACAACAGACCACATCAGCCCACTGCTGAAAATACTCCTCTTTTTATCTCAAGCTAGTTTTTACGAACTTTTTCAAGTACCTACTTGTCCCATAACAGCCACGCACGATATCTCTTACTAAGTATAATTTCATAACCGACTTTTCTAAAGTCGGTTGATAAAATAGTAGTCACCCAGCGGCATTCGTCGTACATCGACATAAATCAATCGCAGCATCGATATCGATACGCATCTCGCATTAATCAATCAATGCATGCGCAGGAGTTGGAGTAGTGTCACTTATCGAACCACTGACATCATTAATAAACGGGGTATAAAGAGAATGTCAGATTTGACATATTTTAACTGTAGGTATTAGAATTTTGAGATAGTGTGTCGTCGCTTCGAGACTCGAGACGATTATCAAGGGATTGAAATTTGGCAAGGGTTAATCAAAGCGTGGGTAGATCAGTGACAAAGCAGTGGGACGATACCTCTCGTGTCCCGCATTTAATAAAAGTATCAAAAGTGTGACTTGACTAAACAAAACCATACTTTTATTGAAATATCTAAGAAGTTTCGTGCAATGCTTTTGTAGAGCTAGACCAACCTTTACGCGGCCACAAATAGATTGGATAAAAAATTGAATCTCATCTAATATTCCTAAAGCAGAAAGTAGCGAAATCTACGATTCGGGCTGAGAGAATTCGAAATTTTCTCCCTTAAAACTAAACGCGGAGTGCGACAAGGGTGTATACTCTCACCAGGATTGTTTAACAGGTAATGAAAACATTATACGATGATTAATGGAAGACTTGATCAGAGGGCCATTATATTTGGACCTAGAGTACCTACAGTATGCATAAAATGACAGAAACTGCACAGAATCGCTACGGCGTAGCAACCGCAATGAAAATACAAAAAAAATACTTTTTAGTATATCGACACCAAATCGTAGAAATTTAGGATGAATTTAACACAACATAACATCACTTAACTGGCCTTAACCCAACCCAAACTATATAAACTACCCCACACAGCTTTTAATATGAACTTCTCAAAATCGTCACCCATCAATACAAACATTTCTTCCAAAATCAATAAACCCTTTCCGATAGCGTTCAAATAACGAATCGGAATAAAAAACGTTAAAAAACTAAAGCATACTAAAGGACGACGACAATAACCAATCGAACTCGGCCGATCTGTCAACCGGCATTGTATTTGAATATTAGATGCATTGGTTTTGATTTAAATACGATAAATAAAATGATAAGAAATGGACCGATCGGTGATGGCGCAGTGGCAGAGTGAAGGTACGGGCTTGTATTCCGATTGTAGTAGACCTAAATAATACCTACTTAAGTAAATCAAAGATCAACATAAAACTTCTGTGTAATTTTTACAAGTAGTTAACCCGGCAGAAAATACTTTTTGAAACCTCCTACTACTCCGGTACATCATCGACGACATCATAGATGATTTTGAACAAAAGGCAAGGATCATCATAGAAAAAACTACCTAATAAAAAATAAACGGAAATAAAAAGAAGACAGAAGGCGACAAACCACACTATAATGTCTTTTAAAATCAGTTTGATGGGCCCATACACAAAGCCATACATTTCACCGCTCCCCACTGCGCAGGCGCGAACGAGCATTAACAAACAATAGGTACTTGTTGGACCACATTCGCGGCTGATTAATCTTGTCTCGTGTTGATATCATTTCGGAAAACAGTAGAGAATACATTTGACAATATAATAAACAAATAAGTCCATTTAAGAAAGCAAATAGAAGACGATGAAGTTAAAAATATCAATCGTCATCCGTAAATTCAAAAAAAAGCTCAACAACCATTGAGCAAGAACGGTACGGAAGATGCGTTGCTCGAAGTCAGAAGCTCATGGGTAAGTGCCTAAATGCACCAATAAGAAGTTACTAATTTTTGACATTGACATATAAAGACCACTCACAAAAAACATGGTCAAGAGTGGCGCCATTAGTTTCCAGTTTGCTACCTCATTTCATATAGGTAGATAAACTAAATGGATTGAAATAGACACGCAGAAAAAGCTAAAGCTGACACTATTACATTATGGGGTCAATGTACCGATACATTCTTCAAATATCAAACAAACTACCTCGATTTGAATACTTCAAATGATATTAAAGAATTACCCATCCAAATCAGATAATACAAAATGCGCATCAAACATTATAATTAATGATTAATCCCAAACGGTATGACATGAAAGTAAGATCGTGTTTTAAAAATACCAAGCTCGCATGCCTGAAATTATTGATAAATCAATGCAGTTCTCGGCACGAGGGTACTAAATCAAATGGAGTAAGTGAGCGCCTATCATAACGTTTTGACATAGAGTAACATGGTCGATATTAAACTGTTCCCACTAGATGGCGCGATAAGCAGCTGTCAAACTCACCTGTCATTAGCTTATTAATGGCCGCCGGCCGCCATGTTGATAGATTAAAACCTTATTTGAATTTTATTACAAGACAAGTACGACTGGTTTGGAGTTCTTGCTCAAATGCACGGACCAAAGTAATTAATTACAAACAGTAAATAAGCTACGCAGGTACTTATTTTCTGAAGGATAACAGTATCGTTGAAGACAATAAGACACCTGTCAATGTTTTTGATTAATAAGCGTGACAGTGATAGACATCAATCATGATGCAAATTCGTGACAAATTTTATTAAAGGCTCGATAGCAATGCTAAGTGCCGGTTCCATTTGAAACACAGAAACTGAATGATGACGTGACATGAATGAATTATGTTCAGCGCAATCTGGTTCGTTGAATAAAGCAACTAACAATGATCTAATTAAAGCTGCGTCACACCGCGCGCGTAATAGCAGCCACGGAATACAATGCGCCCACGCGCCGTCTGCCTGCCGTCTGTGCACATCCTTCTGCAATTTCAACCAATTTGCATCCTACTGATTCCAGAAACAAAAATCAAATTTATCACCGTGTTTACATACGAACAAACCGACTTAACACTTTCGCTATTATCCTTCTTTTTTAGGCAACGCTGTCTTATTTAGCCAAACATCCGAAAGTATCAAACTATCTGAACTTTTGCGTTCATAAACTTTGAACCTTTTTAATGCGGCGTAAGCTCGAGAACGGGTTTCTGTTTGATGTAGATGTAACGTTTGGTTCTTGTCAGCTGGCCGGTTATGGACCACACACGGTTCCCGTCAACATCGGTCCCAAGAACAACACTATATCACTTAGTATACTTTACAGGTAAACTAGTAGCTTCGAAGGCAAACGTCATTTAGTTTGATATCGTCGAGTTACGACTGGATTACTCAGTAATTTCCGCCAAGGAAATGAAAGTGAGATCAGATTGAAATCTTTACGACTATAAATTTGCACTACAATTGATTCAGGCAAGCTGAACAAGTTTACAGCAGTATTTTTCCTCACCTGACTCACGTTGATGACTATTATTTATTTATATGTGCAATCAAAAATGGCATAAAACTCCACAACAAAACGCTTCGACCCAAACCAAGATCGTAAAGTTGTAACTGCGTGTTTGATGGAAGATTAAATTTAAAGATATGAGCTAGATTGGTGAACAGGTGATACAACTGAAGTTTATAACAAATTGGAAGCAAAAGGTAATGTGATTGAAGATATAATTGAAGATGTAGACGGAGAGGAAGCGTCAGTTGAGGAATGAGAGTGAATTGAACTAGTAAACAATGCCTGCGTGGGTGACAATGGAACGGTAGCTCACGGTGACGACACGCAAACGCAATAAGTCACCGAAATTTACATTTTTATTACGACGACTGTGTTGTATGAAAACGTCATAAATGTCACTCGGGTCTTACAAGTTGAGAAAAAGATTAGCGAACGCAAAGTTACAAAGAAATGTAAAATGGGATCACTGTAAAGATATTCTGCTCTGCTTAGAGCAAATGAAACAAAGAAGATTTTTAGAGAACAAAATTCATTCATAAATACTTAAGTAAATACCTAGTAGGTAAGTAACTATACTTAATAATCATTTAGCAAATAAAACTGAAAACACAGAACACGTTGTCTGTTGGGCCGAGTTACCCTGAATAAAACTAAACCTATTTCAGTCCTCAAAGGAACCATTGACAAGCGAAATAAGGGTAAAGATGGAAATGCCAAATTACTACAGGTGCTCAGTGACTGAAGTTTTACGACTTGTCCAAGCGATCGACGCTTGCGCATCCGAGGGGCGAGGGGGGAAAGGGGAGTTGTGTTGTGGGGCGCTCAGAATAAGGACATACCTATAGAGGTAGTATTATTATGCATATAGTGTGTTAGACTGCAAAAAAGAACTTCTCTCTGTTTTTAATGTTTTTATGCAGGTTATGGAACCTGAAATGCCAAAATGTCTTTGATTCTCATACAGTCTATTGACTCTATTGTTTTGTAATGTGACTGTTTAGTTTTCGTATAAAATGGGCGCGCGGTGCTGGCAACACTGCTCTGTCATTGTCACGTCCTCTGCCGTCGCCCGCATCGTGGATGCGAATTTTAATTATAAATGGTGTAATTTAGTGTGCTTTCGGTTTTCTCGTGTGGTTTTCCCTGTTCGGTGGGGAAGTGAACCGAGTGATTTTGGTTCCGGCGCTTTGATTGAGAGTCACGCGACCGCCGGCAAAATATAACCTCACTTTTCGTTGGCTCGCGTCGTGGCTGCCGATAGCTACGTATTTTAATTATAAATGATTGGAGGCCAACGGGGCCGATTTCTCATTCGGAGAGAAATCTTTTAGTTATTTTTTGTTAAAAAACATTATGTGATGTCGAACTGTGAACTATAGTGCAAATTGGAGGAAAGGAGTTCGAGAACGAGCGGATGTTCCGGTGCCGTGAGTTTAGGTTATTCCCTATTCCTGTGCTCCTCAAATATCCTGAATACCTGATTCCTGTCATACTTAAACTCACAAAGAAACGGCGTCATCGTTCGCTCGGTAAGCAATTCGTTGCTGGGCCCTGTTTAAGTAGATTTTGGAAACAAGAATTTCTCGGCCGGAAACTTTCCGGAACAAAATTCTCTCATTAAATTTATTTTATTTAGCTATAGTAAAGAGCACTACGAATCGTAGTCAAATGTTGTTCCGAGGCTGATCGACCATTTAGTTTTAGATTTTAAGATAACTTTAATTTGCTTCCACTGCGCTAAGACGTAATTTAGTATTAAGCGTGTTTTTATATAACCCACATATTTTATTAATTATGGAAAATATAGTTTCGGTTTAATATTGTGACTCAATTGTTTGCCTAGTGAACGGTAACTTATCGGTAAGGTCTAGGCCCGTCAACTAACATTTATTTTGTGGTATTTGTTTATTGGTTTTTCGTTTTATTAAGTCGAGTGTGTAAAAGTTGGTACCATGGCTCCTCGATCGCCAGGTATAAGGCTGCTATAAAGACAGAATTAAGGTGGTTTACTACCACAGCGGCAATGATCGGCCGCGAGGACCGGGAGGACGCGCTCTTGAAAAGTGCACTACAGGCAGATGAACGGGTTCGGGTTGTGTCGGAACACCTCACAGAGTGCCTCATGCTCCTTGAGGAAGCTCCTAACCCTGAAGATAAGGAGCTGGTTGAGGGCGATGTAAGCCAGTGCTTGGAGCTGGCACAGGACATTGCGCAGGCAGCTGCGGACATATCTAGGCGACGTGACGGAAAGGAAAAGCCATTCCGTGGTAAAGTGGGACAAGGATTACAGGTGCCTCTTCCGCCTGTTACGGTTCCAGTCTTTGCAGGCGATTACGCCGACTGGCCGGCATAACGCACGGACATAACGCCGGCGTACAAGATGGCTCAGCTGATGTCCAGGCTACATGGAGAGCCTCATGAATTGCTGACGCATTTGGCTGTCTCGGATAGCAATTATGAGGTGGCGTGGAAGATCCTTACCGACCGGTATCGAAACAAGCGCCTGATTGTAGACAGGCTGTTAGACCAGTGGCTGTCAATACCAACCATAACGCGAGGTACGGACCTCCGCGAGAAAATCTTCCACCCAGTCAGTGTCGCGGTCAGCGCACTAGAGCGACAGGGTTTGCCAGTGGCGGGCTACGGTTATATCTTGGTCCACACAGTGCTTCGCCGCCTGCCGAGCGAAATGGTCGCTCGATTCGAGCAGCTACATGGGGCAAGTCCTCGGACCACCTCCCGACCTACGAGGATCTGAAGTCGTTCCTCGAGGCCGAAAGCAGGCGAGTGGACGTCCAGGCTGGTGAAGCCTCTCGCAAGGAGACCTCTGCCCCTCGCCACCCGGAACGGCCGGGTGCACCGGCGCGAGGAGGCAACAGTGGGCAACCCAGGCGGTACAACACCGCATTGGAATCAGGGTGTGCCTACTGCAGGGAGACAGGCCACGGGGTGGCAGCGTGTCAGGAGTTTGCTGCGCAGCGGATTCAGAGGAGACGGGGTGTGGCACAGCAGAGGCGTTGGTGTTTTCGGTGCCTGGGGCCGCATCAGGTGCGAGAGTGCCCTTCAAGCACCAACTGTAGGTACTGCCAGGGTGCACACCATCCGCTGCTTTGCATGAATCGCTCCGGAGACGCCGGGGCAGCGCTGGATCGGATCAGCGAAGGAGCCTGCCCACCAAGGGAGGGAGCAACGCTCCCCACCCCCTCCGAGGAGGAGCCCACCTCCGCATCGGTCACAGGGACAGGCAGGGGGACGTCAACAGACGGAGCCCACTTACCCAAGGACGTGGGGACAATCCCCACCACGGCAGCAGGTGCCGGATTGGGGAAGAACGGCACAGGAACATGGCCAAGGACACCCATCCCAGGTACGGGATCAAACGGGCGGGTGTCAGGGGAGCACTAGGCAGCCACCAGGGTACATGCAGTATTCTGCGGGCTTGAGCCACCTGGTTGGGTCTCAAGACCCACGCATGCCTCCGCCTATGCCTGAGTACCCGCGGCTACAGGCGCAACCTCGGTACGGACGTTTGCCGTCGGGGTACTATAGAACTCCAGCCATGGCCTTTATGGGCAGACCTCCCTACCAGCAGGAGTGGGACCCATACACGGGTTTGGGTAGCGAGGGGATACCCCGCGGGACGCGGCCTCACCGCGTTTAGATTCCCGCTAGGTAATCGCCGCCTACTCATCAGCTTCGGCTCCCCGTCCAATCACGGTACTTTTGCCAACGGCTAAGATTTGGGTATGGGGATACGGTGGCCGGACCATTCAAGTAAGAGCCCTACTGGATACAGGGGCTCAGGGATGTATTGTATCGAGTAAGCTGGTGAGTAGGCTAGGCCTAAATGTACAGCCAAGTGCGGATGAAGCTGTAGGCATCGGGGGCCTAAATGTGCCTGACATTCGGGGTCAGACGAACTTTGAGTTCACATTAGGTACCACATGTACAGGCGTCAGCTATCAAGTCTCAGCCGTGGTGCTGGATGAAGTGGTTGGGAAACTCCTCAGGTTAGGTTACCACCAACGGTACGAGGGCTAACCACAGGGTTGGAGTTAGCTGATCCTGATTTTGATACTCCTGGTACGGTGGACGTACTTCTCGGGTCAGACGTCCTCGGGAGATTATGGTGCGGTAGGAAGAAGGTACTCCAGGAAACTGGTTTGGTGGCCGTAGATACCACAGGGGGGTATGTTGTTTTCGGCCCAGTTTGGAGACCTCAGGACCTACCAGAAGGGGATCCGGTCCTCTATGGTAGTGTGCTGTCAGAGGTGCTGCAGAGGTTTTGGGAGTCTGAAGAGCGCCCACGGCGGACAGACGGAAGCCAGAGGATGACGAGTGCGAGTTGTTCTATCAATACAACACTGCGAGATGCCCGTCAGGCAGATTCGTGACCAGGCTACCTTTTCTCCCAAACCGCCCCGCTTTAGGTAGTTCGCGACAGCTCGCGGAACGGAGACTACTCGGAATGGAGCGGAAGATGAGGCGAGACCCAGCACTTCGGCAGAAGTATATAGAATTCATGCGGGAATATATTCAATTGGGCCACATGTCGGTGTCCAGCCTGGATTGGAGGTGTGTCGAGCATTATTACATTCCACACCTGGCTGTCTTGAAGTCACCTGAGGCGAAAATACGGGTGGTGTTTGACGGTTCTGCTCCTACCTCGAATGGTGTGTCTGTGAACCAATGTTTGCACGCGGGTCCTAAATTGAACCGGGACATTGTGGACATTCTCACAGACTTTCGGTTACACCAGGTAGCGTTCGTCGCAGACGTCAAAATGATGTTTCGCCAAACCATGATACATCCGGATGACCGTCGGTATCAGCTGATTTTGTGGCGTGAGAGCCCAGATGAGCCGATGGTCACATACGAACTTAACACGGTGACGTATGGACTTAAGCCAAGTCCGTATTTGGCAGTACGTACGCTGCGAGAGTTGGCCGCACAGGAAAGGGTAAGATATCCTCGAGCCGCAGCAGTACTGGATCGCGACGTCTACGTGGACGATATCTGCACGGGTGCTGATAGCGTGGAGCAGGCGCTAATTCTACGAGACGAGTTGATCGCGATCATGGGTTCAGGAGGTTACGAGTTGCGGAAATGGTTGTCCAGTTGCCCAGAGCTCCTGGCCGGTTTGCCAGGCGAGTTCCATCAGGACCCGCACCTCTTTGAGAACCCGGACAATCCAAATACGTTGGGCATCCTCGGGGTGCAATATAGGCCAACGCATGACGTATTCACGTACAAGATCGAGCCCGACCTTTGGAGAAAACTTGGACTAAGCGGTCGGTACTGTCGACAATCGCTAGAACGTTCGATCCTAGCGGATGGATCGCCCCGGTTACGTTCATGGCGAAGTGCTTTTACAAAGGTTGTGGCTAGCCAACTTAGGATGGGACGACCAACTCTCCGGAGAGTTGTTGAAGGATTGGCTCAAGTTTGTGACCACCTTACCAGGGATTGTGCACATCGCGATACCCCGCAAGTTAGTCCCATCGGTGGGATGTAAGGCTACCCTACATGGGTTTTGTGACGCCTCGGAGCGAGGGTACGCGGCAGCTGTATACCTTCGGACAGCAAGTTCAACGGGAACTGTGCACGTGCGTCTGGTTATGGCCAAAAGTAAGGTGGCACCAGTCAGAACTAGATGGACCATCCCCAAATTGGAATTGGCAGGGGCAGCTCTTCTAGCGCGCTTGCTAAATCATGTAACCTGCAATCTGCGTGGTACCATCAACTTGGATGAAACGGTGTACGCGTGGACTGACAGTCGGATAGTTCTGTGCTGGTTGCAGACGTCGGTACATACACTTGAGGTTTTCGTGGCAAATCGGGTGTCACAGATTACGGGGTCGGAAACTCCGTTAGTGTGGAGGCACGTACCGGGAGAATGGAACCCAGCGGACTGCGCTTCGCGCGGGTGCAGGGCACCTGATTTGGTGAGTCACCCACTGTGGTGGGGACCTCAATGGCTGACTGAGTCGCCGCAGGAATGGCCATTCAACGAGTGCAGGGCGCCGCTTGGGCCACCTGATGGAGGTTTGCGAGTGAACGTGGGGCAACTCGTACCGAAGCCTAACCCAGCTTTCTTGCTGGAACGGTATAGCTCCTCGACAAACTTCTTGGGGTGACAGGTTGGATCAAGCGGTTCGTGAACAACTGCAGGAAGCCTCAAGCAGAACGGAACTTTACACCTGTCCTCTCGCCTGCGGAGCGGAATGCGGCTCTATGCTCATTGGTTAGAGTCGTCCAGGCGGAACATTTTGAAGAGGAGGTCAGGCTGCTCAGGGATGGACGTGGAAAGCTGAAGGGAGGAATTGTGCGCCTCAACCCATTCCTGGATGAGCAAGGTATGCTCAGGGTTGGAGGCAGACTTCGAACGCTAGCCTGCCCTTTTCGGCTCGGCATCCACTGTTACTTCCAAAAGGGGACCCTTAGTTGAGCTCTTAGTCAGGGATCGTCATGAGAAAAACTCGCACGCGGGCTGTAATGCGCTATTGGCCATCCTACAGCGCGAGTTCTGGATCTTATCGGGACGACGAACGGTACGTAGCGTTGTGTTTAGGTGCTTGCCTTGTTACCGCTTGAAGGCAGCCACAATGCAGCCACAGATGGGAGATCTCCCACCGGACCGGGTGACGGAGGCCTGGACGTTTGCAGGTGTGGGAACGGATTTTGCAGGCCCTTTCATGGTAAAGGCATCACGCCTACGGAACGCAAAGTCTATCAAGGCGTACTTGTGCGTGTTCGTGTGCCTAGCCACCAAGGCCGTCCACTTGGAGCTCGTGGCCGACCTATCTACGGAGGCCTTATTGGCAGCGCTGGAGAGATTTACGTCGCGACGAGGGCGACCAGCGCTGATCAGGTCGGATTGTGGTACCAACTTTAAGGGTGCTGATCGGTGTATGAAGGAAATTGTAACGTTCTTAAGGGAGAACGAAGAAGCCATCAGCACGGGCCTCCCGTCAGGGCATTACCTGGGTGTTCGATCCACCAGCGTGCCCTCACTGGGGTGGTATTTTTGAAGCGGTTGTAAAGTCCGCTAAGACGCATTTGTTGCGCGTTGTAGGGTTAACAATTTTGACTTTCGAGGAGCTGGCGACCGTGTTTTGTAAAATTGAGGCTGTACTCAATTCGCGTCCTTTGTGTCCGCTCAGCTCAGACCCAAATGATTTACCCACTGCATTGGGGATCTCGTTCTGGTTAAGGATGCCAACCTACCGCCACTGCGTTGGCGCCGGGGGCGCATTCTCAACCTGTTTCCGGGTAGTGATGGCACTCCTCGAGTTGCAGAAGTTCAGGTGGGGGATTCAGTCCTTAAGCGAGCAGTAGCTACATTATCACGCCTGCCATGCATAGAGCGGACCGATGGGTCGGTCCGGGGCGGGTGAATGTTTAGTTTTCGTATAAAATGGGCGCGCGGTGCTGGCAACACTGCTCTGTCATTGTCACGTCCTCTGCCGTCGCCCGCATCGTGGATGCGAATTTTAATTATAAATGGTGTAATTTAGTGTGCTTTCGGTTTTCTCGTGTGGTTTTCCCTGTTCGGTGGGGAAGTGAACCGAGTGATTTTGGTTCCGGCGCTTTGATTGAGAGTCACGCGACCGCCGGCAAAATATAACCTCACTTTTCGTTGGCTCGCGTCGTGGCTGCCGATAGCTACGTATTTTAATTATAAATGATTGAGGTTAACGGGGCCGATTTCTCATTCGGAGAGAAATCTTTTAGTTATTTTTTGTTAAAAAACATTATGTGATGTCGAACTGTGAACTATAGTGCAAATTGGAGGAAAGGAGTTCGAGAACGAGCGGATGTTCCGGTGCCGTGAGTTTAGGTTATTCCCTATTCCTGTGTTCCTCAAATATCCTGAATACCTGATTCCTGTCATACTTAAACTCACAAAGAAACGGCGTCATCGTTCGCTCGGTAAGCAATTCGTTGCTGGGCCCTGTTTAAGTAGATTTTGGAAACAAGAATTTCTCGGCCGGAAACTTTCCGGAACAAAATTCTCTCATTAAATTTATTTTATTTAGCTATAGTAAAGAGCACTACGAATCGTAGTCAAATGTTGTTCCGAGGCTGATCGACCATTTAGTTTTAGATTTTAAGATAACTTTAATTTGCTTCCACTGCGCTAAGATCAGCTTCGGAATCAAACAGTGACGAAAGACAAATTGACTCGTTTGTTTATGATTGTCTTGTTACATTGACACCTCGCGTATTTAGCCGGTTTATGAATGCACCTAGCACGTCAACTGACATGCTTTAACATGGTTTCTCTAGCTACGTCTTAGAGCATTAATAAGTAAGCTATAGAGTGCGCATATCGGCCCGCGCCGTACTGTCAAAGCGTAAGCAGTGCCTCCCTAGATACAGACGTCAAATAGAGGTTCAATAGTCCTGTAACTGGCGTTTTGCTACTGATGGACAGAGAGATTGTGTTCTAACTACTGCCAATAGTTCTAACTTTTAGGCGCACTCTATAGCTTGCTTATACATATATAGAGCTACGTCCTTATTTTGTGGGGGGGCATGTGTGGTGCGCGGGGGTGAGGTGACAGGAAGGGGCGGGGCGGGACACATTAGCACGCGTTCGCCGAACACTGCGCTGCGCTTGCCGAGCCACCGCAACGCGTCTTGTTTGATTTTGTGCAGTCCTGAATGTATACGCGTTCTAGGTTTAATTGGGTGTACGACGGGCTGTAGATACTAGCAGATGGTATACTCTTTGCCATCTTTTGAATGGCTTTCTTACTTTTGTACATTCTGACATCACCCCAATATGTTGCAGTATTTAGCCGGTTCATGAATGGACCTAGCGCGTCAACTGACATGTTTTCTCTAGCTACGTCCTTATTCTGTGGTGGGGCATGTGGGGTGCGCGGGGGTGAGGTGACAGGAAGGGGCGGGGCGGGACACATTAGCACGCGTTCGCCGAACGCTGCGCTGCGCTTGCCGAGCCACCGCAACGCATCTTGTTTGATTTTGTGCCGTCCTGAAATGTGTTCGCGTTCTAGGTTTAATTGGGTGTACGACGGACTGTAGGTACTAGCAGATTACTTTCTGCTATCTTTTGAATGGATTTCTAAATTTTGTACATACTGTCTTCACATTCGCCGCACGATGTAGCAGTATTTGACAGCCACCTATCAAATGGTAGTATGATATACCTATGCGCTTTTAAACAATTCCTTTTGTTACTTATCTACACTGGTCCGACAAAATACTGCGACATGGCGAGAGCACCTCATACAATCTGCATCTGCATATAAATATAATCTGCATAGATCTACATAAAGGGTTTAATCAATGAAATCAATCTACATAGAAGGATTGACGACCGAACTTACAACGTATATTTATTAAAATGTCATCCATGTATGTATGCTCCCACGATATCATCACAAAGTAAGTATTGGCTAGCGCAATTCTCTATTTTGTGATATCATCCATGTTACAAAATCGTCCAGCTATGTTGCATTACATGGGTGATACTCGAATCATGTCTTCAATCCCAGTAGCTATCATCAAACTAGGAAAACAGTTACTTCCAGTAGGCCTCCCAAATTGAGTCCTCGAACCTCGGACCCTCGAGTGAAGGGGCCTACCGGAGTTACGTCGCATCACGCCCCCGGTGTTTGTCCTCTTGTGAACCTCACAGGTTTCATATATTGTCCTCTTCAGGCACTTGTAAGTACAGGTGGTCAGCAGGTCTCCCTGGTATTTAAGGAACATGAGAGTAAGCCTTCCTAAAGTTTATAAATCTGGTTGACTCTACACTACAATTCACAGACGCCTCTGTTAGATAGTGATCCCGCCTCGATTTGACAATAAACAGATCTATGAAGATGTCAAGAAGACAACTCCTTTGTCTATATGGACTAAGTTCTAGTCTTAATACCGCCGGTTAGAGCTGTCAATCGCTGTATAAAGTGACTAAAAGGCATAGGGACTGCCTGACTCGTAAAAAATAATCTTGTCCTTAAACTGTAGCGGCGCGTAGTCATATCAGAAGATTTCGTTTTAACGCCTTTTTCAAAGAACCCGAAATAATAAAATAACTGACCAACAATCAGTAGACTGAAAGTAGGTAGATTGTCCTGATGCCTACTGTACATATTGTCACATAATTTCCAAGTGCCCTACACGTGTGGTCTGCTAGTAAATGAATCTATTAAGTTGTTAGATCAGTCAAAGCATTTTATTAAAGCTAATACACCATTATTTTTAATAGGTTAGTTAGTAGCTAGGTATTGTAAAGTTGGTAGAGTCCAAAGACTCTTATCTTGCGATGATTTTAGGTTTTTATGCAGCTTTAGGTTATTTAGGGGTTCAAGGGTGAGTAATGCGCAATATATGACAACCATGTCACGCTAGCCTCTTCTCACCAACTCCACTCCTGCCTACCCGCGGTGAACCCTGTTACGTCGAGTAACCTATAGCTGAGATTGTGGTAACCAACCCCTTTGGAGGCGTAGGTCGGCAAGCAGAAGGAGAAAGGGGGTCCGGCGTTCCTTCTACCACGTTCGGATGTCAGGCATTGGCAGCTGGATGCTATGGCTATACTATAATACCACAGCGGTCCAGTAGGCAAGGGGAAACCACTGGACTATCTTCCCAAGAAATCCACAATGAGCACCAAGAATATAGAGAAAGCGAAGAAATGCGACCCAGGTATATCCTGGCGCCATGTTGAGTCCAGGTCACATGGTGTGAAATATGCTACTGGCCACCCTGGAGTGGCACACCAGGCCCAGAGTGGACAGAATGCTACTGGTGAAGCATCTGGTCTTCGTGACCGCGCACTTCTTCGAAGGATAAGAATAGGCACATGGAATGTTCGTGGCCTTTGCAACCGGGAAAGAGAGAGATCATAGATAAAGAGCAGACCAATTACAATCTCGAAATTCTAGGATTGACCGAGACTCATTTGAGAGGTTCTGGTTTTATGCAACTGCCTCCGGCCGCATAACATACTTTTCAGGACCAGTGGATGAAAGCAAGAATGGAGTAGCTATATCTGTATCACCTCATATCAATAACTCTGTGCTAGGCTACAACCCGATTAATGACAGGATCATGACTTTAAAACTAAACACCAAACCATGTCGCTTAAATATTGTTCTAGTGTATGCACCTACATCGAATTCCTCGGAAGATGAAATTGAACAGTTTTATGGCAAGCTTGATGACGTCCTACAATCAATGCCCAGAAGGAGATCACAATTGTGATGGGGATATGAACGCCAAAGTGGGCAATACCTCTAGTGATGATCACCTGAGAGGAACAGTCGGAAAGTACGGACTAGGCGACAGAAATGAGAGGGGAGAAATGTGGCTTCAGTTTTGTACAGAAAATTCTCTCACTATTATGAACACATGCTTCCAAAATCATCCAAGAAGACTCTATACTTGGATAATGCCAGGAGATCGGGCTCGTAACCAGATCGATTATATCGCGATAGCAAAAGGTGGAGATCATGTATCACGAACACAAAAACCTATCCCGGGCTGACTGTGGTAGTGATCACAAATTGCTAGTGGCTGAGCTGAATATCAAGCTAAAGCGCTGTCAACGTAATAACTATAAGTCGCAAAGACGTTTAAAACCAACAGAGCTTATTGCCTTTGAGGAAAACTTTAATGAAAAAGTGTCTGAATTGGCAGCGAACAGCAACGAGGACAAAGAAGCAAACTGGAACAGTTTTAAAACCTTGTTATCACGACTCGCAAGAAATCGCAAATCAAAAATGATGAAGGACCCAAAAAAGTATGGATAACTGAGGAAACATGGGACGCTATAAAAGAGCGAAAGAATCTGCTGATGAATAATGTTGGTACCAGCGAAGATCAATATCAGATGCGCTCAGCTGAAATACAAAAATTATGTCGCCGTGATAAAATGATCATATCAACTCTATCTGTCAAGATATCGAAGACCATGCTGCAAGTATCCATACGAGAGATCTTTTCATGAAAGTGAAATACATCACGAGAGAATTTAAGCCGAAGACCTGGGCCGTGGAAGACGATGCGGGTAACTTGATAACAGAAATAGACAAGGTTACTGAAAGGTGGCGGGCGTATTGCGAGGAGCTGTACAGGGATAATCGTGCAGAGTCGGTCGGACAACCTACGACATCTTGCAAAATCATAAAAGAGCTGGAACCAGATATTTTGGACTCCGAGATCAAATGTGCTATCAACAAGCTGAAAAACAACAAGTCTGCCGGATGTGACACTATTTTTGCAGAAGAATTGAAGCACGTAGGGCCAAATGGGGTGAAAGTTCTACGTGACTTATGCAACCAAATTTGGAAATCAGGCGAATGGATTAACGACTGGAAGAGATCCACTCTCATACCTTTACACAAAAAAGGATCCACCAAGGTTTGCAGCAACTATCGAACTGTGGCGCTTATCTCACATGCAAGCAAAATTCTTCTTTATGTCATTAATAGCCGACTAAATAGATACTTGCAATGGCAAATCCCTAAAGAACAAGCTGGGTTCGTCAAGGGCCGAGGCACAAAGGAACAAATAGTTAATATCAGGCAAATTATTGAAAAGAGTCGAGAGTTCAACCGACCACTATTGATGTGTTTCATCGACTACTCGAAGGCCTTTGACTGTGTCAGATGGGATTGTTTATGGCGCGTCCTAGGAGAGATGGGTGTCCCAGAGCATTTGGTAATCCTTATATCGCATCTGTATGAAAATGGAGAAACCGTAGTCCGAGTAAATGACTGCGAATCAAACCCATTCAAGCCCGAAAAGGCGTCCGACAGGGATGCATTTTATCGCCAGTGCTGTTTAACATCTACGGAGAGTACATCATGCGGAGAGCATTGGAAGGATGGGAGGAAGGATTTCGCATAGGCGGTGCAAAATCAACAACCTGCGCTACGCAGATGACACCACACTGTTTGCGTCTTCTGAGAGTGAGATGGCTGAACTCATTCGGAGAGTAGAGAGAGAAAGTGAGGCTGTAGGTCTATCAATCAATCGGACAAAGACAAAGGTGATGATAGTGGACCGAGCCGGCGAACTTACAACTACTGGAGAGTTAAAAGACCTGGAGTATGTAAACGAATTTGTCTACCTAGGATCACTCATTAGTAACCAGGGCGGATGTGAGAAGGAGATACGTCGTCGCATTCAGATGTCAAAACAGCTGTGACCAAGCTTATTAGAATCTGGCAAGATCGAAATATTAGAAATAATACAAAGATAAGACTAATGCGAACATTGGTATTCTCAATCTTCCTGTATGGAGCTGAGTCGTGGACAATACGTGCTACTGAAAGAAAGAAGATAGATGCATTTGAAATGTGGTGTTGGCGACGCATGCTACGTATTCCTTGGACAGCGAAAAGAACAAATAAATCTATTCTCGAGCAGCTGAGAATAAAAACTCGTTTATCCACCATATGCTACCAAAGGATCCTCAGCTATTTTGGACATGTGGCGCGTAGAGAACCAGACAACCTCGAAAAGTTGGTCATATTTGGGAAAGTGGAAGGAAAACGCTCACGTGGTCGCTCTCCATCGAGATGGGTGGACCAAGTGAAACAGCTGGTTGGAGCCCCTGTAACCGATGCCCTAAGAAAAGCCGAGAGCAGAGATAAATGGAGAACCTTGACTTCGAACGTGCTTGCGAAACTTTGTGGACACGACCTTCAGCAGTGAAGAAAACGACTCAGAAGAAGAAGGTTATTCACAATTTCAGGTCTTCTTTGGAATGAAATCATAAGAAATTAATCTACGTTTACTCAAAATTAGTATTACCACCATTTACGCCAATACAGATCGTTTTATTCTATTATTTGTAAAAATAGACGTATCAAGTAAGTAGTAACAATGCCCTCAACTGCCTGAGATACAAGATTTTCCTAGTTCAGGCTATATTTAAGTACTTTTAAATAATCTAACCTTTTATGTAAAACTGAAATTAAGCTTTTTAAAAAAATATTCTTATTCTTAATTATTCTTATAGGTAGGTAGAGGATGTGACAACGCTCGTAAAAGATCTTTGATATCATACTTATATTATGCAAGCGAGTTCGTAGGGAATAAATAATTTGTTATCTTATCAAATTAATGTCATTAAAGGCAAATTATTTTACACATGCTACAAACTACAAAATTTGAAACACTTAATCAACTTTTACTTACTGAAGTTAGATTAGGATACTTGAAGATAGGAGGCTGAAAGCATACCTGAAAACAAATTAAAATAACATAAAAACTCTATCAAATAGGTACAACACATAAAACTGAGTTGACATTATAATATCTTAATTTATGTATTTCTTTGATTAATTTATTTTTGACGACTATATCCAAGCAGGGATTGCCTTACGCTATGATGATTTTAATTTTATTTTTTTGTGCTTACTCGTAATCGTAACGTAAAATAATCATTTCGATGTTATAAACTTATAATATAAGGTGTAAAAAAATCAACTGTAAATATTTAAAGGGGTGAACCACTCCATGAAACTGAACAACTTTCGCCAAGAAACATAGGTCGAAATCAGAAAATAAATTTTGGTCCTCCCATACAAATTGACTCGGTCGGCTCGTACATTTTGTATGGGACATAGGTCGAAATAAGTATGAAACTTTTTTCATATTTCATGTTCCTTTAAAATATTTGCAGATGATTTTTTTACATCCTGTATAAATTAATCAAATCTGAATACAATAAATATTGAAAAACTGTATACACTTGGCCCTCATTGTTTTTCCCGCACATAATAAAAAAACTAACTTAATATTCGAAGAGACACAAAAGAAATATATTATTGAGGAAAAAAAACGTATGCAGTGATAGTATTACCATAATGAGATGCGTATAGGTGAACCGAGGTAGGTGCTTATTGACAAATAGAAAAGGTATCATAAAATCATCATTTCAATGTTATGATATTAATTAATCAAAGGTACATTTTACTTTTTTGACATTATGTTATGTATATTTTTTTTACAATATGTTGCAAAATAATTAATAATAAATAATAAAAGTCAAATTAATCAAATCTGAATACGAAAACTATATACACTTGGTCCTCATTGTTTTTCCCGAACAGAATAAAAAAACAAACTTAATATTCGAAGAGACACAAAGGAAATTATCGAGAAACAAGCTGATGTATTAAAAAACAAAAACCCGACTGCGGTAATTTCAATGTTGTATTTTGCGGTAAAATCCGCCATCTTGAATCTATAATTTTTAATATAGCCAGTGTCACTTACGCTGATGAGACAAATCTAACGACACCTCATATGTCAAAATCCATCTATCCGCTTGGGCTGCAGCCCGTGAAAAAGAATTTTCTTGTCCGCATACATACATACTCTCGAAAAACATAACCCTCCTTCTGAGGCAGTCGGGTAAAAAACTTATGCAGTGATAGTATTTGAATAATGAGATGCGTATAGGTGAACCGAGGTGGGTGCTTATTAACAAATAGAAGAGGTAGCCCAGGACCACCGGTGTTAAGATCAGCAAGTCAAATGGAGCGGGAAACTGCCAGTCATCGTAGGAATGGGTACAGGGGTGGTATAGCAAGAGTATAGCTTATATCGCTTTGGGGGCAAATGGGAAATAAATATAGGCTGACTGTTGATTAGTCCAAGGCTGACTGCCACCGTCTTGGACTAATCAACCTCTGGACGCGAATCCTACAGAATTTGTTCTAGATCTCTTTCAACCAATATTGGGGGGAGGGGAGGTAATGACACATAGTAATCAGCTAAATTGAAAGACACCTGATTCTTATCATATCACTTTATATTTGTCATTTTAGAATTATGTCGGTTTATGTATACTTCAAAGCCAGTGCTGTACCATAGTCGATAATCGATAAAGAATGAATGACTGAATGAAGTTTTTCATGAAAATTTCTACATATTATTTGATAAGTTTTGAGGAACGACGAATTGTCTGGCGTCTTATAATGGATATCTAGTAGGGCGAACGCAGCGTCGCGTCACGTAATTTATTCATGAGCGGTCGATCCGCACGCATGTTACTTTAAGCGGTTCTGATTAATAAGGGAAGTGATCTACGCGCGGGTTAGAAATTTGCTAGCCGCGCGACACTCCTCACGTCCTCTGCAAATATGAGGCAAAAGAAGCTGGACGACGAGTGGCCACATGTAGTTCCCGAAAGAAGTTCAATCCCTTGATCCCAAACATGTGGTTCCCGAAAGAAGTTTAATCCCTTGACTCCAAGCAGATCGTGGCTTTCCTTAAAATGGGCCGACTGGATGAGGTTATAACATTAAAATTTAAAAATACGCCTGCTTTTGTGGAAAATCAATTTTCCTATACAAAACATACCCTACGGCAATCGGGATAATGTAAGGATTCTTCTCACACAATACCCAATATAATCTTTTCAGTGGTTAAAGAGTAACAGTGCTTTAAAAAAACGCACATAAATACATACATACATCATGTACCCTAAAAAAACATTACATTCCTTTTTTTTGTGGGCAGTCGTGTAATTATCAAAAAGAGTCGGCTACAATAGATCTACAAAGGTCGCAGTGGCTGTTGGTCTGACCGGGGCCAACCGCCTTCACTGAAATAGTAATAAAAATAAATGATTAATATGAGGATTTTCAGTTATAGTTAGAAACGTTATGCCACACTACACAATATTATGGAGAAATATGGTTATGGCAAAATAACCAATATGCACATTTCTAACTATGCCAGGCCTGGCGCACTCCGTGGCGTAGGTATAGAGTTGCATGTACATGCGGCGACCTCCACGCGGGGGTTAATCAGTTGGTTGCCGCGCGCCGCACGTTACGCGCGCGCTCCGATGCCGTTCGCATTTCTTAACGAGATTTATTTCATTTTATTAATTCTGTATTAAGTAACTCACCTTCCTGCCTTATTCGTAAATTTTGTATGATAATGCAATTTTCATATTTTTTCTAATGTTTGTGCTTCGCTTTCTTTCAATATCCCACATTTAAGCCCCAAACTCCACAGAGAGGACAAGGAGAGGACATAAGACGTAGGGCATGACGCTTGACGTTTGACATCGCGACGTTTCCATACAAAATATACGAAAAAGTATTGACAAAGGCACAAACAAGCGTCGCATCTACTTATGACAGCTAGCGTCAAAAACTAAGAAGAATATTTGACGATCACTTGTCTGTCAACTGTCATTCTTACGTCCTATGCCCTTCGTCTTTTTGGTGGAGTTTGCGCCTTACAAAACATTTTATTTACGTTTTACTAGGGTGTAGAAATGTACTCCAGTACACTTTTCGTAGGTACCTACTTTCATATAAATCTCGAAATTCGCATCCCTACAAAGCGTGCCGGCTGTGACATTCAGAGGTGGTCTGCGGCAGATGAACTTTCGCGCGCAGCAATTCGGCTCATTTTTGCTTGCGCGCGCGATCAGTAGGCTAATATAAAAGTAGGTATCCAAAGCCGGCGCGAAGGAAATTGTACTTTATTATCGCGCACAATAGTAGTTTATGTAACTGCCTAATAATGAGAGGCTTTAGGATAAGAGTGTCTGTTTATCACACGAGGCGCAGCCGAGTGTGATAATAGTTTGACACGAGCATTCTAAAGCCTAATTTTTTGCAGTTGCATACACTATTTTATCTACACTCTACAAGAAAAACTATGAAAAATAATTCAAACCTCCGCACTGCACTATGGCGATTGCAAGCCTATCTACTGAACCACCAACTGAACGACTTTTGTACATAAGTAACTTTTTAACTAAACGTTAAAATGGAGGCTCATAAAAACTGAACAACTTTTAAAATTAAATAGCATTTATCGGTGAATTTTAATTAGAAAAATGATTTGAAGCAAAGATTTAATAATAAATAAGTCCTCATAATTTCAAGTGTCGTCCCGCCGCGGGTGACACTTGTTTTTTTTTCATTCGACTTACTGATGGCCTGTGGCAAATTGGAACAGATTATTTATTGGTACAAGTTGGTACGCGGGTCAATTCGTTTAATTTTTTTCAAATACTAGAAATCGAGTTACTTTATGTAGCTGCCAGTAGTATGAAAGTTTTTTTTTAAAGGCTGTATATTCGTAATGCAGTTCATTACGTTCGTACTTTCGATTCTGTAAAACGAATATTACGAACTGAGTGTAGATAAAGATTTATATTTGTTGAATTGCTACGGCGGAGTGCGTCTTCTGTACCTGTACTATTATGTATTCTGTGACTATGCCAAGTTACTGAATACCCAAATTTTAAAACACTTCTAGTGTTAGCTATACAATTTAGGAAAAACGATAGTTCAAAAATATTGTGGACATTATGCAAACTGGACATTTTTTCACCTCTGTACATTTTGCAAAATGGACATAATGCACCTAAAGAGCATAAATAGGGTGAAATTTCACTAATGACCGATAGGGAAATCTCAGAACTGGCTGGTGATAAGAAAGAGTTTCCCCTAGGAACGAATGTCGAAATATGAAAAAAAATTGGTCCTCCCATACAAATTTATCGATCAGTTACAATTACAACAAGTTACAACTTTTTCATATTTCGACTTATGTTCCTTAGGGATTCTTTCCTTATCACCAATCAATTCCGAGTTTTTGGTACCGGTTAGGTACTAGTATTTAAATTCGGCATCCATTCTTAATCTGCGCTGGTTATAATACTACTAATCATTCTTATCGATATCGGTCATCGACAATTTTCCGCACTAAAATGCCCGTCATTGGTGAACGAATGAATACATGATTGATAAAAACCGGCTCATAAATGTAATACAAAATATTGGTTGAAACGTGTTATAGAATATGACCTTTTTTATGGAGACGGATTATACGGTCCTGTCATACGTATTTTATTAATTTTTCACGTAAATAACGAGAAATATAGCACAAAAAAGTCCTTACGCGTGATAAGAAATATTGTTTGTCCGATGGCTATAGTTTTTACAACATAAAACAGCTTATTTGCCCATTTTTGGGGGTATGTTTTCTCTTATAGCTTCAAAGTCACACTGACTGTTGCCGTTTGCTTACCTAGGTAATTTTACCTAGGTTCGTGGCTAGAGGGGTAAAGGGTAAAATGACATTGTTTCGCGTCCAGAGGTTGATTAGTCCAAGGCCACCGTAAATTCTGGAAATAAAGTTTGATTTGTAATAGTAAAACTGAGTATATTGGGATTTTTAATGCACTCACAGTGAAAAACTACTGCTAGATGTCGCTTGATCGTCGCTTAGAGACGAACATCAAGAGGTTGAGAAATTCACCAGGGTCCGTTAAGCGCCCATAGATCAGTTGGCAGAAAGGTGGGACGGTACCCCACGGTCCCGGGTTCGTCCCGGTCGTCGCTAGGGAATTTTCCAATTTTCTCATTTTTAGTTTATTTAAAAGTGAATAGTCCAAATTAACACTAAAGATTGTTGTTAAATCTCTGTAGCTAGAAAATATACCAAAGTTGAATGGAACACACCTTAGCCAGTATACCTACCTACTTTGGACACGTCGTCGCATGGCAGAATTTCGGATTGTTTGAATATGACACACATCTCATAAAAAATCTAAAATCCCGCCAAAAATATAATAACTAAACGCAGCGGCGCAACCAGTTTTAAGCCCGCGATGATAAGCTATATCGCAATGTGTATGGAGCACAAGCCTACCTAACAGAGGCGCTTGCCCTGACAGCTACTGTACCAACACAAAAGACTCTCAGGAAGGTATTATTATTGTATTCTTATCTCAACTCGATTCAAAACTATCGACAAACACCTCGATCACAAATTCGTCTCATGCAATGTGTAAGTAGGTGATGAAAAATGATGCGGTTGCCTATATCACGTTTTTCAGTATAACTTGCGGGGATAAAGATTATTTCGAGTTGGCAATATTATTGTTTGTCTCTCTATCATATTTTAAACAAGATTTCAGCATTAATTTGACATACCTAATATGTTTCTAGGAGAAAACGGTTCAGTTCAAAATTAAAAGCGTTGGGTCACCACTAAAATAGTTTCAGCAAAATTCCTTCACCTGTATTCATGAAATAAGAAGCAAAAGTGCTAAAAGAAACGACTGCTTTATGCCTCTCAAAGAAATGCCCCACAAATATCGATATTAGCATAAAAGGGGTCAGAATAAGCATGATATATTAAAATCACGTAGCGGCAACAATTACCAGAAACGAGCGAGCGATCAAATAATAAAAAGTGCCTTTGTCATTATTACAAACAGTCGAGACGTATTACAAGTTCTTAGAAACTCAATGAGAATAATAACAACTTATAATAACCGATGGATCGGTTTTCAAAAGTAAAAGATCGACCAATCGCACGCCTTCAGTTTTATTCGCAAGATGGCGTATATGATCATCGCGAACATAATAGATTACGAGAATCACTGACAATAAACTATGGCTGCTTACATTATAACAGTTATTAGAGTAAGTTGGAAGCACAAATTAGGGAGACAGTACGCGGGGCACCTTTACAGATGACTCACTCAGTAGGTACTGGCGACAATTTTGGCGCTCACTGACTGTTACTGGAATGAACCGGAATCTCGGAGGAACTCAAAGCACAAAATAGAAGGCGCCCCGCGCGCCGTTTCCCTAATATTTGCTCAAGGTACCTACAAAATTTCTTGGATTAAAGTTTGCTCAGAATCATATATTACGTTCTTGTATCAGATTTTGCTGTTTTGATAATCTCTATACTTTGAGATTTTTTACAGGAGAGTAACCTTGGCTATGTAACAAAAATGACAATCGCAGAAATCCTAAATATGGTCGAGTGATTCTACTGTAAACTCTCTATATTGTGTTGAAAGATGGAAAAAGGAAATAGCTTTGTCTTTTTGCAGTCGGGCAAAACTGCAGTCTATGGATGCGCCTGGAGAAATCTTAAGTCCAGCTGTGGACATCTAATGACCGATAGATCATTGATTACGGCATTCGAAGAAAAGAATCCTAACTGCGCATAAGTACCTATGTAATAGGTACCTAAGTAGTACATTTACTCATGTTACAACTGACAACAACATCCAAGGCGTTACACAATCGTAATACGATACTTAGCTCTGAAAAACATAGGCTTGGATAACAATTAACACAATTAAATGTAATCACAGGTAAACTAGCAAAAACAACCTTATACGGACACCTCGATACACTTAACTAGCTGTAATGTGTCCTAGACGTAACAAAGATAAAAATAAAGATAAAATTAAATGCCATGAAATCATGATTTAGAAAAATTTCCGCACGTCCATCAAATATTGTTAAGCCTAAATGTAACAATTGCCAAGTTAGCAAAAATACCATACGCGTACAAATCTAGATTAGACAACTAACGCAATTTTTTTTCCTTGATATGAGGATTAAATCGAACCAAAAATGGCATGAAATCATGATTTTGTAAATTTTCCGTTTGTCCATCAAATTGAATTTAACCTACCTAAGCTAACGAAAGGGAGCTAGTAAAACAACCTTATTTACCTTTACACTAGACAACTGCAGTTATGTGCTAGATTAAAAAAAAACCTATAGGCTAATGTTAACTTTTTGGTTACACAGTTAAAACAATACAATTATAACTCAAATAAATACTAATGGTAATGAATAACAAATATGAGTGGAAAAGAATAATGCCATAAAATAAAATTTTAGAATAATAATCGGGATTCCATTTTTTTAACCTAAGTCAAAATAGCAATACAAGACAACCACACCAAAAGAAATAATTCTAATGTGTCCTAGAATAACAAATAAAAAAAACTAGTGGTTATAACGGGTAAATAAAACCATGAAATCACGATTTTCGAGAATTTTCCGCACTTCCATCAAAACTGATTTTAGCCTAAATCCAATTTAAGGCTAGCTACCTACAGCAAAACAACCTCGCACAGACTGTTTGAAACACTAATATGACCTAGAAAAAAAAACAAAAAACACCAAAAAAACAAATGAAGTAATGATTTAGATAATTTTCCAGTCGTCCGTCAAATCTAATTTAGCATAAATCTTATCATAGGCAGGCTACAGCAAAACATAACCTTATTAACGTAGACACTTCGGTATACTAAAATGTGTCCTAGACGTAAACAAAAACAAATCCAACAAAGAAATGCCACGAAATCATGATTTAGAAAATTTTCCGCTCGTCCATCAAATCCAATCCTAAATCTTGTCATAGGCAGGCTAAAGGAACACATAACCTTATTAACATAGACACGGTTAATACGGTTAGATATGTTTTGCTGTAGCTACAAAGTTCGGAACACTAATATGTCCTAGACGTAAACAAAAATAAAACCGACGAACAAACGCCATGAAATCATGATTTTCTAAAACTTTCCGCACGTCCATCACATGAAATCACATAACGAACACATTATGTAAATCGTTTACATACCTATAGATATACGGATTATTGCGACAGGACCTATTCAGCGAAAATTGAGCAATTTTAAAAGAGTTCGGCCCGGTTTGCCATAATCCTGTTCGTCACAAATGTCACAATCTGTTTAAAGTCTCTAAAGTACAGCCAACCAAATTTCTTAAACGTATAATCCGTACAAACAGGGAGTTTATTTCGCGAGTTTTTTTAAATCAACAAACAGGATTTTTTCTTCGCAAATTACAAAACTAAGATCGGTTATAAGAATAGCATTCAATATAAAACATTTTTCTGAGGTCACTGTTCGGTCATCTGTGCAAAAACTGTGATGGGCCGGGAAATGCAAATTACATTAAACCTATTTTTACTATCACTATTGAGTGTGACGAACTGAGACTCGACCACGATAGGCCGCTGTATCACACGTGACACATAATCATATAGATAAAAAAACGCAACGTACCGGGACTGTGGCAAATTGCCACCAAGTCATATGAAACAATTTTTCCGTTCGTAGAAACCACGAAACCCAGAACACGGGACAAAAGGCGAGACGAGTCACATCACCTCCAACCTCCGATTGAGAAACCAGAAACCCAATTTGAATAACAATCAATAAATTAATGTACAACCGTAATTTATTCATAACAAGAGAGGCAGTGACACGACGGCGCGACGAGGTCTGAATCCAAAATGAAAATTTATAAGGAACCTTTTGAAAACTATTATGGGCAGAAATGATACTTTTCTTAAGGTGGAACGTTAGCGAAACTACCGCCGCACCGGTCATTAACAAAATCACTTGTTTTTTCATGCGGGATCGCAGCGGTAAAATATTCGCTGACTGAATACGCAGTGCATTGGAAAATCAAATTATGAATGACAGAAAAAACTAGGATTTAAGATTATTTTAGAAACAATAAACCTTGTTGTCCAGCAGTGGACTGTTGTGGCTGTAAAGAAAGGAAGGAAGGAAACCTTGTTAAACTTGTAAAAATTGGTCACTTTCAGGAATTTTAGCTGTTCCTTTCTTATCAAGAGTAGGTATCTAATAACAGATAATGATGATGATTACGGATGCCGAGGGTAGCAGCTTCAAAATCTGGCTGCGGTGAAAAATTTTGCAAGTTTTCCAAAAAGTATTAATAGATAAACTTTGTGGTCAATCTTAGTCGCCATCAATAATGCGGTTTCCTAATGAATAGCGTTACATGCATTTTTTCGGCCGTGGTTTTTTTGTGTATGAAGGCGACACTAGTCTCACGTTTCACCTTAACGTATCATCATTATCGGTTCGCGGGTACAATGCAGCTTTGAGTCCGTCGTTAAGTCGACTAATCTCTTTACACGTAAAAAAGACTTGAGTCCGATTGCTTTAAAAAGACTCAAGTCCGAATGCTCGTCTCGTGTTTAAATAATTAGTGTGCAATTGAAAGCGTGCTTTATTTCAAGAAGTGGACAATGCCGTCAGGTTGGCCAACGGTAAAACACTTTCACGGAATACAATGATAATTATTTCAAAAGATTATTCCGTCTACGGTTCCACTTTTAGAATATTTATTTGTTTGGAACATTGAGTCGACATACGAACCGCTGAATTCTAGTTTTAGTTCAGTACAGCTACCTAAAGATAAAGACCTTAAATCCTAACAATAAATTGGCACATATCAATATTCTGTGTTTGTCCTGAGAATCGAACCAGTAAGTAGATAATCTCCTAGAGACCAAAATGGACCGTAATGTACCACGGCGGCAATTTTAGATTTAGAATATGAAAAGGAAATATTCAAATTGTGTTGGGCCATAAATAGCTTGCCGTTAATTACCGTCTGTAATCACATTTCGCCAAACGCGTTACGACACACATGTCCCATCCCTTCGCTGTTCTAAATTTAAATTTGAATCTTATTCGGGCGCACGCGCAGGGAGCGAGTCCTCGCTCGATAGAATCGAAAATAATTTATGAAGCTTTGTTTTGGGGAGCGTCGAGAGCTCATCCGAAATAAATTGATATACAAACATGTTGCAGCTTCGATGTTACATTTGATTTAACAGAATTTATGAATAAACTTGTAGTTTTCAGAAGAGCTGATTTTTGCCACGGGAAAATCTTACTTTTCCGGGAATTCGGACAGGTATCGGCGACTGAAAGCCTTTAGAAAATGAAGGCACAAAACGTCGATGAATCATTTTGAAACATTTCAACCGACTTGTGACGAAATGGTCGACAAATCTCGAGAATTTTGGATCTCATTCCAACTCTAATGACCTAATGATGATCAGTTTGAATTGAGACGCAATTTATTTCATTATACCGTTGATTATTCTGATTCATCCATTGAAATAAATAAGGTACATAATAACAGCTTACGGTGTCAGCTACTGGTTTCGTAAATTATATCGCGAGGTTCTTTCGGAAGGGCCATACATCAGGGCCTAATAGTTGTAATGGTTTAAATTGCCATGCTTAGCTTATGAGGTTTATTTACGACGGGACTGGGGCAAAAAAGATCTTGCAGTTGTCTCAATCTCAGCGTGGTGACATACATTTTATCATTACAGGAAGGTTTGAGATAGAATTATATCTCTGATCTCAACTAAGGTCAAACCACATGAAGAAAGCCCCGGAAGAAAGTTTATAAAATCCGATTATTAGGAATTCAGATAACTTTATCATTATTAACTACTTATTCTAATTGGTTCTGGTTTTTTCAAACGCAAAAAGACGTTCTCATGGATGAGACAAGATCACAAAACTATTCTAGGGAAAGACTACAATTTATTGATCACAATTTTCAGCCAGCCAATACCAGGATCTACGAAACATTCTATAAAATCCCCGCAATTACAACCACAACCTACACAAGTCTAAATTGATGTCGGAGCCAATTATGGAGAAATGAACAGCAAAATGCGGAGTCACATAAAACCAGGCCTCCAGCGATCGTGACAGCACGCAAATGTAAATCGAAAATCGCTCTAGCTTCCTACAATCGATTCCGAATAACATGTGAATTTCGAATAATATCCACAGACTAAACATACGAAAATAATACTGGCTGAATTCTCGGGCCTTTTTCGGCATACATTACTGGCTGGTTACAGACCGCACACAGAAAAAGTAAATCTGTCTCACGGAGCTCTTTTTGTTTTAATTTATGGCTTCCATGGGCTAGCGATTCAGCCAGTGTCAAGTGAAATAATAATTTTGAACGGTGGCAGCGCCACCTCCAGAGGAGTCCTTTGTAGCACGGACTCTACTTTTAGGTTATTTCGACTAGTCTATCGCGAAAGCAATGTATATTATTCATATTTAAATTAATAAGACGTAATAACCCTATAAGATGATTATGTCAAATGGGTAGAGTGGTTCGGTTCGGCGGTAGAGTTGCGAGGAATCGCCGCCCGCGGCGCTCGTGTGCGCACGCGAGCTCTGCGACTGCGCAGCCACTGACGTTGCAGCTAATTCACCCGTTTAGATTTTCATCGAAGGCATTCTTTCATAATTGTGCTTTATACAGGGTCCAAAAATTGGTAAGCCCTCTACCTATCTTTGTCCAAAAAAGTTAAGGTAAAAGTTTTGAATTCTTCGTCTTCTTATGGTATGGACCTTGTGTCTTCTGATGGAACCTGTTTTTTTTTTAATTTTAACCCCTTTTACCAAGTTATTGTAGACTTCTGTCGAAACAGTGTTTCAGTAATTTTAAATTAAAATGTAGTAGTATTCCATAGACATGCCCGCAAAAGTCACTTTGCTTTTACTTACATTGTTTTTTTGCAGAAACTTGCTTAATTAGGTTTTTGTCTTTTCTACACATAAATGCCTAAGTTATACAGTTTTACACCCTGTATTCTAACATTAAATAAATTATCGTAAACACTTATAAATAAAACTACAATAAAATACTCGTCTCTTCTCAGCCCAATTAGGTTTTTTCACAGCACCGCTACCGTTTCGATCCCAACCGCTTATTATTGCGTTCTTTTTTTAAACCTATACTGGATTCATTCACTATTAAAATAATATCAACCGTAGAGTTGCATGTCTAAATCCGCTGGAGGGAAACAGTAGCCGTTCAAATTGCTACCTGTCAAACGTCACATGTCAGTGTGTGTCGATGTAGCATCGAATCGAGCGGTAATCGTGGGAATCGATTATTTTGCCGCCTCGATAATCGAGTTGATTGGCGAATTATGGTGATGATGATGATTTTTGTGACTTTTGAGTGCCTAAATTGCTTTGATTTCCATAGATAGACAGGCCCCATTTTTTTATGATTTATTTTATTTATGACCGTAAGTTAATCGAGGCTGTTTCTTGGTTTTGAGTTTACTGAGTAACATAATTGTGAACTTTGCTCTTTGGATGTGCCCTCGAGAATTGAAAAGTGTTCTTTGATTCATTACACGTGATGACATTTCATCCGTGCTTGGATTACGATAAAATGTCATCACGTGCACTTTTGAATTGTCGCCGTATGGTGCCGGCTGAGAATAGTATCACCCCATATCTTTCCCAAAGAGGGTATCGTAAGAAGCGACTAAGGGATTTGAGAGTTGATGTGTAGTTATTGCAATTTTAGGCGACAGGCTGACAACCTATCGCTATACTCAGTCTTCTGAATGACTCTCAAACTGGTGGTGGTGTAAATGCCATTTACGCTCTGCCTACCCCGCAAAAGATTTGTATGTATGTTAAGTTTTCAACTGTTCATTGTTAGGTCCTCCCTCTTACGACTCCTATTTGTCACACAATTAAAATGACGCCTTGGTAAGTACATAATTAAATATAACTTTTTGCGCAATTACTTAAGATAGGACGTCATTGTACAAAAACTAAGAATAAATAAATTACTTATGTTCTATCCGTGTAAGTTTTTTATTCATGGCATTTATTGAATTGCCATCTAATGACATAAAGAGGTATTTAAGAAGGTCAAATAATTTTTCATTCGACAAGGGTGGCTCCGAAACAAAATATAACTGGTAGAAGTAGAGAAGAAGACCTTTATCTTTTATAGACTACTAGCTGGTGCCCGCGAACTTCGTTTCGCCAAGGGAAGATTATGAGCCAACAAAAGCGGCACATCATGCTAAACAACTTTTCAATACAGTCATTTCATTATATCGCACAGACAGATTGATTTCTTCTTCTTCCTTGCACCTTCCAACTTTGGGTAGTGTTATCTCTGGATTTTCGGCACCATAAGGTTCTTTCTGGGGTTGTCGGGTCAGGTAGGTTTTTTGTCGTGAGCCTGGTCATACACACTAAGAGATTACATTTTCAAAAATAGGTAGGTAGTTTTCAAAAATATTGATGGTTTACTTATTTTATTACTCGCCCACTATTTTAGGGCTCCGTAGCCAAAGTGTGATGATGATCTTTCCGGCCGGTTTCGGCCATGGCGACCACTTCTACTCCTAATCAAGTCGGCGCTGATGCGCTCGTATGTGGCTATTGTAGCCTATTTTGGCAGTAATTTCCCGTGCACAGTGTGGGCACGTGAGTTTGCCATTGATATAATTGTAGTTAATGGCGGCGGGAGGACGGGCCTTCAGTTCATCGCGTTTAGCGTCAAGGTCTGCTTTACGCTGCTCCTCGAAGTCGCGGATTCGCCTCTTTACAAGACCGCGCCATTCTGGCCGTTGTGCTGCCAAAACCTCAAATTGAGAGGGTTCGATATTGCATCTTTTCATGTGTCTCTTCTGAACATCTTTAAATCGGAGGAGTTGACCGCCATGCTTTCGCTTGCCCTCCTCTAGCTCAGAATAGAAGATGCGCTTCGCCACTCGCTCATCCGCCATCCGGGATACGTGACCGCACCACCGAAGCTGTCGACGCATTAACACATTCCCTGCGTTACGGGAAGTATTTGGCCGTATTTGACTTTCCGCCTGTGCGGCAGCCTGCTATCCTTGTTTTACCGTCCGTGCGGGGTGTATTTTCCTAGGTTCCTGTGTAGGTAGAAGTGAGACAAATATATTCCTGATAATACGTTTTTAATTATTATCCTTTTCTGAAGAAAAAATGTACGGGAAGTATTTTGTCGTATCGCACTGGATGATTTTTGTTTTCGTTCAGTGCTATACGGGAACTATTTTGTCGTAATCACAACCCCGTATAGCACTGCGAGGCGCGTACGCGGCGCGCCAGTTTGGTCTAGTGTTGTGCACAGTGATTACGTCTCGACGCTGCGCTACTGAAATTTCATCAATAATTTAAACTAGTTCAGCTTTTTGATCAAAAACCTGATTTTATCAAAAATTTACGACTTTATATTACCTATACTTGTGAACAAACGCAAACATACCTGCTTAGACAGCTGTTATTGGTAAGTTATAATTTATTAAACTCCGATGTCATGTGAAAGTTTGCATTATACATTCGAGTAATTATGTACAACTTATATTGAAAAGGAGTTTGTCATACAAACATTGTTCTTCATTTGCGTTAATCAGCCTTAAGGAACATTCTTGTTTTCATTGTCTTAATTCTTTTATTTTTTGGTTAAATGACACCTATTACGATAAACACCGTCTAACTCTTCGATAATTTCGTATTTCTTTTGATTTTACCCCATCCCTATCATTTTTTGTGTCTTATGCGGCGGGGGAAGTAATTTCCCGTAAATTTGGTGTTTTTGAAAAATGCCTATATCTTCTACATTATTACTTAGATCCCCGTGCGACCAAAGCTGTATACTAACAATGATATTGTCTATAAGTTGGTGAAAAAAAAAAGTGAAAATCTTGATTTTCCACGCCTGTAGGAAAACTCAAAGTCAGGGCATGATACGGGAAAATACTTCTCGTAACGCAAGATTGGCTTTCTTCATACGAGAACTATATGACTCGTATAGCACTGGCAGTAAAACTAGGTGCAGAGGCTGCCGCAGTGAATGTGTTAAGTAGGCTTCAATGCCACCAACATTGGCTCGTCTTAGAACTTCGGTGTTTCGCACTCGGTCGGACCATCTGATCTTCATGATGGTGCGAAGGCATTTGAGGTGGAATCGATCCAAAGTGCGTATGTGGTGACGATACACACACCAGGTCTCGGAAGAGTACAGAAGGTTTGGCAGTACAATCGCCATATATACAGATATTTTTGTGGCTAGTTTAAGGTCGTGCGAGCAGAAAACCTTGGAACGCAGCTTCCCAAATGCTGCAGCTGCAGCACTGATTCTGCTATTGATCTCAGCATCAAGGTCACACTTAGCTGTAATAGTGTTCCCCAGATATCGGAACTTGTCAACCTGTTTCAACATATCTTCACCAAGCTTAATTGTCAGTGTCTCACGACCTTGTGTATCCAGGGACATCACTTCCGTCTTTTGACACTAATCTTTAGGCCGAATTTGCAGCATGCTTGGTGAAAAACGGTCATCAGTTGTTGTAGGCCTTCTGGGGATTCTGCAAGAAAGCACAAGTCATCGGCATACATAATTTCAGTAATAAGTGCATGCGAGACTTTGGTGCGCGCCTTAAGTCTAGCCAAATTGAAAAGACTGCCATCAGTGCGGAAGCGGATGCGGACTCCTTCGGAGACAGTATTTAGGACCTCCTTGACTACTACCGCAAAGTATAAGGCAAACAGTGTGGGCGCTAGAACGCACCCTTGTTTCACCCCACAGGTGACGGGGAAAAAATCAGACTGTTCACCGTCTACAGAGACGCAGCACTGCATATTGTCATGCAGGAGTCTCAGGAGGCGCACAAACTTCTCCGTGCACCCCAGTTTTCCTAGCACCATCCAGAGAGCCTCACGAGGCACACTGTCGAACGCTTTCTCCAGGTCAACAAAGCAGAGGTACAACTGACGACCTTGTTCTCTGCTTTTTTCCTGCAGTTGACGTACCGAGAAAATAGCCAAAGTGTACCGTATTCTCTGAGACTTCGCTTCGCTATCTGTCTGTGACCAGGCTTCTATCTCATAAACCGTGATAGTAAAACAGCAAAAAATTTAAATTTGAATTATAGATGTTGTATTTCTGTTGCCGCTGCGGCTCCTTTAAAACCAATTTGATTTATATGCCATTTTTACACATAATGGTACCGGTCAAGTGTAATTTTCTGTTCTCATTTTCGTCCTTTGTCTCATGGTTAGTATTTTATGCGTGATTGGTACAATTAGGGCAGACAGATGATGATGGTGATGGCGATGACAATGACGTTGGAATGACCTGGAGGAACCCCGAATCACCGTCGATTTGTGTTTGTTACTTGCCTATGAAAGGGAAGCTCACCCCCATCCCTCCTGTTTCGAAGTCTGAGCACCTGAGTCACATCTCGATGATATAGGTAGATAGGTAGTTGGTTAGGTACACTACCAAAACCGTCGTTATTTTATTATTTTTACGCAAAGGAGCAAGTCAATCTGAAGTTACTATAAAAACTATATCGTTTAAGAAAAATAAAAGTTTTTGCAATTTGCGGTTGGTACAAACAAACAAACCAGCAACAAAATTAACTTCGTAACACTGATAAACCAAATTTTTTGGTTTCCATACCTCTAAAAGTAAAAAACAGAACCCTTATAGGATCACTTTGTTGTCCGTCCGTCTGTCATTTTGTCAAGACCCTTTATCTCAGGAACGCGTAAAGATATTGAAATAAAACCATATACTTCTATGAACGCTAGTAGTTGTGAAAAAATCAAGCACGTAACTTCAAGTTAAAAAAGGATATAGCCGTTTATGCAGTAAAGACGCGCGTTTTTTACCCTCTTAAGGGGATCAAAAGTCAGAGGATACTTCCCGTAGACCTAGAATAAACTCTGACACCAGGGTTTCATCGGGTCGTTAAACGGTTCGGTGTCCCACACGAAGAGAGAGAGATGAAATGAAATATGAAAAGAGAAGACAATGAAATTTGGCAAGTAGCTGCGTTTTGAAGTACAACTCTAGACATTTTCATAAATTTATGGTTTTTATGGAGGCCGAAAAAAAAACAAAATTAAAGAAATTTGGCTAGTTGTCCAAGTGGAGTATCATATGAAATAAAGGCGAGGAACACACGCAACGTCGGGTTGTGCGTCGTTCATTCGATTCTCCACCCTACCTGCATATGAATACGGTTTGTGTCAAACGGCATCGCACAACGCTGCGTTGTCTGTCAAATCGTTTGACATAAATCGTATTCGTATAAAAATAAGGTGGAAAATCGAACAAACGACGCACAAACCGACGTTGCGTGTGTTCCTCGCCATAGGTTTGCCAACCATAATAACCTACAAATCTTAGTACGGAACCCTCGGTAGGCGAGTCCAACTTACATTGACTACGAAACTCTATTTGCGGGCGTGTCTGATACGTTCATGTCTGGATTTTTATTTCGCTGTACGAGGTGTTAGGGATGATGTACCGAAAACTTTGCAGGCATGATCAGACCGTCACACTGATCATTTTTTACTAAGGAGCCAATGGTGGAAAACGAAAAAAAAATTCCTACCTCCCATACAAAATTTACGATCGGCTGACTGACTTTGTATGGGAGGTCTGATAATTTTTTTCGATGCCCACCATTGGCTTTAAACTAAAAGTTGTTCAGTTTCATGGTCTGAGCACACCTGCAAAGTTTTCGTAGTATTATTATGTCGGTAGTGTTTGAATCTCGAGTCCAATCTCTCTCTCTTCGTATGGGACACCGAGTCGTTCAACGACCCGATGAACCCTGGTGTCAGAGTTTTTCAACCGCCTACTGCAAGTAGCAGGCCTCTGACATGGTTGTGTAACGACCGCTATTATAGACAGCAACCGGGACCGACGGCTTAACGTGCCCATCCGAAGCACGGAACCATCTTACTTGCGGACAATCAGGTGGTTCAGCCTGCAATGTCCTAACCAGACTGGGGACAAATTCACAAAGTGATAAATATCAACTTTGTGAGTGACCCTACCGGGAATTGAACCCGGAACCTTTGCGTGGCAGGCAGGCATACTAACCACTGCGCTACATCGGCTGTCTCGAGTTCAATAAGGATATAAAAACTAAGTACAAATATTGCAAGAGGTTACCCAGCTCAAGAAACTAAACAACTCTCCCTAAGAAACATAGTCTAAAACAAAAGATGTAAAAAAAACTGCAAATATTTTAAGGCGTGAACCAGCTTATGAAACTGAACAACTTTCCCCAGGGGAACTACGAAAAAATTTTTGGACCTACCATTAAAATTTTTAAGAGGTGAACCAGTCCATGAAACTGAACAACTTTACCTGAGGAATATAGGTCGAAATATGAAAAAAATATATATAAAATATCCTCCTCCCGTATAAAAAGTATTGGCCGGCCATATCAGTTTGTATGAGAGGAACAAAATTTTTTTCGAATTTCGACCTATGTTTCTAAGGAAAAGTTGTTCAGTTTCATGGATTCGTTTACCCCTTAAAATATTTAAAGTCATCTTTTTTACATTCTATGGAAAAAAAATTGGCCCTCCTCCTATGTAAATTGTTTTTGCCGATATACCGAGTAATTTGTAGGGAAGTAATTTTTTTTTTTCATTTTTCGACATATTTTCCTTGGGGAAAGTTGTTCATTTTCATGGACTGGCTCACCTTTTGAAATAATTTCAGTTGATTTTTTACATCTTATAGGTAGGTACTTAACTTATTTATCTACCGCAACGCAATATCGATTTCCGTGCAAACTTAATTCAAGTAAAGTGGCAACCCCCCCTTTTAGGGGTTGATTTTTTTTAGCCTATAACCTGGTCGGTGATCTTCCCGACATTTTGGTATAATTTGCATCAAAATCGGTTCAGTAGTTTTTGCGTGATGCTTCCTCATACAAACAGATAAACAGAGAAACAGATAAACAGATAAACAGACAAACAGATAAACAGAAAAAAATTCTAAAAATTGCTGAAACGTGTTCTGTTATCAATTTCAAGTATCACCAAACACTTTTTTTTGGAAAATCTTCTATGTACAGACTTTCGACCTTCTACAACTTTATTATATGTATAGATGACTTCGTAGTACGTACAATAAAACGCGTTTTTTTTCATGTTCTCGTGAATGTGAAAAGCAATGATCATACAACCATGCTGCCTAAACTTCAATCTGCGCCCTCTGGCGAGCAAAGAATACTATCTTCCCTTTTCGCCTCTCAAAGTTGCCTCTCTATATATCGCAAGTACCTAAATGAAATAATACCGTTGTTCTTAATCAAACGTCTGTCAGCGCGAGTGTCAGAATTATATTATCTGTCGTATTATAACGTCATAGCAGAAAAACTGAGAGAACTCGTATAACTGTCGTGTAATAGCTCTGATTGTTTCATTGCAGTTATATTGTGCCAATTACAGTCTAGATTACAGTTGTAATCTGATTAAAAAACAACGGATGATGAAAAGCTGTGAAGAGCGTGCAGGTTAATATAAAGTAGGGTTCTGTATATCGATTTACTTGATATCGCGCGGTAAAAGGTACATTTTAGTGCAGTTTTGCTGATTGAAAAGGGTAGGTAATGTTCTCAATTAAACGCAAAACAATTATTCAAAAACTCCAAATTATCTATTGGTCTCAACGGCGGCGGTCATGCCCAATTTAATGTATATTTCCTGTCTCTTTTCTTTTCCTAAGAAAGCAATAAGAATAACTAACATACGAATCAACAATGGGGATGTCTTTTGAGATCCATGGCCAATTATTATCTATGCTTCTTTTTATAGCTCATAGGTACTGAAAACTGGTAAGGTAGGTACATAAATAAGTAACTAGTTATGATTTAATCCACCATCTTGAAGATAGTTAAATAATGGCCCGGGCCTTGTTATACGCGCAATCCGACGATACCAGGAACCCGAAGCGGATAAGTGGAATCAACTGCACCGCTAGGGGTAGTATAGGTAATACGGGTTGAGCCATGGAACGGCCCGGGATTATTTTTGCGCTATTCGGCGGGCGAGTACTGAAAAGCCAGATAGTATACGTAGAATCGATGTTTTACTAAAAGCAGCCAATTTAAAACAAAAGCTAAAGACTTTGCAGCTGAATAGGTATAATATGTAAAAAGATTAATGGGATCTACCACCTAGCGCCACCTGCACTTAAACATGCATCTTTTAAAGGTAACATTAGCTACCGTTCTGATAGAATTAAGTGTCACACGAGTCAATGCGAGTGCTATCTACTGTTGCCATCTGCATCGCTGACATTGACATGTCACTAAGACATACCACGATGACACTTTCGATTTTGTCGTGTCATCAATACCCAATAACTGTGGAATTAATGGCGCCATTCTCGACTGTGCCCTATTTCTGTGATTGGTCAATAATGCGTCAATGTTCAGTTCATGTCCACGTGCAGGCACTATTGCAAATGCTGCCATCTGCATAAAACTTAATTTTTTCCTCCCCAGTTGGACCTTTTAGTATCATCGCGTAATATCTGAGCACCCCCTCAATCTGTGCGTGCAAGGGGCGTGAGAATCCGCGCGATATCTCGTTCAATTTCACCACCGACACAACACTATCATTTTATACGCATTTATACAAGATATCTAGTGTCAATCACGATCACAGGATTGTAGAGCCACTTCTGTGAAATATGCTTTCTAAAATAAGTATTTAATCTTCTTCGTACATGGCAACTACTTCTTTTTCATGTGTCTTTATGGGACTCCGAATCGACAAACCACCAAAATTTGCAAACCAGAGTTTACAAACACCCAAATATTTCTAAAAAGCCCCTTCGACAGTCAATTTTCATCTGTCGATTGAACTTGACACTGGCAATATCAAAACAAAAAGGTGGGCTGTTAAAAACCTTGAAAAACAAAATAAACTTGACACTGGCAAAATCACAACGACAAGCTGCAACACCCCAAATTTTTCGGGATCTTTACACAGTTTAAAAAATTACCAGTACCGGTTGACCCCTCAAACGGATAGGTTGATGACTGATATAGTTACGAAATAAAATGTCCAGAGGGTGTCACTCAGTAAATACATAGATTATTAATTCTAATGTCGGTTATAAATAAGAATGATCTATTAAAGTTACCAATGCGAAACATGATTGATATACGGTTGCACAAGTATAACTAGATCATTATTGAGTAATCAACGCGTTTCTCGTTAATAGCTGTTAAGGTGCTCCCACACTGCAAGACACTGCGTGGCCTCCCAGTCTGGCCACTGCTAGCTGATTCGATTCTTGGGGGGAAAAGTATAACGTTATTTCTTGTGATTTGTTCCGAGTTTGATTACAAATTTACGACACCGAAAACCACCTGATCGTCTGTAATTAAAATAACTAATTTAGAGGCCCATGAAACTGGACAACTTTCCCCAAGGAACATAGGAAGAAATATGAAAGAAAACTGGACGTCCCATACAAATTGGCTTGGCCAGATGGTAATTTTCTTTTTCATAGGCTCAAAACAGAAAAGGGTGGAAAGAGAAGAGGGAGGCCTTTGCCCAACAGTGGGACGATACGGGCTAATTAAGATAAGAAGATAAGATATATCGACCTATGTTCCTTGGCGAAAAGTGCTTAGTTTCATGGGCAGTTTCACCCCATAAAATATTTTCTTTTACAATCTGTATTTGTGAATCTGACTAATCAAAAATGTTGACGAATGTTGGACAACTGTTGGCCACAGTTGCCAACACATAGTGTAAGAGCACCTTGTTATATCGGTTACAATTTTTCATTAAGTCGACGACCTGTAGAATATCAAATGTATTAATATGAAATTGAAATTCTGTCGGGCAAATGATGATTAAGCGTCTGTTTAATAGCTTTTTTAGATACCACCTACTCGTGTTACTCTAGTATTAATGTGTTTTTTTTTACAAGCACTAAGTAGGTACATACTTACAAAGTTAGGACACACTTTATTCTTATCATAACTTTCATTACACTACATTTGCATAAACAGGAGAGGCGCAGAATAGACTCAGGTTTACGTTAGATATATGACAACTATATGAAGAAGAAGCACAAATAATCTTTGATGTCATTTATTTAATTAATATCATTAGCACCTATTCAAATAATTCATCAGCGGAATTTTAGATTTTATGAGATGAGATATGACAAAACGCAAAACATGAAAAACTGAAATTCTTTGATCGAACTATACGTATCACACGAATTCCCATTTCCAACCCTCCTACTATAGTAAGCAGGTATATGGGACATCTTATTATGCCACATTGCGCCCGACAAAGATGCTTCCAAGTCCATACACGCATCATCACCTCTCTTGCGTGCGAGTGTGTAGCTACCTATGTCCGGGGTTCCACTAGCACTGTAATGACGGCTATTTGTCACTGGCCGCTTATTAAACGGTAGCACTCGATGTTACCTACTCTACAACGTAATGTAGCGTGGAAAATGGTAAAATGTACTGAAGGAGCGGTGCCAGAAATTATGAAGTGGTTTAAAAATAAATCAGATTCTATTGCGACCCTATATTATACTATTACGTCAAACTTTGACAATATTTAACCGCTCTATTTTGAACCGTACTACCCGCACTTAAAGTTCAAAACCTATAAAAAAACAAAACAAAAGCCGGGTCGCGAAGGGTTAAGAAGATGTTCCAAAGCTCATCTGAAAGAAATGTCGACCAATTAATTCCTTTCATAGATGGCGTCCCCAATTCAACATAAAGCATAAAATAAAAACAACTGATCCACTGTTTATAAACACATCAACCGCCATGACAGCTTTGATCTCCCTTTCTTTAATAATGGCGCCAAGCTATCCTGGTGATATGGCTATTACATTAATTTGATACTTTTGATGTTATGATTATAAAGACACGCTCTAAAATGCTACTGAAAAAACCGTGACTATAGTTTTTTGTTTGGGATTTTCTTTAGATGAAACTGAAAAAACAACAAAAAAGAATTTCAGTTTGATTGTAACAAAAACTTCTAAAAGTTTTTGAAAAACTTGGACAGGATTGGAACCAGCGACATTTACTTAAGCATGCGGTGGAGAATTCTGCAAGTTTCCAAAAAATACGAGATACGGGAAGATATTTTTAAATTTGGAATTCAATTTGTCTCAAAATATAAAGGTGGTTGCTCATCGTATCGGTACATCATTATCACGACATGTAATCAAAGATGCCTTTCAAATCTTTGCCCATTTAGCACTTCAACCTTCTGGATGAATCTTAACCGTAAAGCACCGCAAAAACTGTCTTTGAAGTCACCGAAACATTAGCCTGTTTTATTCAAGAATAACAGCTGAATAAATTAATTAATATTAAACGCGACGAAAAGCCGCGGTCATAATAAAAATAATTAATTAAGCGCGCACAATAAACGCGCATTAAGAAATACTGACAAAAGGGATGGCTGTATGAACGCCTATTCAAGATTCAAGTAGCTGTCTTTATAAACGCGGCGCCAGTGATGTGGCGTCAGCGCATGCGTTGCGAGATGATTGATCATTGAATCATATTATACAGGTGATTATCCGTTACTTTCGAAAATAAATGGGATATACTGTTGAATAATATAAGGTCAGAAATTAAACACCATTACCTACACCAATTCCCTTCCAGTTTAAGTGAAAAGATATGCGACTTTTGACCTGAAGTTCAGGATATACCTAAGCATAATTGCCTATTTACCTACCAACAAAGCAGAGAATATCGAAAACATTGCTATTGGGAATAATGCTTGGCTAGTAGGGAACTGAGCTACCATGGAGCTACCTTGTAGGTACCTCTGTACCTGTAAATTTTGCCTACTCTGAATTTGATACCTTGAACTGGTAGCAGCAAGCAATGCTGGAAACAAAAATGAGAAGCTTCTCCCGACTCATCTAAAGCTTTCGGGAGGTACAGGATGCTCCTGTTTGACGTGTGTCGTGCGGCTGGTTAGCACTTACCTCTAATTGCGAGCTTTCCCGCCATCACGACTCGAACTAAAATGGCCGACACCGCCGCCGCGCGATTTCACGTCATTAAGAGTATTAAGACTAGTTATCGCGCGACCCGCCGCTATCCTCTAATTATCCCACAGAAAATAATATTGCATATTATAAACTAGTATTTCTATAATATTACGGACATTATAAACTGGACCCTGGAGGACGACCGTTCGTATCAAGTATTACATGCGACTTAAATAGGGTAAGGTGGGGCACTATGAAACAAAAAAGTTAAAATGCTTCGTATCTCGTGAACCGTTAATTGTATCGAATCAAATTTAATACCAAAATAATCAGTATTTAACTGTTCTTATAAAAAAAATCGAAATCCCCATAAAACTTTCTGGAATATAATAATAAATAACATTTTAATGAGATCGGGAACTTGTTTTACTGTGCCCCGTATCTGGGGTACAATGAAACATACTATGGGGTACTATGAAACGGCACAATTTCTGTGTAGGAACCTTTGATCTTTTATTTAATAAATTTAATTAACATCGTAATAATCAACTTATACTATGTAAAAAATAAGTATATTATCAATTTCCTTTTTATTTATTTCATATTTCTCAAAATATGTTAGTTATACAGTTAAATTAATGGAACACGCCGTAAATTTTGAGTCTTTTTTGATAATATTTTCATTAATTAATTACCAAATATATATTTTTTCGGTTAATATTCCGAAAAAGTACAAATCTACTTATCTTTTTGTACTTTTTACAATTTTGATATAATAATTATCAAAAAAGTCGTGTTTCATAGTGCCCCGTTTCACAGTGCCCCATACCATCCGTAAAAATAAAATGGTCATTATTACTTAATTAGGTATCGTTTTTTTAAGTTATTTTTTTTACGTAAAATCATTCCCTAATAAACACAAATTAACATCATAAAAAGTATTCTAACCTGAAACTACAGCATCAGGAATAATATCGAAAAAATTTAAGATTTTCTTTTTTACTTTAGTGACCTAAAATCATTTTTTTGCGAATTACTTTGAAACTATTGATGAAATCCGGAAATGACAACAGTCCAAATATGGCGTTCAATTAGGCGGACATTACAGTAAAAAAACATAATTAAAATTATAAAAGGAGACAGAGATATATCCACTGTTTCACAGTGCCCCGCGTGTCATGGATCCCCACTTGACCCTACCCTTAAATGCCAAGTATAATTGCTGGTTTGACAGACGACGGGATTATTATGAAAAGTTACAGTTGCCTGCCGAAGTTATTTTATTAGGCAATGTGCTTAAAATAGGAACAACAGGAACATTTATGTAATAAAAACATTATGCTACCTAACATATCTCAACATAAATATATATAAGTACCTACATATACTCTTAAACTCGTACACCCTTATGAAGGTACTTCTTTCATGCAATATTCTTCACGATAAACCGTCTAATAAACCCAATAGAGGGTTTATTTACAATAGATGGTGCAATGGTTCGAAAATTACCCGTTGTTTCTTTTTTAGATATTTATCATTAGCCATCTTTATAAACGCTCCTTTAATATCTATTAACTCTATCTCTATCTATTATTAATAACCGTTAAAATAATGCTTACCTATTTATTTTATTTCTTCTTTCTTCAGAGCAATGTACCTATTTTAATATCAATTTCCTTTCTTATAAATAAAATAAGTTATTCCAGTTGTTATTCCATATCTTCGAATTCTTTACCAACTTTGCGGCACCTTTGAACTAGGTAGGTATATGACATTCTATAGTTCACACAAACTGTACAAACATTATGACTCGTGAATCCATACATGTATTTGTATGATGTACACAAATAAGATTAGTAATCTGGCGCTCTATTAAAATTTTAAATGTGGCCCTAAGAATATTTGTTTGGCGTTGTGAATCCGAATGAAATGAAAAATTAATGGATTTGTCTGTTTGTTTGATTTTTTGGTGCAAGGTCGTTGACTTTAGGTGGAAAAATAAGCAGGCAGGCATCGGGCATAAATTACATTATAAGACAATAAAAAAGAACGAATAAAAATTTAATATAAAGCCGAAAAACTTTATCGTAGGTATAGGTATTATATACATATTTGTGACAAAATAATTACTGTTTGTACCTACCAATGTATTTTAAAACCTATTTTTTTATAATGTGTTTTGTAAAAAGGTACCTACTTCTAAGCAGACGTACCTACTGTGCCTAGGTATCTTTAGTCCAACGTCCCTTGAACTTCAAAGTTTTACACAAACCTACACCTAGCATCTTCCTGTTCCGCACCTCAGACGGACTGGCATCGTTTATGTCCAGCAATTTAGTACCCACTGCTGCTACCCTCTTTTTGATCCTTCGAGTAAGGGTAGAGACACATGTACATAGTATGTCTTAATTCTACATGATACAAAAAAGTTTAGTCACTATTGCATAAATAATATTAAATTATAAACAAACGGTGTTTTAAAATTGATTTTAGGTAAATGTATGTTATGTATGGTAGATGTATGTGTATAGAAAATCGAACATATGTGATCAAAGTACAGCGCAAAAACGACAAAAATACGATTAACGTTAAAACGAAAGTCTATTCGATTCAGAGATCCTCCAAATTATAGAGAGTCTTCTACATTCAGTCAATAACAATTAGAGATACATTTCCTTGGCTGGCTAACATAACATACATATCTGCTTCGACCCCACTAGATGTGCGCCCACCTTTACTCAGCAACTCAGCATTTACCACGTTTTATTACGTACGAAAAGAGCGAGGGTAGGTCACTCTAGAGGTTTACGGTGAACGCAGTGTTTTACGGCACGTAAATAATTATACGGACTAATTTGATGAGCTGAAACATCCCTTACATGCTGCTTTACGAGCACACCCTTGATTGTACGACGAAACTAAGTAGATAATCTACAGAGAAAAGTAATATAAGAAAAGCTGCTGTTTTATTCGAGACAAAACTTTATTTCGAGGCCGTAAGAAGAAAAGTGTGAAAAAGTTTTTATTGGAACAATGTTAAAACTGGCTGGTTTTCATGAAAGAATTTGACATAAGGCCATATAATTTAAAAAGAAAAATAATCGTTTTTGTTTTTTATTTATTTAATGGCTTTTGTCAAGCTTTTTTTCTGACTTAGCTGCCAGTAATACGCAAATGTGAAAGTTTTTTTTTTTATATAAAGTAGGTACCTAACTACCTATTAGAAAGATCAAAACTCTTTGATTAAATGGGTGCTTCAAACTGGGAACAATACAAACAAGTCGCTTGTAGCGTGGCATTACATTACAGCAGCTTTTTTAAATCTGTCAAAAAACTCATTTCTTTTTCTAAAAAGCCAAGTTACAGATGATCTTTTAATTCTAAGTAAACAAATACGACAACAGCAGTGATTAATAAGAATCGATTCCTCAATATCGATATGTCGTGTCGGGTTTCAAGCAAGTCAGTACGTGTGGGTGGGTCTCAAGAAGCAATGAAGATAAGTTTGAAAAAGTTTTTATTGGAGCAATTTTAAAACTGGCTGGTTTTCATGAAAGAATTTGACGTAAGGCCATATACTTTAAAAAGAAAAACAATCTCTTTTGTTTCTTATTTGTTAAATGGCTTTTTACCAACCTTTTAACCCAGATTTTTTCCGACTTAGCTGCCAGTAATACGCAAATATGAAAGATTTTTTATCCTACCTACCTACCTAATAGAAAGATCAAAACTCTTTGATTAAATGGGTGCTTGAAAACAAACAAGACGCTCGTAGCATGGCATTACAGAAGCTTTTTTTAAATCTGTCAAAAATCCAGATGACCTACGTTGGGATAGTTGCGCAGGTTTCGAAAACACTATGTTCTAGGGAATTTTAGCACTATTGCTTATTAAAACATTGTAGTCTTCCTCCTGAAAGCTCAAGTACCACGTTAATTATTGGAGTAATTGCACAATTTACGCCAGTTTAAAGCGAAAATCTTCGGTAGCGTGGTCAAACCGGGCGTCGAAATTATTTTAGCACATTTTGTTTTTCGGGTATCTTTTCTCACGATTGTAGAATCGCTCACATTTTTATTTCCTCATATGCACTACTTTATAAAGTATGTGCCCATTTATTGATTATTCCAAAATATCAAATAATTATTTTTTTAATTAAATGCGCAACTATCCGTACCAAAAAGGATATTCGCGCAGGTTTTTTGGACGGATAGTTGCGCTTTGGGGGATAGTTGCGCAGATTGATATTTTTGTTTATTTTAGTATGTTGCAGATGGATAAAATGCTTCTAAATTACAGTCTAGATATGGTCGTTGTTCAACATACATTTTTATGCTACCTACGCGTTGATACAATTTTTTTACTGAAATAATGACTTAGCACTCAATAACTTTAGAAATAGTAATAATATTAAGGTTCGGAGGCCTATTCGATTTTCAAAATAAGTATTTAATCAAATTAATTTCAAATTGGTTTGATTTAAATAAAGTACAAATTTCATAGTAAGTCACCTAAGTAATCTTCAAAGCGCAAGTATCCCCCCATGACTTTTTAGTGCTGCGCAACTATCCGCGCGGGTGCGCGACTATCCCTTTTTCAAGAGGTCAAATAAAACTGGATTTACAACAAAACAATAAAAATTTAATTCATGAATTAGGGCTTTAATGAAAGATTAAAGATCAATCCTTTAATCTGTAAAGATAATTTTGTAAATAAGTTCTTAATTATTGAGTTATAGAGCATTTTCCAAAAGGTGCGCATCTATCCGTACTTTACCCTAAACAAATACGACAACAGCAGTGATTAATAAAAATCGATTCCCCGTCTCGATATGCACGGGTGGAGCGTCCGCACGCAGACGATATCTAAATAATAGTTGTTATTGTAACTTATTTGGTACTGGTGTGAAAAGGATGGGAGATCCTAGGATTTTATGTTTAAAATATGTTTATGTTTATATTGTTAAGTGAAGTGAGGTGTTGTTGTCAAACCCAATCGGGTTTAACGACACTTATACGGGGTGTTAGGGACGGTGTAACGAAAACTTTGCAGGCGTGCTCATACCATCAAACTGAACAACTTTTACTATGGAGCCAATGGTGGGAAACGAAAAAAAATTTCCGACCTCCCATACAAAATTCACGATCAGCTGACTGACTTTCTATGGGAGGTCGGAAATTTTTTTTCGTTTCCCACCATTGGCTCCATAGTAAAAGTTGTTCAGTTTGATGGTCTGAGCACGCCTGCAAAGTTTTCGTTACACCGTCCCTAACACCCTGTATGTATACTTGTATAACTATTGTTTTGTAATTGAATAAATAAATGAAAAATGAAATATCGATATCTCGTGTCGGGTTTCAAGCAAGTCAGTAGGTGTGGGTGGGTCTCAAGAAGAAATGAAGAAAAGATTAAAAAATTTATTTATTGTAACAATGACGTTAAAACTGGCTAGTTTTCATGAAAGAATATAACATAAGGCATAGGTGAGGCCATATAATTTAAAAGAAACATAATCTCTTTTGTTTTTATTTATTTAATGGCTTTTGTCGAGATTTTTTTCTGACCTAGCTGCCAGTAATACGCATATACGAAAGATGTTTTTATTTAAAGTACCTATCTACTAAAAAGATCAAAACTCTTTAGTGGTCAAAATGCACTAGCTTAATTCGCGGGCTTGGAGTGAGCCGCTGTACCCTTTCTTTTTTCTAAAACGCAAAGTTACAAATGACCTTTTAATTTTAAGTAAACAAATACGACAATAGCAGTGATTAATAAAAATCGATTCGTCGATATCGATATCTCATGTCGGGTTTCAAGCAAGTCAGTTGGTGTGGGTGGGTCTCAAGAAGCAATGAAGAAAAGTTTTAAATGTATTTATTGTAAAAATGTTAAAACTGCCTTAGATATGGGACAATGCATAACTAGTCGCTCGTATCATGGCATTACAGCAGCTTTTTTTAATCTGTCAAAAATCCCATTTCTTTTTTCTAAAAAGCAAAGTTACAGACAAGTTACAGATGACCTTTTATTTTAAGTAAACAAATACGACAACAGCAGTGATTAATAAAAATCGATTCCTCGATATCGATATCTCGTGTCGGGTTTCAAGCAAGTCAGTAGGTGTGGGTGGGTCTCAAGACGCAATGAAGGAATGTTTGAAAAGTGTTTATTGGAACAGTGTTAAAACTGGCTGGTTTTCATGAAAGAATTTGACGTACGGCCATATAATTTAAAAATAAAAATAAACTCTTTTGTTTTTATTTATTTAATGGTTTTTCACCGAGTTTTTTCTGACCTACCTGCCAGTAATACGAAAATGTGAAACCTACGTTACGTACCTACGTAGCAGAAAGATTAAAACTCTTTGAAGAAAATAGGTACTTCAACTGGAAAACTTAGCTAGGGGACAATGCATAACTAGTCGCTCGTAGCATGGCATTACAGCAGCTTTTTTAAATCTTTCTAATAACGCATTAAAATAAATCAAAAATCAGATGACTAAGTAAACAAATACCTACGACAACAGCAGTGATTAATAAAAATCGATTCCTCGATATCGATATCTCGTGTCGGGTTTCAAGCAAGTCAGTAGGTGTGGTAGGGTCTCAAGAAGCAATGAAGGAACCCCTAGCAATGAAGAAAAGTTTGAAAATGTTTTTATTGGAGCAATGTTAAAACTGGCTGGTTTGCATGAAAGAATTTGACGTAAGGCCATATAATTTAAAAATAAACATAATCTCTTTTGTTTTTATTTATTTAATGGCTTTTTACCGAGATTTTTTTCTGACCTACCTGCCAGCAATACGAAAATGTGAAACCTAACGTACTACGTAGTAGAAAGATTAAAACTCTTTGAAGAAAATAAGTACTTCAACTGGAAAACTTAGCTAGGGGACAACTCGTAGCATGGCATTCCAGCAGCTTTTTTAAATCTGTCAAAAAACGCATTAAATAAAAGCAAATTATTAGATGACTAAGTAAACAAATATGACAACAGCAGTGATTAATAAAAATCGATTCCTCGATATCGATATCTCGTGTCGGGTTTCAAGCAAGTCAGTAGGTGTGGGTGGGTCTCAAGAAGCAATGAAGGATGCCCTAGCAGTGCTATAATACCGTATAATCGCCGGCCAGGTTATATCAAACAAAACACTACTTACTTATTGTGATTCATAATTTCATTTGCTCGATTTAAAGGTCATGGAAAAAATACATTTGAGCAAAATTTTATGTAAAAGCATGCGATATTTTTTCCGTCAGGGCAGAAACTTGCATATGTTTCAGAGTGTTACAAAAAAGTGAGAAAGAATTCGCGCGAAATAAAATTCATTATTACTGTCATACATAAATGACACGTCTGTCACACAACAAAAAATTCTCGTACGTATTCAAAGATTGTTTTTGTCCCATCTCGAATAAAACAAGATTTGCAAACAGATAGCTTATGCTGGTTTCGAAGTCGATTGCGAAGATCATTGAGCATAGTCTTCTTTGGCCGGTATCATGTGAGGTTAAAAATCTGGCGTTTTTTTTCCACAGACCCCATCCATGCTACATGTGGCTACACCGTAGACAAAATCGTAGCAAACTAAAAAAGTGCAGTAGCATTATAGACCTCAAAATTTAAGTCTGTTTTGCTTGGGAGAACCAATTGTAATTTTTCAGTTTGAATTTATGTTTCTTGGGGATTTCGTCAGTTTAATGGGGTAATTAATTGCTTTTTTTTATACTTATTTAAATTATTCCTTTAACACCTTATACTTACCTACGTACCTTCTATTCCTTAAAATAAACATTCTCTCCTTGCTACTTGTTTACTGAGAAGTAATTGCCTCTTTATTATAGCATTTTTTGTTAAGTCAATAATATTTAATCGCCTTTAGACTTAACTACTTAATTTTAAGCACCCAATCAAATTAAGCTTGGTACCACGAAAGACTTTATGAACATGTCAGCACTTTGAAACTCACCCGTAACGAAAGTATAGTTAGTACATACATAATATCACGCCTATATCCCTTGCGGGGTAGGAAAGGAAACGGCCAGTAACACCACGTCTGAAAAAAGTTTGAATCATCCAGAAGACTGTTCAGTACGAGTAGCATAGTGACATGTTGTCGGCCTGTTGCCTAAAATTGCAATACACATCAACTCTCCAAATCCCTTAGTCGCTTATTTCTTACGACAACACCCACTAGAAAAATTTGGGGTGATGCTATTCTAAGCCAGCACCACACAGCATTTAAGTAGGTTGAAATACTTATGCCATCAAAGATTTTCCGCAAAAGTTAATAAGAAAGTGTATTTCATCGAGTCGACAGCCAGAAAGGACATTCCTTTTCAATCCCTTCATTCAAGAGTTGGCTTCTGACGTTTTCTTCCTAAACTGTGTAAAAGCCAAGACTTGGTTCCAATATAATGGAAAATAGCGCCCGACACAATTAGCCATAGATCTTTTTATCTGAAATTATTACGTGGTTCACCGGATATTTTTATCCGAACCACAAAGAATCAAAAGCGAAGCGCATCGAAACCTAATACTTAAGACGGTTCCTATCGATTGCGGGTACTTGATACTTTAATCCCCGTGTTTACTTGCTTACATTGATATCGTGGATCAGCTGTCTTTATTGCGTGTCTTACGAGGTTTATTGGATTAATTGTAATGCGAACAATGTTTACCAGATTAAGGCCACAGCAATTAAAGGAAGCTACCAGCTCTGAAGACGAAGCAAGTACTTACAAAGATATGTACGATGGCGAAATTGAAATTTTATGCCGACATATGGCAAAATCGGAGACGTTGTCCGGCCATCGTCCTAAGGAGATCCAGGTCGCGCATCGTCGACTCTAGGACGATGGCCGAACAACGTCTACGATTTTGCCATGTGGCGGCTTTTGAAAACTTGACTCTGCCATTTTTTTGAAAACTTGTATTTTTTTCCCCATAGGCAGGATTTGTACCTGCGACCTTCGGCATTACTGTTGATTCTGCCATCTCACAGCGACAGATAAAAATCGGGATGGTCTCAATGCAGATGCAGTCAGCCCGAAATTGAAGCAAACGTAATAAATCTGTGCGAAGTAGAATAAAAGTAGCATAGCGAATGACTAGGATCGATAGCTTCTTAATAAAGTAACAAAACGTCTCGAATATCATTCTATCCGTCCACACAAGTCAATAAGTAAACGACACCGTACTCATATCACGACGCGTTACCTTCAGCTGTTCGATGGTGATAATGACAAAATGACCTCAGGGATGAACAGCTCGTCATTAAATTTGGTACAAAACGTCTCGCATATCATTTCTCTCTTCGTATGGGACACCAAGTCGTTCAACGACCCGATGAGATGGTCAGAGTTTTTCACCCGCTGCAAGTAGTAGGCCTCTGACATGGTTGTGTAACGGCCGCCATCATAGACAGAAATCGGGACCGACGGCTTAACGTGCCCATCCGAAGCACGGAACCATCTTACTTGCGGACAATCAGGTGGTTCAGCCTGCAATGTTCTAACCAGACTGGGAACTTCACAAAGTAATAAATATCAACTTTGTGAGTGACCCCTTCGGGAATTGAACCCGGGACCTTTTGCGTGGCAGGCAGTCATACTAATTGCGCCACATCGGCTGTCTCGAATATCATACTATCCATCCACACAAGTCAATAAGTAAACGACACCGCACTCATATCACGGCGCGCGTTCCCTTCAGCTGTGGGGCTTCCGAAGACTATAAACATTATAATCGCGTTCCGATATTGCGATCAGTGCACCCCCGGCCTTAATTAAACGTGGTCAATGGACTCGATTCAAGCAGGACACTTTTTTAATTTTAGTTTTTTTAATTTTTTAATTTTACTTTATTGCACACATTACAAAAGACCACACGGCACTCTCTTCCCTACCGACCAACCAGAGGATTACAAGAGATATTATATTAAGACAAATTCTTGCAACTCTCTTTATTAGAAAGCTATATGAACATTATAATCGCGTTCCGATATTGCGATCAGTGCACCCCGGCCTTAATTAAACGTGGTCACTGGACAAGATTCTGAAAGGACTTTTTCTTGGTCAATTCTTAGCCTACGTTGGTATTATAGCAACTATTGCATAAAAGAAGACTATGAACATTATAATCGCGTTCCGATATTGCGATCAGTGCACCCCCGGCCTTAATTAAACGTGGACACTGGACAAGATTCTAAAGGAACTCTTTCTTGGTCTATTCTCAGGTGGGTGGTTAGTCTAGCAACTTTTTTTTTTTTAATTTAGAAGGCTACACCTTCTACCAACTAATTAACAAGTAAGTCGCGTAAACCTACATAATGAGTCTAGCAACTGTTGCTGCGTTTGAAGACTATGAACATTATAATCGCGTTCCGATATTGCGATCAGTGCACCCCCGGCCTTAATTAAACGTGGACACTGGCTGGACTCGATTCAAACAGGACATTTTCTTGGCTAAATCTCAATTCATATATCTTTCATAAGCAAATTGTATTATTTTTACACATTTTCGTACACCGTGTTCTCTCAATATGAACTATGCAGTTTAGATATCCAAGATAATTATGAGCTTCTATTCCTTCGGGAAGTATTTCTACCGACCGCTAGCCAAATTCCAGTATTGGTGAATTAACAAGCATACTGCGGAAATTTCTAAGTAGAACTTTCGATAAAATCAGACATCTTCAATCAAGTTTTTGTTATAACCAGTGTCACTCGCGCTGCTGAGACGAATCTAACGACACTTCACAATGTCAAGATCCGCCAAGCCGTTTGGGCTGTAGCCCGTGAAAACGAATTTCATGCAAATCTTAACCCTCCTTCTGAGGCAGTCGGGTAAAAAGACTCCGAATGGGAACTAAAATTCTATAAATTCCTTGCAAGTGTCAAAACATGCGCGTGGGCATAAATAATAGGCGTATCAATCATCCCCTCCCCCTGACCGGATCATTTGCTCCGACGCAGAACATTACGCCGCTAGGTATAGATGGCGCTCGTGATAACTGATGTGCGTGGATTTATCTAAATATTTCTTGTGTTTCCATTGCTTTCCATTGTTTCGAACACTGTAGATGACTTTAGTATGATCAGGAATTCAGGTATTGCTATCAATAAATAGTATAGGGTCGAATGAAGGTCACAATCCAATAGCAAACAAAATATAAAGTAAATATTTGAAATTTAACTTTTTGATCTTCAGGCAATTCAATGTTCCACTCGAAAAGAAAAAGATGGATATAGAGGTAGATAGGTATTTTATCAATCGTGTACCTGACCTGCCCAAAAATAAACTTAGGAACTTTTGGCGCTTCTTCTTCTTCTTCTTCGAATGGGACACCAAGTGGTCCAACTTTTAGCGCAAATCCTTGATATTCTATTTCATAAGTCAGGGATTCGCTGGTCGCGAAGTATCCAAGTATAGCGTCCAACGTAACTTGGCCTCCCTCCCGCTTAGACTGGTCATGCATTGATGACACTATGATTGCGAATGGACTATATTCTATTTACACCGGTACACCCACGCACCGTTCCTACTGTTCAAAGATCTGACTCACTTTGATTAATACCGAATGTATTTCCTCTCTTTTGATAATATTTCATCATAACTTCATTACACATCAAAGCAAACACACCTGTACTAATCGATGACTAACAATTATACATCACCATCAATTTTGTTAGTGAATTGAAAGATGACTCTTTTACCTAATGGATATGCAATTATCTACAGTGTGGCCGCCGAAGAAGCTGAATTTGACAGCTGTCATAACAAAGGAAAATAGAATGTTTGCAATACAATATTTGCAGAATAGGTCTGGTTGTACAGGGAGTAACAAAAATGGTATACCTAACAAGCCGAAAAGAGCTCAAGGTACTCATGAAACTTAACAACTTTCCCCATAGAACATGGGTCAATTTATGAAAAAAATATTGGATCTCCCATACAAAATAACCTGATTGATTTACCTACCATGGAAGATCCAAATTTTTTTTTGCTTTTCAACCTATGTTTCATGGGGAAAGTTTTTCAAATTCATGAGTCCTTTCACGTCCTTTCAGCTTGTTATACCGTTTTTGTTACTTCGGTATAGGTAGGTACCTACCCAATGGAGACGACGCGGAAAATTTATTTAATAGGTAGTTATTATAGGTATTGTTGGTTTTTAGAGGTATTTTCTTACACCCTTTGAACAGCTGAACCTCATAATACAAGAGCCATAAAACAGTTACTGATACGTTCCTAAGAAAGAACTTTCTAGAAAACCTTGCCACATTTAAATCTAAGGGTCGACGCACATTATGTAGAACCGTTTTGTGTAGCAAATGTTTTTTTTAACGTGAAATTAAATCGTGTCTTTGTTTTTTTAAATGTGACATTCTCTTTCTTTACTTTGTCACCATTCTTTTTGTTATATTACGTGTGTTGACGAATAAAGAATTATGATTATGTTAATTATGACATGGCGAGATGACATAGAAGCTTTTCTACCAAATTGACATTTCGATGCACAAGACAGGGACGGATGGTGCGAAAGAATTGAGGCCTTTGCCCTGCAGTGAGACATAGAAGACATGGGACATTAAAAAAATGTACCTAGTGTCAGCATTGGTTACTCGTGAAAACTAAAATTAGACGTATTTTGAGTAGAGTAAGATTATTTCAATCACGAATCCCAAAAGACTTACTGCACTTTAAAGGAAATCTTTACAAATTAAATAACTGATTTTCAGAAAATTACCTCAAAGATTTCCCGCGTCCGCTAAGCTAGACCCTAGAATCAATTGAATGAAACTATTCCCATTCTGCATTTCATACATCATAAATGACTATTTCTCTGTTTATATTAACGGTTCGCACACAACCCTTGTCATTAGAACGTACCGCTGATTTGCATGTGTGTAACACTATTAGTACAATGTGCAATAAATAGAGGGCAGTGTTTCTTAGGAGTCCTATTCAAATTACTTGGGAGAAACTATGAGAGAAATTCAATGAGTCATGAAGATCCTAAGGTACATACATAAATGCATACATAATATGTAGTAGGTATAGTGTGAAATTTTACTAGTGACCGATAGCGAAAACCCAGAACCGGCTGGTGATAAGGAACAACTTTCCCCAAGGAACATAGGTCAAAAAACGAAACAAGAACTTGGACCTCCCATACAAACTTGCCGACCAGCTGATTTCAGTTACTATGGGAGACCCAACATTTTTTTTCGTATTTCGACCTATGTTCCTTGGGGAAAGTTGTTCCTTATCACTAGCCGGTTCTGAGTTTTCGCTATCGGTCACTAGTAAAATTTCACCCTATATAACGCCTATATCCCTAGCTGGGTAGGCAGAGCGTAAATGGTTGTACAAAACGGCCACTTACACCACGTCTGACAATAGTTTAAGAGTCAGTCGGAAGACTATGTATCACCATAGAGACTGCTTGTCAGCCTGTCGCCTAAAATTGCTATACACATCGACTGTCGAATCCCTTAGTCGATTCTTACGACACCCACAGGAAAGATATGGGGTGATGCTATTCTAAGCCAGCACCACACGACAATAGTATTATCGCCCAGACCTTAATTAAAACACTAGCAGCCCGCCCAGCGGTTTCACCCGCTGCTACTTACCTGTTTTTCCGTAGAAATTGGATCTTTGCCCGTAGTAAAAAGTCCATTACTCCGATCCAGCAGAGTTAAATGTGCGAGCAGAAGCGGCCCGTCATGCTGAATAACTTTTACTTTGAAGCCATTACCGTATCTCTTATTGTTTATATGGGATGCTGGTGGTCTACATCAGGTACTCCAGACCCTCGTGACCATGTGCCAGCAGAAGCGGCCCGTCATGCTGAATAACTTTTACTTTGAGGCTTTTACTGTATCTCTTATAGTTTATATGGGATGCTGGTGGTCTACATCAGGTACTCCAGACCCCCGATGACCATGTGCCAGCAGAAGCGGCCTGCCATGCTGAGTAACTTTTACTTAAAAACCATTACCGTATCTCTTATAGTTTAGATGGGATGCTGGTGATGTTTATCAGGTACTCCAGATCCTCGATGACCATGTGCCAGCAGAAGCGGCCCGTCATGGTGAACAACTTTTTCTATGAAGCCATGACCGTATCTTTTATAGTTTAAATGGGATGCTGGTGGTCTTCATCAGGTACTCGTACTCCAGATCCTCGAGGGCTGACAAAAAGTAGTCCATGTCCATTTTTACTATGCTAGTAATATCAGTGCCAAATTTCGCAAAGATCGGTAAAGCGGTTTGGCTTATTTGGGTAATATCCGCTGTATTTCCCGCTTTTCCTGCTGCTAACCGTTTTCCCATGGAAATGAGGAATTTTCCCGTGGTAAAAAGTAGCCTATGTTACTCAGGAATGTTGTAGCTTTCTAATGGTGAAAGAATTTTCGAAATCGGTCCAGTAGTTTCGGAGTTTATCGATTACATACATACAAAAAAACAAAAATACAAACAAAGTTTTCCTCTTTATTATATTAGTGTAGATTAAAACATTTCAATCAATAAGTTCATTCACTTATTTATATATAGCCGTGTGGTGCCAGCAGAGTAGAATAGCACCACCCCCTCTCTTCCCGTGGCGGTCGTAAGAGGCGACCGAGGGATAAACCCAACCCAAACAGCCAGGGCCAACCGTATGGTGGCGGTTAATCCACCACAAAAGCATTCCCAAGGAGGGTTGACGTCTGGTAGGCGGCCGGTCGTAAAATTCAGCCAAACCCTTTTGCAACACGATTTTGTGTTCAACGAAACGTGTTGCGCCGACCCCAAGTAATTGGGATAAGGGCAGGAAGATGATGAAGTGCTTTCACTTTATAATAATTGTTTGAACAACTCCACACATCTCTCCCCAACAATTCACTTCGTTAGTTCACATTTTTTCACAAAACCGTTAACCATCATACAGTTGTTAATCAATGATATTAATAGGAACGCGATATTACCAGTTACTGTTCCAATAAATTGAGATGTGTTGTGAAACTAGCGCCAATTCTTAACAAAATCCTTATTTTGATGCAAAACCAATATATACGGTTACATTAAATTAAGTACAAATCTTGAGGGTGTAATCTACTCACAAAATTGAATAGCTTTTGTTCTTTAGAACCTTTCTTCGAAATATAAAAAAAATTTAGACCTCCCATATAAAAATCTTAAAAAGTGTGTCACTTAGTATGGGACGTACAATTTTTTTTTTTCATATTTCGAAGAAAATTTTCTAAAAAAAGTTGTTCAGTTTTGTGAGTAGACCACAGCCTCAAGAGATTTGCACTTAATTAAATGTAACCCTATAGGTACACAGAGTAATTTCAGCCCACATTTTTGGTGGGTACATTTGAACTTGCAAGCTCTTATTTACAATTACTGTCTTGCTGCTGCTGTTGGTCATAAAAAATATTTTCGCCCACAATAATAATACATACCTAAGTAAGAAATTTAATAATTAGCTGTATTATTACTAGTGTGATACTGGAGCCTAAACTAAGCTATCAGCTGGTGTCAGGCGTAGCGTATACAATGATAGTGCTGAAAATGACAATTTACTTAGTACTAATTGATACAACTTTAATTAGAGTTTGCTAATATTTTATGGTCTTACCAGGGTCTAACAAATTTAAGTATAGGTAAATATCAAAATATGGGCATATAAGTAAATTCCTATGTAATAATATTTAATTTTGTTTTTAACAGATGATTTTTTTACCTAAATAAGCGCTAGTTTCGCGATACCACTCCCCTTAAGGAAGGTACCTAATAGAACAATATGCGGGCTACACTATCTAAACCGACCAGATTGATTAGACACACAAGTTAATACTAAGTTGTATCAAAACAGAGGTCTGCATTATTTTGACGGTTTTTTATTCTAAGTAGTCAGCCAAAACATTATGAATAATTTAGCGTTTTATTGGAAATTCAACTTTAACATCCCTTCAGCAAGGCTATTATTTATTAGTGTAGTATAAATTAATAGCAAAAAAAATACAATGCGACCATTCAAATGGGCCATATTTGGCAGTTGTCAAAATAATGTTCATGCTATGACATAAGGTCTATATTTCTTGTTTGACATGTATTCTAGTACGTGTTTAACAGCTGTCAAATATGACCTATTCCAACTGCCGCACTTTAGTTGTTATAGTTAGATATCGGTAAAATTAATAGCTACGGGCGCGATATGCAATTAATATTGATTATTTTATCGTGTTTTCGTTCCGTGTTTAATACAATAGTGCGATAGAATGAAAATGATTATTAATTCTACGATACTGCAATTTGTTTGTATTTCTACGTAGGTATATTTATGTTAATCTCTCTTTCGAATTATATAAATTTGGCTTTATTTCTTTTGTATGATTTAGCTGTCTAAAAATGCGTACGAGTAGTTACCAAATGTGCGCTCACCCTAAAATGTGCAGAAAGTAAAAACTGTACAGGTAGTCATTGTTTTGTACCTTAGATTTTTAAAACGCACCGAAATACTTAGTTTTCTTTTGCTGGTACTTATAAAACTAGTTTGAGTAGAAATATTTAATATTTAAAAGTTCTCCCTTTATTATCTTAAATACTTTGCTTATCATGTCGTACAAAAATCTAATTTTCCGTAAATAATACGCACAAACCTGTGTGGCTGTTGGTTCAACAAAAAAAGTCGAGGTATCGATATAGTCACGTCACGTCACGCGAGCATATCGACAGCGCCACGCTTAGGTATATCGTGTAATTGCTGAGCGAATCGTTTCCAATCTAACAAATCGGTTAATGCCACGATAATGCGATCGATGTACTACAGCCACTCGGTGTTGGCTTCTGACAGCTCACTTTAAAGATAATACAGAAATCCTACAACAACAAATATGGAGGGGAATAACGGGAGGTTACAAAGCGAGGTATGAAGAATAGGTAAACTTTTAATGGAAATATCAATATTTCAGCTCGCTATAGGTAAGTAAGTAGTAAAAATCATTCTGATACGACGTAACAAACTACATACCAATCATAGGTATCATATACTGTTTACTTAGCTAGGAAAAGTGCAGAGAAAAAAGCAACAAATAGGTACCTCATTCATATAAAACATATGCAGTTTTTAGTAAAGTTAAAAAAACATTCAAAGCAGTCATTAATTTAATCAAATAATTCTGTGTATAAGTTAGAGGAATTTTAAAATCTTTACAAAACCAAAGGTGAATTTATAGTGGGCGTACTATATCGAATACCTATAAATTTGAATACAAAATCAACCGACCGTTACAAAACACAGGAAAAATTTAATAAAAATATTGAAAATTTTGAATTTTATGTAATTTTGCTTGAATTTCAAACCATAATAATAAATATTGAAAGAAATTTTATATTGTTTAGAAATAAAACTTTTGTTGAATAACTACAATTTCATGCTAGATTTACATAGATAAGAACGTTAATAATATGGATATTACCTAAAAGATGAAAAACTGTCTAGTCATACTAATGATATAAAACGGTTCGATCAAAGAGATAACATTATAGTTACGGTGCAGCAAATAAGAGTAGACAAAAAATGAGGGCGCCACTTTGTATGAAATTTCAAAATGAAATGGCAACAATTGAGTATGAAAGTTTTTTAGTTCCATTTTATTTAATTTCTACTCTTTTTTGCTGGACTGTACAGGGAGCCATCTAGGTACCTATGTATAATAAGTCAAAGGTATATTTTCATAACGTGGCTCTAAACAGTTCCTCATATCATTAACGCAACATTTTTTTAAATAACTATTTCAATTTTTAGGAAGGGGAGGGACGTTTTCTTATTTTTATACCGGGAGTAACAAAAGGAGTAACATAACAATTTCATGGACAAAGTTGTTCAGTTTCATGAGTGTCTTGACCTCCTTTCCGCTTGTTACACCCTTTTTGTTACTCCCTGTATAAATTAAACCATTTTGCGTCACGCAGACATGTCAAGAAAGGTTGCATCCTGCGTCCGATCAAGATGATTTTACGATTATCGAGCCAGTCCTTTGTCGTGACATTTGCATACAAATAAAACGGCTGACTCGTCAAAAGCAGTTTGTCACAGATTCGATCGTGTATCGTTCATCTATATTCAATGTATCTTGTAAATAATCGCATTGACATTCAATATTTATAAAGGGAAGGTGGCGTGGGTTACCTCCGGCCGAATCTCACACCGAAACGAATACTTCAGAAGACCATCTGAAATCAGAGCCATAGTTCTGTCGTGGAATTTTGGATCGCATAAATAGGTATACCAACTTATATGTCAGTTTTTATACTCATATGACCTTAGGCCACTTTCGAAAGTTGAATAAGTAGGACATCAAAGATTTCACGTACAAGTTAATTCCCATAAGTGAAACTTACACTGGATTCCTACCTATTTTGTATTGTACATATGTTACTTAGTTGATGGGTTAGCTATGAGTATACCAATCCTAAACTCCATAGCTGAACTATACGTAAAATTATGCTTTAATACCATAAAGGCGTACCTACTTAACTCGAGATGCTGCTGATAATATACTAGACCCGGGCCTCCGCAATAGGCTGCTGTCAGTTTCATACTAAAAGTAATGTCAGCAAAGGAAAAAAAGTCTTATGTCAAAGCATTATCATGATTTTGACATCTGTCAAATATGGCCTACTGGAGAGACCAGAGATTAGGTATCTAATCTACTAAGCTATACATTTTTTTTACTGCTAGTGTGACAACAGCCCAACCGTATTACATGACGACAATGGCGTCTGATATTCTATTAATAAATCTGTTCATCGTATCAGATAGTTACGTCGACAATCGTATTCAAATTCGCATTTCATGTGGTAATGCTCATTCAAATAGCATCACCCTACTTCTGTAGCTGGGTTACAAACTATTGCACCTTTATGCACCGATGGAAATGGATTTGGATCTGTGTTTTACAGTTTACGCTCTGCCTACCCCGCAAGGAATTAGTCGTGTAATATGTATGGAAACGAATTTTTATATTGATTTGCTGCTGAGATGCTGTCAAATCTTCTCGAGGTTTGGTCACGTTTGGTATCAACAAAAAAAGCGTTTTGATGGATGCAGGATATCGACCGATGCATAAATCAATCAATAGTAATGTTTTTATGTTCGGCCATCATACAAGACCTACAGAGTCATCAAATCATAATCTGAGAAATCGTTTAGCAGGTTAAGGGATACATTTTGTTAAATTAGTACAATTATTTAGAGTCAGACAAAATCAACTTAATCTTTAGAGCTTATGATTCAGCAAGACTTCAACTTATGGTTCATATTCATATACCTACCTAGGTAAGCAGATAGTTAGTAGGTACCTACAGCCATTAAGTGTATGTTGACATTAATTTGATTTCTTGAGGAGTAACACAAGGTGCTGCTGATTGTACCAGCCTATAAATTGTCTCAACTTGGATCCTAGAAAATTTCGTGTGGCTGTAGAAAAAAAACAAGATTGAGGTATACTAAAAAGAACCGTTACCCAAACCCTTTATCAATTTCTTATTAGACCACGCTACCACGGCAATGAAAAAAAAACGCCTCATACGTTTTTTCACCACACACGACATCGAACCCAAGACTATTGTGGCACGCACGCGCTCAGGTAGGCACCCACGACCCACCTGCCGAGGCTCGTGTGCAATACACCTTATTTTGACAACGTGCAAAAAATGACAAGGAGAATTGGGTCATCTGATGATCTATTGGTATTTTTTTAAATCACAGTTAGCTGGAGCCTTTTTTGGTTACAACCTTATAAGTACTTTATAAAACTATTACAAGAGTAGCTTTATAATTCTTCAGTTTTAAATTAACCTAGGTTGATAAGACTGAATTACTATTGCATAGTTAGTTACTGTATGAATTAACTAACACTGCGCAAAATAAGTCTTTCATTAAGTAGGTAGATACGCCATTTATGCCAAACCCAATTTAGATCATCTGGCTGTTAAAATGTGTTGTCAACGTTAAAAAATAATTCCAGAAACCGCCAATTATTTCAATTAATGACACGTCACCACGATGACAGGAAAAGGAAACCGGCATTCGAGATTCAAACGGTTAAAGCCAAGTTTAGCCGCGATTGTGCCCTGACTGACGTCTAGGTTTGATTAATTAATCCGAGGCAAAGACTGTGACTGCGGTTCAGCCTGTGGCGGTTATAAGTCCATAAATCCTGCCCTCCCGTGAGATGTCGTCTCGGACACTACTGAATAAATGATTGAGCCAAACGCAAATATTATCTGTGACCGAAATAAACGGCTAATGATGTCTTATACAGGTACGATGAAGTCGTCAGATCTACTTCCTTTCGGTAATGAGAATCTAGAGTATTAAATCATTAATTATGCCGGCATCAAAGGGAGTTTCGCAATAAAGGCCTAGTTTTAGTCAGAACTGGACATAAGCGGCGGAGATGAAAGAAGAAATACAATAATTGACAAACCCCGGCTAACCGTATGGGCTGTCAAAAATATGACGCTAATTTTTTTGCGGTAAATAAGGGACAGAAATGGTTCCGCTAAATAAACAATTTCATTTCAATGTCTCTGGATATAGACGATTGCATCCCATGCATCCCCCAGATGTGGAAAAGGTCGGCCAATTGCCATAAATCCCTTAAAATGACAGCGACACCTCTGATTTTATAATTCATTGCCGTTTTCATTCAATCGTTCAACCAGAAACTCTACCATTCCCAGCAATGGATACTGGAACTTTGGCGCTGGCAGTATTTTTAAGAGAATGCCAAATATTTGAAAACCTAGCCTCAACGGGATTTGTTATTAATAATCATATCGGCGCCATTTTGTAAAACTCGCCGCCTAATGCGTGACACACGTGTGTAGAACTTTTTATTTTAAATTCATAAATTGGCCAATAAACTGCATACAATTTTCAACCCTAATGTCATATACTAAAGGTTACAAAAGTTTAAGTGGCAGATCAAATAAGAATAATTTTTATTTCCTGTGATAAAGTTCGGCAGTTTTTACTGTGATTTTGACTTTTGGAATGACATGCATCAAAGTCAATATTTTGTTAGTTGGGTGTGTATCTCGATTTCCTGTAGAATTCTGCGACTAATTGGAGCCTTAACCTTGGTGTACTATCATTATTACTAAAACTGAGGGTTAAACTAAGGGTATGCAAAATATAATCATACCATTTATTTGTTACTAGCATAACGGTATTCCTACATCTATAAATTGAGTCACGGACATGGATTATATACCTACCTGATAATTATTTGATGGCGTTGAAATAGGTATGACATATGACAACTTGCACTGCAGAACTTTGATGTCATAAGTAATCAATCAATCATAATCAAATCAAACAATTAACCTTATCTAGTACCTATGTAGGTAAGTTACATAAAAATCAAAATAAATAGTGTTATATTATATACATTGTCAAAAACAGAAGATTAACATAGTCAGCGTATAGGCTGAAACGATGAACGTACCGAAGACGATTAAAGTTATTGCCATGATCAAATTACAATATTGTAGGCACTTATTGTATTTTTAAGTCTTCGTAGAGCTAAATATTCCATATAAATATACCTAGCATTGTTTTAAGTTATTATAATCCTATAACAGTTTTATAAGGGGGGCTTGAGAATATACTCTTTATTGTTTTAAGTGATTATAATCCTATAACAGTTTTATAAGGGGACTTATTAAGAAGATGCTCTTTATTGTTTGAAATTATTTTAATACTTAATTTATACTTGTTTACAATCAGCTATTCTTCGACTTACCTATAATAAGAAATCAATATACCTACTACTTTGAAAATAACCAGATAAGTTCATCTTGTAAAATGTTTAGTTAGGGCTTGGGGTGCTGCTGAAAGTTCAATATTACTACACAATATGTAATTTATATTTATTTCTATTTTGTTAATTGTAATTTTCCAATTAACCTTATGAATGTTACAAATAAGGTCCTTATTTTGTTTCATTATGTTATTAATTTTCAAACAAATAAAATATTGTCAATATAAAAACTAACATGTAGGTGTAGGTACTACCTACCTATGCTATGTGTAAAACTTCAATCTTTAACAAGAGACCCGAACTCTTATAAGATACTGATTAGAATTTACAAATAGGTAGGTACCTAAAGTTAATACTTTGAGGGCTTGGTTTACATATTAACTCTTAGTTTTATTATGTTAAGTAAAAAATAATGAAGTAATCCATAACATTATATCAAAGAATATTCACAGGCTTCGCCCAAATTTTAATATGAATAACATAAGCAAATCTTGTAGATATTGACAAATATTAGTGAAACTTATCTGAATTAAATTATTATTATATACCTAATATATCTTTAACCTATGAATTTAACAAACATATCAAATCATACATGCCTACTTACTTTAACACAACATGCATATACCTAATATACCTACACGTATGCATCATCTTTATGTTCTAAATAAGTTAATCTTTATGTTTTATATAATATATCTTTTACCTTTGAATTTAACAAACATATCAAATCATACATGCCTACTTACTTTAACACAACATGCATATACCTAATATACCTACGTATGCATCATCTTTATGTTCTAAATAAGTTAAACTTTATGTTTTATTTACCTAGATTAATTTGGATTTGCGGACAATAAACTGTTACCGGCGGGTTTATTTTTTAGAATGTTATTAATACCTACTTACAAGTATACATTTATCATATTGAAGGTACAGATAAGCTATCAAATTCTTGACATATTATTAATTTGATATCAAAGGTCCTATATCTACCTTCAAGACGATAAATACATTAAGGTGTCAGCTAGCTAAAGCGCTCACAAAGACAAAAGAGAAGAAGCATCTTTAAAAATAAACCACGTGCAGAACAATTTGCAAAACAGATAATTGCAGCAGCTACACAAAGCTTCCAAACCGGTTTGAATTGACAAGTTTAGCTGCAAACATCTGTCAACAATCAGCCTTTTACAACCGAGGGGTTTATGAGTGGCAACAGGGATGATATAACGGGTGTTTTTAGGGTTGTAAAGTCGGTACTCACCACGGGGCTGTCGTCGCCAAGGTCCGAGTCACGGTCGGCGTCGGCCATGGCGTACGCCGGCACCGGCTCACGGTTCTTCACCCGAATCTTGGCGGTTTCACGGACCACGGCTAAAACACGCCAACAGCTGGCTCACGAGCTCACACGCGCGCCGCGAAACATACACGAGAGTTCTTGGTGGAATACGGCCACAGACGTACGTAAGGATGGGTGTGGAGCGAGACGGGCACTGTTCGGGCGTCGCGTCAGGTCGCCGGCTCGCGCGGGTATGAGCGGCCGCGCGCCCCTCCACGCTGGCCCCGCCTATAGGCGTCGGCGTCACAGCGAATCAAACTCGCCATATCAAACTGATATTTGCGCTATAACCCCGCAGACCCCGCCCGCCACGCCACTCGCCACGCGCCGCTTTGTTTTTATTCGAGCTATAAAGTAATCGCGTGCTGTTAGCAGCCATTGGGTTAAATGCAAATAATTAAATGAGAAGCCTTTGTGGTATAAGAATTGTTCGACTGGATCTCGAGAAGGCTTTCATAGTTCAGGTTCAGACTTTTGTATTGTTTTCTGTAATTTACATATGAATAAAATTTAAAATTACATGATTTAGAAATCATATATTAGTTTTAGTATTTCGCTTTTTTCATGAAGTCTCATAAGCACTTATAAAACTCTTATAAGACAAATTTGATTAATCGAAATTATAGGGGCGATTAATTTGATAAGCGCCCGTTGATGTCTTTTGTATGGAGGTTACGTAAATGGCTCATTATTAGGGGTCAGCTCTCAGATAAATCGGCGAATTCTCTGGATATAACATTCTTTTTAGGGTTTCGTAGTCTAATAAAAACCCTTATCTTTTCATCAAGTCTGTCTGTCTATATGCTGCGCCCTCATAAGTTCGTCAGCTTTAAACCAATCTTGGTACATGATTTTTTTTTGCACTTAGGTACATATTTTCAATGGATACTGTAAATTCCGTAAAAGAGTGTTCGTGCGGACCCTACCTAAATGACCAAGTTTTATTAAAATTGCAGATCTAACTAATTATTATACCTAATAAGTATGTTTTATCAGTTATGTATAATTTGATAGAGGTTGACATATAAATAAAATGAAATAATTCCTACGATATTCATTGATTTAATTATTCATACGGGCCTAATTTAATGGCAGTAGAGTTAAGTAGGAAAAAATTAATGACAGTACCTAGGTACCTTTACCCAATGTACCTATAATAGTCAAATACTTACTCATTGTCATAGATATTTTACCTATCTTACCAAATAACCTACCAATTGTCAACGAGGTCCAATAAATATAAGTACCTGTGTTTATGTAAACCTAGTATTGTTTTACGAACTTAAAGGTAACCAAACCACTACCTATACTATACCCTATACCTAATTTAGCTAACATAACTACTTAGGAAGGTATATAGGTAAGTACTTTCTCTTACAACAAACTTTTTTGACATCTGAAAAGTTTATGTAAATACCTAGGTACGTACTACTTTTCAATGAGTAGTGCACTTTAGGTATTCTGTACAAAATGGCCTTTTTACCTTAATCGGTAATTCATTTTGTACCTAACGCAAATTATTCCATGCTCATCCTCTCTTAATGTTCTATCTATACCTACTTATAAGTACCTAAGTTTATTTAAGCAGACGTTTAGGCAGATAGTACAGTCGGCAACAATTAATATGGCCGATCAATCGCTTGTCGAACTGTACACTAGAGCAATTTGCTGGGTGGTCCAAGCGATGGGCTTTAGCGGAGACTACGTCTAGTGATGGGCGAATGTGAATGATTTATTCGAATGATCATTCGAATAGAGAGGTATTCGAATTATTCTATTGTTTAAAAGGACTATTCGAATTATTCGAATGAAAAACAACCATTCGAGTGAATTCGACTCATTCGAATGAATTTGGACGATTTATATTTAAATCACATTGAGAATAATCGTAATGAAATGAAAATATGTAAAATAAAACTACATAAATATGTAAAAAAACCAATAAATTTTATTAAGATCTTGTATTAAATGTTAAACTTTCTTTGCTTTTAATGAGAGTGTTAAATTTTAATGAGATCTTGTATTAAATTATTCATTCACAATTTTTATTCGAATGAATTTAATCGATCGGAAACCATCCGAATAGCGAATGATCATTCGAAATAATAATTTTCATTCAAATGACGAATGATCATTCGAATACCATTTATAAATTCATTTGAATAGGTAATTCGAATGTTCGTTTTAAGAACAATCGCACATCACTAACTACGTTACATCATCACAGCACAGTTACACAAAATACTTACAGAAGAACAGCTCGCCCTTTTTCCCGGTAATTTTTACCTACACCCTAGGGTGCTTTTTTCTGAATTAGTATAGAAATGTTAACCCTGGTTTACACACACATAGGTACTTGTTACTAGGATACCTGGGTTAAACATACATTACTTACCTAAGGTAGGTACTAGGTACAAAACTTGCATTATAACATACTTACGTACACTATAAAATAACACACTACGAAAATGTAGTCCGCCCAAACCAAACGCTGTTGACACTCCACCCACTCCAACTACTAGCCGGTTTGAGATGGTTTAGTTTCGTGCTTAAACGGCGTCGTTTAGATGTCTGTGTGAGTGTAGTGACGTTTCCTTGTAGCCGTCTCTCTGTTAAGGCGCCCGCCAAAACTTAGGTACAAGATAAGGTACTATGTGGCTTTAACCTAGGTACAGCAGTACACTGGACGTAGGCTTTTATGGCAGGTCATCCGTCTATCAGGGCAGCAATGGCATTTTCGCAAACACGCAGTTTCTAATAAGTACTTTAGAGTGGAAAATGTTGATAAAAGCTGTGGGTTACCAACTGTATGGTGTCTAGACACGTCTAGGTAAGTCGGCTGGAAACGCCGATTCATTCATGATCCACAACCGCCATGTCGCCTATGATAAGTACGTTCAATGCTGGCCGGAGACCGACTGAATCTAACGGTTTGCTTTAAGGTGAATCATCACGTCATACAAACGAAAAACTGCACTTCAGTCGAGTTACACATGAGTTGCAAAGCAATTTTTTTTTAAACTTCGTGTGAGTGCCTACACGTAAATTTGTGGCAAAACTATTTATGGTTAAAAGATAATATGTATTTTCTGCTCAATAAAATTAAACATGTTTATTGCAGCAGCAGCTCCATCTATTTTCGTAAAGTGGCGAATCGGTTTTTACGAGGAAATCTGATGGTTTCAAAAATTCTTTTTAGTGTTTTGCGAAAATGTTATTTACCCTCATGAGGTCACTTGGTATACCGAAACTATACTTGGTAGATTTGTCCTAAGGCTTGCACTTTTCATGACACACATAACGTATTTTGCACTGCACATACACATTTTTGAACTGCGTCACGCATGCGCTGGGACAATACGAATTTTGACCATAAGTACCAAATATAGGGTTTATGTCAAATTTTTTGACAAATTCTTCCGTCAACGCAGCATTGGGCGATATTTTTGCGCTAATTGATGCGTCTGTCAAACCGTTTCACATAAATCGTATTTGTTTTCACATTAACCGTTTCACATAAATTGTATAAGGTGGAAAATCGAATTTTTCAAACGCAACCAAACAAACGTTGTAATGTGTGTAAATTCGTGTAAACCGCCTAAATAACGATATTTAAACTATTTTAGATAGATATAAGTATTTTCTCCCCGCGACCTCCCTTGCCTCACTCCCCACCCGCAGTAATCGCTCCAGGCTGATTGATGAACCTCCCCCTCCCTCCCCCCGCCCGAGATCTATTACCCCCCGTACATTACCACCGCTGCTAAGCGGACGGTTTATTTCTTTTTATTTGTTTGTTTGTTTTGTGGATGTGTGCCTTTTTGTAGCGTAGTGTATCCTAGTACAGACTAGGTTGTAGGTAGGTAGCAAGCTGGATATCGAAAAAAAAACAAATTGATTTGTCGTGTGGTGCCGGCTTGGATAGCATTACCCCATATTTCGTCGCTCGTCTTGCTAATAGACGTAACTGACAAAAAAAATATTCCTATCATCGTTGACATTCGTCTCATTTACGTTTTTACACTTCTCGTAAAATACAAAAATAAAAACTTAGATATTAAAAAGTCCATTCTTCATCGCGCTAACCACAAATTATTCTGAAACCAAATGTCAGCATTTATTATTCATGTACTATTTTTACATGTAAAACGTCTTAAAAATCCTTTTAGAATTAAAGAAATGTCATGCCATTCAATAAACAAAATAAATCGTGCGCAAACGCTCACGTGGTGTACACGCCCGTGGTGTTTGCGCACGCTCAGGTATAAAAGCGGCCGCTCGGCGGGCGGCCCGGCATTCTTGTCCTGGCAGTCGTGCTGTGCGTTTCGTTGGAAGTTTATACAAGTGTTATTGGTATATGTAAGTAAGCTGGTATTCCATGTAAGTAATTTTTAATTATTTTAATAGCTTAATTATTTAATTATTATAATTTGTGTGTTTTACTGTTATTAATAGTTAATTGAATTAATACATTCTTGAAGTATTCATTATAATATTTTATTTTGAATCCCACCAAATATAATTCTAATAAATATAGAGAAAATAATAAATAAATAATCTGGAGTAAGCTAAACTAGCTTACATTTCAGAAGTGGGATTGGAAACCGCTACTTTGGTAAAAAATATATATAGAGGTATATATGATAGGTAATTTTAGCTTTTTTTACACCTGCAAAATACGCACGTTTTTTCTCTCTCGATTTTTGTTATGATGTAGTGGATTATATCTCAACACCTCAAAGTGAACTTTCACACTGCCCATAATATTCAAAACTGTTCACAGCCAATGGATCATACACCGCATAATCCACCAAGGTCTTCGAGGGCTACCTCGAGATCCGGGGCTGACGGACATCGCTCCCGGCGACCCGGTGGAGTGCGCAGCCTGACGGTGTGCACGAGCGGTCGCGCAGTCGGAGCCGCCGTGAGGAGCGGCCTGGCAGCGTGCGCGAGCGGTCGCGCAGTCGCAGCCGCCGTGGGAGCGGCCTGGCAGCGTGCGCGAGCGGTCGCGCAGTCGGAGCCGCCGCGAGGTGCGGCCTGGCAGCGTGCGCCAGCGGTCGCGCAGTCGCAGCCGCCGTGGGGCGGCCTGGCAGCGTGCGCGAGCGGTCGCGCAGTCGGAGCCGCCGTGAGGTGCGGCCTGGCAGCGTGCGCGAGCGGTCGCGCAGTCGCAGCCGCCGTGAGGAGCGGCCTGGCAGCGTGCGCGAGCGGTCGCGCAGTCGGAGCCGCCGTGAGGTGCGGCCTGGCAGCGTGCGCGAGTGGTCGCGCAGTCGCAGCCGCCGTGAGGAGCGGCCTGGCAGCGTGCGCGAGCGGTCGCGCAGTCGGAGCCGCCGTGAGGTGCGGCCTGGCAGCGTGCGCGAGTGGTCGCGCAGTCGCAGCCGCCGTGAGGAGCGGCCTGGCAGCGTGCGCGAGCGGTCGCGCAGTCGGAGCCGCCGTGAGGTGCGGCCTGGCAGCGTGCGCGAGTGGTCGCGCAGTCGCAGCCGCCGTGAGGAGCGGCCTGGCAGCGTGCGCGAGCGGTCGCGCAGTCGGAGCCGCCGCGAGGTGCGGCCTGAGCAGTCTATTAATCTGCCACCACATGCTCTGGCAGCCTGTTCCATGATTCCACCACCCTGTTGCTCAGAAAGTGCTTGCGAGGATTATTGTGTGCTCTTGTCTTGGTTAGCTTTAGTGAGTGACCTCGTAAGTTGGAATTTCCAGCGCGATGAAACAAACTCTCAAAGTCTTGCAGGTCATAATGTCCGTTCATGATTTTAAAGGTTGCAATCAAATCACCACGTTCTCTGCGGTCCTTAAGAGCAGGAGATTTAGTTGTTTCAGTCTATCCTCATAGGACAACTTTCTAAGCTGTCTAGGTACTTTTGTGAACCTACGCTGGACTCTTTCTAGCAGGTCAATGTCTTTCACAAAGTATGGGCTCCATACTTGAAATGCAGACTCCAATATAGGTCTTACATAGGTTTTATGGATTTTTACAATCATTTCTGGAGTCAAGGTACCGAAGGCTTTCCTTGTGAGGTATATGAAGCTGTTGGCTCTTTTCACAACACTTTCAATGTGGTCAGACCATTTCAGATCCTCAGCAATTTTGACTCCTAAGTCTGTTTGTGTCTTGACTTTGACCAGCTCAACGCCATTCAGTTTGTAGCCAAGCCTAGGATTCTTACTGCCTATGTGTAATACTGTGCATTTCCCAGCATTAAGCTTAATGAGCCATTCTTTTGACCAATTTGCTATTCTCTCAAGGTCTGCTTGGAGGCGATCATAGTCCAGTAAAGGGTTTGCAAAGGTCTTCGTATCATCAGCAAAAATGCTCACATTAGATTGAAGACAACGTGGTAAGTCGAAACTGTGTCTCCAATTCTTACACGGAAGGTTCTCTCTCGAAGGAACGCCTCAATCCATTGAAGAAGCTTTCCGCGGTTGCCGACAAACTCTAGTTTCTGCAGAAGTCATATGATTGGAACTTTGTCAAAAGCCTTTTCGTAATCCAGGTATATGACGTCGATTGGGTCTTTGTTATTGAAGCTCTCAGTCCAGGAGTCCAAGCATGATAGCAAGTTGGAAACGGTGGAACGACTTGGGCAGAAACCATGCTGTTGGTCGCTTATTATGCTATGTTCCTGTAAGAAGTTTCTGATGTACTTAGCTGTCAACTTTTCCACGACCTTACATATGACGCTAGTTAGGCTAATTGGTCTGTAGTTAGCAGGGTCCAATTTGTCTCCTTTTTGAAAATAGGTGTTACTGTTGCTGTCTTCCACAGTGGTGGCAACATTCCAGTTTCATATGAGGTTTGCATGATATGTACAAGAGCATCGGTTAGTTTACATTTCTGAAGTAGTATTGCAGGAATTACGTCTGGTCCAGGCGATGAGTCTGTTTTTAATTCTTTGATGGCTTGTTCTACTTTGGTGCTTGTAAAAGTTAGTTCTGTTATAGATGGTTCTATACGTAAGCTAGGGTCAAGGATAGGCAATGGTCCAGATGGTTCCATTTCAAATACACCTTCAAATTGGTCTGCAAATGCTTCAGCTATGTCTTTAGCACAAGTCACAGTTTGACCTTGGTTATTATGCAGCACTGTGGGAATGCTGACTTTGGACGTCACTTGCTGTCTGATGTAGGAGTTGAATTTCTTCGGCCCTTCTTTGAGAAGATTTGTTTCATAATTAATTCGTTTATTGCGACATTTGTTGATTATTTTTGTATATTTCTCGTGTACACTGTCTATTCCAGTGAGCACGTATCTATTCCATTGGATATGTTTCTCTTTAATCATGTCCTGTAGTTCTTTCCCAATCCAAGGTTTATTAGATGTAAATTGTATATTCTTTATTTGGGGGACATTCAATTTCCTTGTTTTTTCAAAGCCCTCATCAAGTTATTATATTGATCCTTCACACAGTTATAAATATTGATCTTCGCTGGTAATGTTGACAGGTCCTCATTAATTTTATCAAAGTCAGCTTTCTTATAATTCCACTTCAGTGATGCAGTGCTTTTACTGTATTGATGGTTTTCTAATTGTATTGTGACTACTATACAGTTGTGGTCACTTTGCCTATTGGAGCTTGGTGATCCACCTTCGCCACAAGTGTTTCTTCATTACTTAGTACAAGGTCTAAGAACGAGGGTTGATTTCCTTGTCGAAACCTGGTGTGCTCGGTGACTAGTTGTTGAAGATTGCTGTTCAAATACCATTGTACAAAGTTAACTTCAATGGGAATGAGATAGGCACAATTCTCCAAAGGCCATTTTACTCCTCAGTAATTGAAGTCTCCCATTACAAGTACAGTGTTAACATCAGATGCTGTTGAGATTTGCTGGAACAGTATGTTGTCTTGATCTAGTGTAGAGTCTAGCCCCCGATAAAGTCCACATAATACAAACTTGTTTTTACAAAGTGTAATATCTATCCATAAGCATTCCGTTGCATCAAGTTTTACATTAAGACTAGAATTTAGTTTGGTTGTCAGTCCATTGGTATTTGCCACATATATCGCAACTCCACCACTACGTTTGTTAATCCGGTCATCCCTGTATATGTTGTTGTAGTTTGGTATTCTGATAAGACAATCAGGAATATTTGGTTTCAACCATATTTCTGTTACTACTATTATTGTTGGTTTTACTGAATTGACACGTGCAGCAAATAAGCCAATTTTAGATGTCAATGATTGAATGTTGGTGCAAAGTATTGTAATTGTGGATAGTGTGGTTGCTTCTGTTTTTATCTCAGAATCGGTTGAACTTTCGTGGTCCACACCTGAGATACTATGTGGGCCACATGGTAAAGCGTTTAGTGGTTTTTTTGTTAGGGGAGCCTGGACAATTTTTGGCTGCCCGTGAACATATTTAATTGTTAGGTTAAGTTCGCCATCATTAGTACGGGTTTCCAGCTCATCACGTAGATATTTTAGGTACTCACGTTGTAGAGGTGTCAGGTCTGATTTAATTTTCTTGGCGTTGGGTAGCTTACCCTTGTTCTTGAGTACCTGGATGGCATCGGCTTTACTTTTCAGGACAACCTTCAGTGGACGGGGACCAGCAGTGTTTTCTTTCAGAGCACCCAAACGGAATGTCTTGATACCATTGCAGTCTACATTTCTTGTTACACTGTTAATATTTTTTGATGTTTCAACCTTGTCATGGTCTATGCGTTCAATTGGTTCCTTTGAGGTGGACTCCGCCACATCAAATATTATAATGTTGGTTGCTCGGTGTTTTCTCTCCATCATTTCCTGTACAGCTGCCTCAGTGGCAAGCACGCTCTGGCGTACACGAAGTTGTTTGACCTCCTCTGTCAGCAGATCAAGCTTTTTCATGATGTTAGGCATTTGGGCCATTGCTGGTTTACAATCACCGCACAAAAAGGCCATAACACGGGCGACAGTTTTCAATTCCAACACGCGAATTTCGGTGGGTGATAGTCCATGGCAATCTCCACAGAGAAAGATCTTGCAGCAATCGCAGGTAACTGACAATGACTTTTATTGCCAGTTGGTATTTTCCCGCACTTAGAGCATTTTGCAGGAGTGGTATTTTTTGGAGTCATTTCGGTTTACTGGAATTTTCAGTTTTGTTTATATTTAAAGACAATTTTAACGAAATTTGGACAATTTTCACTAGTTTTGTTTCACTTTCAGATGCTAGTTTTTAATTTCGGGTTTTTCACTGTTTTAGCACTTGTTTTGATGAGATAACGTTTTTAGAGGTTAATCACAACACAATTAACACTTTTAGCTACTTTTCCTAGTCTGTTTCACAACTTTACTAATTATTTGAGAGATTTCTCTGAGAGAGCTAGTGTTTCGCAATTTGACAAATGACAAATTAGGTATGTTAATCTTTTCTTTCTTCCAGGTTATATTCACTCATGGCAAATGGTGCCAATTTTAAGGCAAATGGTGCCAATTTTAAGGCAAATGGTGCCAATTTTAAGGCAAATGGTGCCAATTTTAAGGCAAATGGTGCCAATTTTAAGGCAAATGGTGCCAATTTTAAGGCAAATGGTGCCAATTTTAAGGCAAATGGTGCCAGTTTTAAGGCAAATGGTGCCAGTGTTAAGGCAAATGGTGCCAATATTAAGGCAAATGGTGCCAATATTAAGGCAAATGGTGCCAATATTAAGGCAAATGGTGCCAACGTTGATGCAAAATGTGCTTATATTATAAGTAAAATGTTTCGATGTATCAATATGTATTCTTATTGTATTTGTAACATTAAGGCAAATGGTGCCAATATTAAGGCAAATGGTGCCAATATTAAGGCAAATGGTGCCAACGTTGATGCAAAATGTGCTTATATTATAAGTAAAATGTTTCGATGTATCAATATGTATTCTTATTGTATTTGTAACATAGTAGTTATAAGTGATAAAAGCAAAAAATGCTGCTTAAAATTAAAGGCGTTAGTTAATTGATGTTCAATGGTTATATAACTTTGTAGGATTAAAGCATGAGGTCATGCTTAAAGGAGGATGGCCGACTGTCAGCATTTATTATTCATGTACTATTTTTACATGTAAAACGTCTTAAAAATCCTTTTAGAATTAAAGAAATGTCATGCCATTCAATAAACAAAATAAATCGTGCGCAAACGCTCACGTGGTGTACACGCCCGTGGTGTTTGCGCACGCTCAGGTATAAAAGCGGCCGCTCGGCGGGCGGCCCGGCATTCTTGTCCTGGCAGTCGTGCTGTGCGTTTCGTTGGAAGTTTATACAAGTGTTATTGGTATATGTAAGTAAGCTGGTATTCCATGTAAGTAATTTTTAATTATTTTAATAGCTTAATTATTTAATTATTATAATTTGTGTGTTTTACTGTTATTAATAGTTAATTGAATTAATACATTCTTGAAGTATTCATTATAATATTTTATTTTGAATCCCACCAAATATAATTCTAATAAATATAGAGAAAATAATAAATAAATAATCTGGAGTAAGCTAAACTAGCTTACACAAAGAAGTTCCTGAAACCCATTGCAATCACTGTGATCCACCGAACTGTATAGATCATTATTACGTACCTGCTGTACTTAGAAGTTTCTCCATTTTGCGGTAGATGTCGCTCAATAACAACGAAGTCGCTAAAAAGAGATGGCGCTTGTGTGCGAAAAAATATATGTAGATCAAAAATAGATATGAATCCAGATCATGATGCCTTAACTACAATACTAATTAGATGATAATGTACCTAGATACATAATATGATTTTCTCATAGAAGACATTCCTTCCTATTCCTAGGCTACAGCAGCGGCGTAACGAAAACTTTGCAGGCTGAACAACTTTTCCCATGGTGGTAAATGGAGTTTTTTTTACTTCCCATACAAAGTCAGTCAGCTGATCGTTATCGGAATATTTTTTCATGTTTCCCACCATTGGCTCCTTATAAAAAGTTGATCATTTTTATGATCTGATCATGCCATGCCTTCAAAGTTTTCGGTACACAGTTTCATACACCCTGTATTATCTAAGTAGGTACCTTTCGTTCAACCTTCTTACCCACTTACCTTCCTACCTACCTGATGAGAAGAAGACTAAACCTAATTATCATACAGAGGATTGTAGATCTTAAATTAACAGGGTTAACTAATTTAACCATCCGCCAAACAAATAACCATTTTTTATTTCAAACAGAATTCCGTTCGAATAGGCCATTATTGAGAGTTGTCAAACTTATACTAGAAGACATGTCAATTAAGAAATAATAACATTATTTTGAAAGATGTCAAATGTGGCCTTTTCGAACAGCCGTACTTACGATTAGGTACCTAATTTACCAACGTACCTCTATAAATAGCTAACTGCTAAATGGCTTGGGACCACAGAGAACCAAAACGTCATATGCTTGGGACATTATTGATACTAAATTATTTAAAAGGATTGTCCTGCTTAGTTTTCTTGGCATTTTTACTCATGTGATGAGTGTGGTGTGGTGTGGTTTGCTAATTTTGACTAACTTGTGTAAAAATAGGGCCAAGTTTCTTAACTTTAGTATGCGTCTGAAAGTAAGTATAAAACAAATCGCAGATTGTAAAGTACTATGACTGACTAAACTCCATATAGACATGACAAAGTTATGCACACGTTCTTTGATTTCAAAGTTGTTTGAAGCAAAAACCCACTCACACATACAAAGAAGCGCGTACTAACCGAAGTGTAGCAAAAGAATAAGATGAACAGGGTGACCATCTCAAATATGGCGAATCTGCCAGAGACCCACACTGAAACCTGCCAAAACCTGCCAAACTCAATCCCTCCCAAAACCTGCCTAAACCTGCCTAGTTCCCTCACTAAATCTGCCAAAATCTGCCAAACTGAACCCAACAAAACTCGACCAAAAAAAAAAACCAACACGATTTTTACCATAAAAAGTGAAAATTATGTACCTAATAAAGTCCAACTAAACTTGATAATTAACAGATTTCTTTGAAAACATTTAATTTGTTGTTTTAAGTTAAGATTTGTACTACAATTACAGGATTTTTCTTAAAATCCCAAAAATCTGCCAAAACCTGCCACTTTTCTGATCCGTCAACATAATCTGCCACAGTCAAAATTTAAGAGTCAAATCTGCCCAAATGGCAGGATCCTGCCACAAATGGTCACCCTGAAGATGAATTATCAAACACGTTCTATAAATGACTAATAGTAAAATGGGTAACACAATTTCGCACTCAGTGTTAATTGTTCGAGTGGTGCATTGGTTATGACAGCAGAATATGAATCACGGATGTTATGGTTTGTATCTTCATGGATCAATTACTTTTTATTTTAACTATTAGCTTTAAGAATTTTTATCGTAAAAAAAACTTTTTAGCAAAAAATATCACCGCCGAAAACTGAAAAGCATAAAATAATAACTATTGTTACTCTATGTACCTACCTAAGTAATATTTTTTTGGAAATATTATCTACCATATCGGAACTTAGAAATTCTGAGTCGGCGTCTAAAATTTTTGCAAATATTCACTTTTCATTGGCATGACGCCGACTCAAAATTACTAAGTTCCATTATGGTAGATAATATTTCCAAAAAAATATTACTTAGGTAGGTACATAGAGTAACAATAGTTATTATTTTATGCTTTTCAGTTTTCGGCGGTGATATTTTTTGCTAAAAAGTTTTTATTTTATAATTTTTAGTGGTTACTTTTCAAGTTTGTTTACATTCAACCTTACTGTTTCAAAGGAGTTTCAAGCGCACAAAGAAACTGCATGAAATACTTAAACGTACATGACTAATATAAAAGCAACCTCCTTTTTTGATGTACATCTTTAGCAGATGTTTGGCAGATAGTCAACAACACAGAGTAACTTATATATTGTAGGGGTGTCAACAACGAGCAGACGTCAGTAGTGTATGTAAACACAAGTACATTTTGCTTCAAACGTGTCGCAAAATATGAAGAATTTGTTAATTTCTCAAGATCCTTCTATCAGATCCTGACCTGATGACTATGGGACCACCTGGACAGTGTACCCTTTCAAACAAAAAAAAAAATTTTTCAAATCGGTCCAGGCGTCTCTGAGTAATCGGTGAACATACATAAAAAAAAAAAAAAAGTTCGGGATGAATTGAGAACCTCCTCCGTTTTTTTTCGTCGGTTAATAAACCAAAGTAATGACAAGAGTTATGTGGATTTTCCACGTTGACCTTTGACTATATAATTATGATGATTGATCTCTGAAGATTTTTTATGCTTTTTTTCACATTTTAAGTAACTGAGTATTTTGTTTATTTTGAATTAATGTTATTTTCACGGCTTAGAATTGCATCACCCCATTTCTATCCGTGGGTATCGTAAAAGGCAACTAAGCGATGAATCCAGGGAATGGGCAGCAGCGTGCAGCGTTCAGCGTCATTCTATGTCGTAGGTAGGACAAAACTGGGTATTTGTCCAAAAAGCTAGGCTCTTGAGAGGACAAAATTTTAACTTATGTTTTGCCATTTTTTTATTATAAACCTTAATCAATTCAGGTTCTTAATCAAAGACCGGGATATGACTACATTATATTAATGTTTTTGGCAATAACTTTATCATAATTAATCCTAAACTAGTTCAGATTCCTGATCGGAAACCTAAATTGTTATAGATTGTCGATCAAAATCCTAAAATTAATAAAGGTTGATGATAAAATAGAGTTTTAATTTTGTTATCTACTGGTCTTTGGTTTTTGGTCAAAAACCTGGTTTTATTAACATCGCTGCGACATATAGCATTGACGTTACCCGTTATCGTAGCGATTGTTCTCTGGTTTTGAATTTAAAGCGGTTCTATTAAGAGTGAGTATCAAAGAGCACGCGTTGTTTTGCAAGTGTGTGAGTAAGACGTGTAAGCGATTTTAAAAGTGCATAACTTCAGCGTGCCTATATGCACTTTTTATTACGGCTGTACAAAATCATTTTTATATGTCGGAATAGTGACTCACCATACTTAAAGTAATAAATAGGCACTAAAAAAAATTGGTGCCATCGATAAATAGTAACCGGAATTCTTTCTATCTATTGGACGGAAAAGAAAACAAATGAAAAGAAAAAAACTGGCGTCAGTTATGGAGTAGCGTTGTCTACTGAAGAGTGAAGATCATCGACAACCGAGGAGGGAAGATGGTTGGCCACTTGCTACGACATGACGAATTCTTAAAGAACTTCTTTGAAGGGAAGCCCGAAGGAAAAAGGGGAAGAGGAAGACCAAAGCGCACATACTTCACGCCAATAAAAGAAAACGCTCAAGGTCAAAAAATTAGCAGGAAATAGAAATGAATGGAACTTGGTCCTTCGACAAGAGCGTAGCTCTTAAATCCAATGATGATCTAGGTATAACCATAATCTCCGACTGCTGGGTACATTGAAGAGTCTACCTACATAAAAATAAAAAATACTCGAACTCTATATCTTGGCCTACATGTTTCACACCTTGTTTAAACTACCCGCCATTACAACTTTCCACATTAACTAGCTCAGGAATTATTCATTATTTGCGCTCATACGAGCTAAAGTCCATACCCATACCAATACCTATATTACCAATGTCCCATAAGGGACACTGTTTATTGCCTTTTGCGGCAACCGCCCTAGCCGATATAGTGGGGAGGCTAGCGCTTGAGGCTTGCCTCAATAAAGAGCCACAACTTTACACATTGTGCTAGAACGCTGAAAATCGAAAATTGACATTTAGGCACCAAAAAAATGTTTTTGTAACTAAGCAGATGTAAGCCCGTAAAACAGTTTATTGTCTACATACATATGTGTCAGTACGATGGCAGAATTAGGTTTTTTCGCCGGCATATTAAAGGCAATATCGTCGACTTCGTTCGGCCATCGTTCTAGAATGTGAAATCCTAGGATTTTGGCCAAAAGCCGGAAATTGGCAAAATCGTAGACATCTAAAGCAAGCAAGCTATGGTCCAAAGCAGATCCAGGACCTATTCAGTAAGAAACTTGCTTGGCACCACCACCATGTTTTATCACAAGGCAAATAATAAAACCTTCATGCCGATTTTCAGCTTTCTAGCTTTATTTGCAAAGTTGAGGACGCTAACCTTCCCACTATAATACCTACATAATTTGTGCTATTAATGTACACCCGCGGTTTTTTTTTTTTTTTTGCTACTGGACTCTATGTTTTCCGGTCCCGGGGCCGTTAAAACTACACCTGACTATTTGGTGGGGAGCGAGGGCTCACCCGGACGTGTTTGGGTGGTTGTTCAAACAACCAGCCCAATCACGCCCTTGGGGCGAGACTGGGCTTACGAGTTGTTCTGGGAAGAACGAATCGGACTATGTCTACCGGGTATATGCCGGTAGTTGCCAAAGAAAGGCACAAATGAGGGACCTCCGCGTCCCCGCCGGCGGGGACGGCGGTTGCTTGAAGAGCTTGTGGAGTGTATGAGTCTACTCGCGTTGGCTGCAGCGGCTGCTAGTGTGATGGGATCGTCATCATCAGAAAGGACATTCACCCGCGGTTTGTCCACTATGCATTGCTTTGACACGCCTTTCTTAGTAACCATTTAGAACTTGGCATAATGTTAAATAGTTACCAAGATTATTGTGGTCCATACCTACTTGTATTTGATTTTGCAACAGGAATGGGAAACTTTCTATTGAAATTTCTGAGTCATCGCCTTAATGTCACACTAGAGGGCGTAGTGCTAAGTGGTAATTTGACTTTATACAAACTAATCAGCAAAATTCAATATGGCTGGCGGCAACCATGCTTTTATCACGTTCCATTTTACATTGTGTTTGTAACCAATTTAATTAATCACATACCTATTTCAAAGATTCGATTCCAAAGGTTACGCAATAAAGTCGTATTTTTATTACCTATATTTATTTGAAATCAAATTTTATTCGTGATAATAAACAGAAAATTAATAAGAGATTTGAAACAATTGATTAAACACAAAATAAAATAGTAATTTATAAAGTGGTAGGTAGGTATTTCAGCCAACTAAGAAACTAAAATCTTGTTGGTCAACTTGACTTGTTAGATACTATAATGTCAGACCTAATGCAAATGTAGGTGACCTTAATAATCTTACAGCACGGCCGTTCGAAAAGGGCATATTTGACAGCTGTCAAAATAATTTTAATGCTATGGATCTAGCTAGGGTCTATTTTTCTTTGTTGACATACTTTTGTGGGTTTGACAGTCTGCCGTGTCAAAACAACATACTGTAAAGTCCAATACAGTGTTTTGTTTCTATAAAGCCAATTCGCTATCTCTTCCCCTCCTACATGTTCCCCTAGAACATTGTTTTAGGTTAAATACTTTAGTTATCAAGATATTGGTATGGAAAAAACACTGTATGTCTAAAAACTTAAAGTTTATAATTGCGTAACACTGTACTCGCCGTTGCAGTGTTTTGATTTGACAAAGCCACGCGCTAGCCGCAAAACTAATTTCACACTCTATGTCTATAAAGTCAAGGTCTATAATTGCGACTATACTCGCCATTACAGTGTTTTGATTTGACTAACTCGCGCACGCGCCGCGGAGGATATCACGCTCTCTCCTAAGTGTTTAGTTATATCAGGTGTAAAAAAATCAACAGCAAATATTTTAAGGGGTGAATCAGCCCATGAAACTGAACAACTTTCCCCAAGGAACATAGGTCGAAATATGAAAAAAAATGGGCCTCCCATACAAAATGTACCAGCCGGCCGATTTTATTTGTATGGGAGGGAGGCCCGTTTTTTTGATGAGACCTTTATTTTATGTGACAGCTGTCAAACTAAAAACTAGTTTATCTCGGCAATCATTCATGCTAGAAAATCAGTTTGTTTGGGAAAGTTGTAGGCCTTGATGAGACCTTGACTTTATGTGACAGTTGTCAAACTCGTTTATCTCGGCAATCATTCAAGCTAGACTATCAATTTGTTCGGGAAAGTTGTAGACCTTGATAAGACCTTTATTTTATGTGACAGCTGTCAAACTAAAACTCGTTTATCTCCGCAATCATTCAAGCTAGACTATCAATTTGTTCGGGAAAGTTGTAGACCTTGATAAGACCTTTATTTTATGTGACAGCTGTCAAACTAAATCTCGATTATCTCGGCAATCATTCAAGCTAGACTATCAGATTGTTTGGGAAAGTTGTAGGCCTTGTTGAGACCTTTATTTTATGTGATAGCTGTTAAATTAAGAACTCGTTTATCTCGGCAATTATTCATGCTAGACAATCAGTTTCTTTGGGAAAGTTGTAGGCCTTGATGAGACCTTTACTTTATGTGACACCTGTCAAACTCGTTTATCTCGGCAATCATTCAAGCTAGACTATCAGTTTGTTCGGGAAGGTTGTAGACCTTGATAAGACCTTTATTTTATGTGACAGCTGTCAAACTAAAATTCGTTTGTCTCGGTAATCATTCAAGCTAGACTATCAGATTGTGTGGGGAAGTTGTAGGCCTTGTTGAGACCTTCATTTTATGTGACAGCTGTCAAACTAAAAACTCGTTTATCTCGGTAATTATTCATGCTAGAATCATTTTGTTTGGGAAGGTTGTAGGTTTTGATGACACCTTTATTTTATGTGAACAATCAGAAAAAGATCTTATAATGTACTTGTGTACATTATGTAGGTTTACACGACTTACTTGTTAATTAGTTGGTAGAAGGTGTAGCCCTCTACGTAGTCGACAATCGCAACTGGCGGTCGCGCGTGTGTGATTGTCGTCCTCCAGGAAGAAGGCTGTCGTAACCAGCCGAAACGTAGAGGGCTAGCTACACCTTCTACCAACTAATTAAAAAGTAATTCGCGTAAACCTACATAATGAGTGATACTTGTTCGTTTAATAATAAAACTTGTGTACAGGTCAGAACACAGTTTGAACCAGTGTTTCATTACCACAAATACAGCCGCAGTTGGGTCAAGTCAAGTCAATACACTGCAATGTACAGTACAGTGTTTTGTCGTGACAAATCGCAAAGATTTTTCTTGCTGTTGTTAAAACAAAACAGTTTTATTTAAGTATCTCTATAAGTCTTATGATTTAAGTATATATTTTTTAATGGCTATAAAGATCTTGACACGTAAAATCTATATCATTTCATTTTATTTCCAATATCTTCGAAAATCATATAGAAACCATACAAAAACGTAAAAATAAGTTTTTGTGTCCGTTCTCAAAACTTGAAATTTGAAGTTACAGTCTTATGTTTTGACACGGCAGAGCTGTCAAATATGGCCTATTCGAGTGGCCTCTATTCATTGCGTACTTTAGACACGTCATCGAGTGAAAGAAAATTAGGTAAAATTAATATAAAACACACTATCAGTAAAAATCGTATGTTATTAAATAAAATAAAAATAATTTACACATAATGCTTTGCATTTCTCTTAAATTAAGCCTAATTCGTTCCATTCGAAATTTAAAACTCATCTCGTCATTGGCCAACGCCGAGATTTAAAAAATAAATGCTATTTATATTTCGATCGTTGTTCGGTTCTCGGAGCACAGGATTTTAGGATTATACAGCCAAGTTTATATAAAGCTTTTTTTTATCAAATACTTTTATTAAATTCAGAGACAGTAACATTTGGTCTTTGAGCCCCTAAAAAGGAGAACTCAAAAACTCTGTCTTCTTGGCTGTAAGGGTTTTCTAGGAAACACTTAAGGGGATGTAACGATAGGGATGTTCTGTTCCCTCGGCTGGTCCGATTCCTGGGAAACATAGATATTTTGTTCCCTAGGCTTGTTCTCCTGGGAAATGTGGATGTTTTGTTCCCTAGGTTGTTCTTTCGGTGTGGCCGGTTCAGGTTGTTTAGCTGGGCCCACCCTGGTGACGGGTACTACCCTCTCGCCGGAAGCTGGGGGCTGGCGTTTGGGAGCCGTGATGGTGAGGACGCCGTCTGAAGACAGGGTGCTGACTAGGTCTTCCACGTTGTAGCCACCTGGAATTAAAATAGGGAAATATCTGTTTTAAAATTCATCACGAACACTGTTTATAGACAGGGGGGCCGCAGGTAAACGGCTGTATCTGCCGTATAGATTATACGGGGCCTCAGGTCAGTCCACTAGATCCAAAACTAGTATTTATACAGGGCCCCGACCGATAAGGCACGCTACCTACGCCACTGATCTCTGTATCAAAATGCAAGAAAATTGCACAAGCTCAAAGAACGCCCTAGACCTTTCCCTAAAGACGAAATATAACAGGGGGTCCGGCTAACTATACACATGTAACTAACTAACACCTTTCTTGTTTTAAATATTGACTTAGTGATTATTTCCATTTACTTGTTATTTATTGAGGCATAAAGATACATGCTGTGTGGTTAGCCTGGCCAGCCCCGAGGCAGTGCCTTTATTTTTATTTTTTTTATCCCGCCCGAGCCGCGTTTAGAGTAGGAACACAAATTGTTATAAAAACCGGCCAAGAGCGTGTCAGACACGCCCACAAATAGGGTTTCGTAGTCAACGTTTAAATGTCAGGTTTTTCAGCATTACAAACTTAATTTTGTTGCTGGTTTGTTAGCAGCAGTATGATGACCAACCGCAAATAGAAAAACTCATTTTTTTCTGAAACCTATAAGGGTACAATATCCGTTATAGTTTTCATTGTAAGTTCAGATTGTAAGCTATATTCCATATTTATTTCAATTTTTTAGCGTTTATACTTTAGAAGTTACAGCTGGAACAAATTATGGGTCAAAAACGCCCTTTTTAAAAGCAAATATCTCGTGACAGAAACATTTTAGTGACTTTGTTTCAAAGAAACCTTACCTTAGTTTTAAAAGAACTATTCAACGATACGCTACTCAACATTACAGAAGAAAAAAAAATTTTTTGTCCCCCTTTGACTTGTATGGGAGGGGGTCCAAAAAACATTTAAAATATTTTTTTCTTAACATTTCTTTATTTGGGTCAACACGATCTATCTTCTCACCAAATTTCATGTCGATAGCTCTAAAACTGACAGACAGACAGACAGACAGACAGACAGACAGACATGACGAAACTATAAGGGTTTCTAGTAGACTACGAAACCCTAAAAAGAGAAAATTTTGCACTACAAATTTTCCCTTTTTTAATTTTGAATTAGAATGTGACTTTCTTAAAGTGAATCTTGTAATTCCTACTGAGAAATAAATGCTTTTGATTTGATTTGAAAAACCCAAAAAAAATAGACAATACAAAAAAATCGGCTGCCGAGCAAATTTTTAATGGACAAAAAGAAGTTTTGCATTTGAGCTTTGATCCTTAGGAAAAGTTGTTTAGTGTCGTTCGGCTGTACCTATTTAGGTAAATTCACGATCCAAACGTCTGCCCCGTTTGAGAATCGAACCAGGGCCTTCTGCCTAGGACCAGTGTAATCTAGTTTCATTATGTCATCTAGTTTGGCCTTGTTTTATCTCAGAACAGTTGTTTTTTGGTAAAATTATTCACAAATGTTCCAAAAGTATTATTTTCGTTTTTTGTTATCATAGAGATTCATAGCATCAATAGCTTGACAAGGCGTGCAATAATTTGATTTGGTGAAAACTCCTATAACAAGGCGTAAACAAAAAATTGCAGAGGGGCAAAAGACGTGCAAAACCGTATGCACGCACGCATCAAGTGTGTGTACAGAATGCCACGCTTGCACGCATTTGTTCTGATATTTTATCTCTTTACAAAAGTCAAAATATAAAGTAGAGATACATAATTTAGGTATCAGCACAAGCTTCGTCATAGGGGAACCAAATTATATGCTTTCAGCATCAGGCGTCGTCAAGTGGGTATTGAAATAAAAAATAAAAATAAAAACTATTCAAAAAGACCCCCCCGAGTCACACCTTGCCCAAAAGTCCCCAGAACACTGGCAGCATTGCCCCGCTGAATTGTGATTGAGATTCTTTGGGCAAGGTATGAACCGGAACGAGGATCTAACCCTTTTTCCATCAGCCGGCGACCAATCTCAGTTATAAATTTCTTTGCCTCAGACCCCCCCACACCTGTTGTTTCCACGGCCACGGGCACAAATATATACGACTGCTTAAGCGCCGAGTACCTACTTCACGTGTTTTTGTCTGGCCGCAGTCTCAGCTGCAAACCCTGCTCGCTGCTTAGTCCCCGAAATATGACATGCTGCAAACGTACAACAACAGGTCGCGTCCCACAACAGACTACGGCCACGCTCCCAGGGGATCAAAGTCAGGCCGTCAGGGCGCTTACCGTCAGACCTGGAAAGTCCCGAAGGTTCCAAAACACAAGGTATGTTAGTTGAGACGAGAGCCCGACGTATCAAGTCATTTAAGGCATGATGCCTTGACAAACGACCCGCTGACCTCACACAACTTAGACCGTGGAGACCATCCGCTCCTACCAACTGTTCTGATATAATATCTCATAGGAGGTATCATTAAATACCCGACTGCGGTTAATTTTAAAGTAGTATTTTGCTGTAAAAATGCGCCATCTTGAATTTATAATTAGGGTTTCGTAGTCTACTAGAAACCCTTATCATTTCGTCAAGTCTGTCTGTCTGTCTGTCTGTCTGTATGCCGCGCCCTCATAACTTCGTCAGTTTTAAAGCTATCGACATCAAATTTGGTGTGAAGAAAGATCGTGTTGACCCAAATTTAAAATGAGCAGAAAAAAATATTTTAGTTGTTTTTTGGATCCCCTTCCCATACATGTGAAACGGGGGCAAAAATATTTTTTTTCTCCTTTAATATTGAGTAGGGTATCGTTGAATAGGTCTTTTAAAAGTAAGGGGAGGTTTCTTTGAAACAAAGTCTCTTATATGTTTCTGTCTCGAGATATTTGCTTTTAAAAGGGGCGTTTTTGAGCCATAATTTGTTTCAGCTGTTACTTCTAAAGTATGCATGCTAAAAATTTAAAAAAAAAATGGAATGTAGTTCCTAATATGAAGTTACAATGAAAATATAACGAATACTGTACGACTTAAGATTAAGGAAATATTAAAGTTTTTAAATTTGCGGTTGGTATCCATACAGCTGCAAACAAACCAGCAACAAAATTAACTTTGTAACGCTGAAAGACCTGATATTTAAACGTTGACTACGTACCTATTTGTGAGCGTGTCTGACACGCTCTTGGCCACTTTTTTAATATAGCCAGTGTCACTTGCGTTGCTGAGACGAATCTACAAAATCCAACTATCCGTTTGGACTGTAGCCCGTAAAAAAATCCAACTATCCGTTTGGACTGTAGCCCGTGAAAAAGAATTTTCTTGTCCACATACATACATACATACTCTCGAAAAACATAACCCTCCTTCTGAGGCAGTCGGATAAAAACGCGATGACAACAGATGGCGTTAGTGCATTCCTAAAACGCGGTATTTGGAATTGGAAGGGATTGGGCTAAGTTACCTGGCAGGACGTATCTGCGAGTGAACTGCCGGGATATGAACCCGTGTTCGTCAGGCCTCTCCTCGTGCTTGCCCTCAACCACTACGCTGTTGTTGGCTGCCTTCACCGTGATCTCCTCAGGAGTGAACTGCTGCACGTCCAGAATGACCTGGAATGTTTAGAAAGAATATTTTAATAGGGGACCTTTTCGGACATATATATCAGTATAATCTGTGAATAGGGGTAAATATTGAGTAACTAACTAAAAGTTCGCGAATAATTGAAAACGTCCTCCCGCCTCTTTTGTTTTTTCGTCGGTTAATACGATTTTATGCGATTAAAGACGGGTATTCATTTGGAACCTTTACTGGGACAAAGTTCCGCAACATTGCATAAATACTTCTCAACCTACATAAAACTTCTCCACTAAATTTTCCCAATGAAGACACATTTTAAACAATGTTTCGGAACAAAGTCCCCAACTTTGTTTCAGATATTTTGTTTCTTTTAATACAAAGTTTCTGGGATTTTGTCCCCAATGAATACCTGGCTAGATATTCCTAAAATCGTTGTTCCACTCGTTTTTGCGAGCAGTTACTATAACAACTACGCCATCTGTTGAGGTGGCGTAAAAATTAATAATACCGAGCGAGGTCTTACTTTACGAAGTCTCCGGTAGGTAAGGTTAGGTATGTAAATTGGACGTACACTATGTAGATACAAAAATTAATAAATGAAACTGAATTTAGTTCATGCAAACTACAAAACACTACGTTGTACTAAACATGACGATTTCAAACTACAATGTCTGACAGTACATCAAGAACCCTTAGTTCAAGAAGGGTTTTCTGACCTTTTCCATCCAAAAGGGAAGAGTGTCATCTCTAGAGGCGCTGAAGGCACTTTCGGCCCATCTCCTCCGAAGGGCATCGGCCCTTGCCCTTAAACGGGCCCTCATCATCTGAAGTAAATAGGAAGTAAATAGTCTCTAGGTAAGATCTTCGCAAAGCTAAAAGTAGGTATTAACTAATAAACTTTTGAACTTGTGGATTATTGCTACGTCACAACATCATCATTATAGGTACAATATAATAAAATTAAGTTATAAAATGTGCGTGCCGATAAAACTTAAAACGGATTTCCGGTACGATAAAGGGACTTATATAGTGCATTACCCCTTCATCGCCCCTCGAACAAGAAAGTTTCAGTTTTAAATTAAAGGGCGTATTTTTAAAGATATAAGGGCTTTTCCAATCGCTCAACTTGAAAATTAAGTGAAGTAGTGGCGCTATCTGTTGTCGAGTAGTTAAACTCCATTCAGAACAACAATTATTTGAGTTGCGTTTCGAAATGCAATGTACAATGTACCTATTTCAAACTTTTTTATTACACTAAACAGCTAAATACCGCGAGTGTAAACGCGGGCGGAAAGCTAGTAGGTAATACGTCCTATGGCGGGTGGGTGACAGGAGGTATGGCCAGTTGGCAGAAGTAGGTATCCAGGTGGTGTCGGGAAAAGGGTAGCTACCGGCCTGGCCGGGTGTTGTGGCCAGGGGACCGACTGGTTCTCCTGGATGGATTTGGAAGTTGTATATATGCGGTGCGCGGTGAACACTTCTATACCGCGTTCTAGGCCTTTTGTTCTGTCACGTGGCGCCATCTTACGGAGTGTTGAGAACTTCTGTTGCGTCTTGCTTGCTTGTGAACCACTTTGAGTGAGCTTCGTGTTGTAGCTCCCAGAGGTCGCTACACGTCCCAAATATTTCTTTTATCATGCTTTGTTCGTTAGATGCGACTGTGGTTAGATGTCACTCATATTCATAGTACCTACATACCTTTTAGCTATACTCTATCCGCACGATGAAGATAATACCAGAAAATGCAAAATGATTGCCATTGGTTAGCGATAACGAGGCAAGGGTGCGTTTACATGGCGGTGCAATTTCAGTCTACTCTGTGGCTTGCACGGAGCGGACGCGTTCTTTTGTTCTTATATCGATTGTTTTATGTCTCCTACGACCTAGCGCGTGTTTTGGACTATTTCCTTTGAAACATACACAGATGTATTTACCTAAAATTATTTTTACTTATTAAATATTGTAATAGACCAAAGAAAACCAAATTTACTAGTAAAAAATATTTATGATTTTTCTTTAACCAAAGAGCCATGTAAACGCATCTTTACGTTTTTACACAATTGTTGACGCCCACTTACCTGGAAGGGCAATCATTTGTCCCTTTCACTTGCATACAAAAGTGCGGTTGAGAGGACGCTATATTATCTTCATCGCGCGGATAGAGTATAGTACTAGGCAGCTAAGTATTATGATGAACGTTGTTGCAACTAGGAACCACAGTACCTACGGATCCCTAACTTACGTACCTACCTACGTAGGTACAATATCAACCAAGCAAAACCATACCAACCTCAAACTTCTCCTTGGTCATGTTAATCGTCGAAGAAGACTCCTGTCTGGCTAAGTTCGTCCTCCAGGGGCGGAAGTAGGAGTTCCTCACTAAAGAGGACGTGGGGAAACTGGAGAGGGAGTTGAGGAGGTCGTCCTTCCTCAGGCCCATGCCGAAATGCTGGTCCAGGAGGCGGGAGGGACGCTCCCAGTCCTCCCAGCGGTCCCACCAGTCGCGGAACATCATCGGTACTATCGACATCTGTAAACAGATTGATTGATTGATTGATAGAGATATTGGTGAGAATCGTGACAACCCAACGGTAGCGATTTACGAATTAGATTTTTCCCCCTATTTCACCACCATAAAGTTCTTATAGCTAGAATTTTACATTTGACTCGACCCTGGCTGCTTCGGAAAGATCAGTAGGAAGGCCATAGAACCTTTAAAAAAGATAATCATTTTGCTTTTAATTTAACAAATGGCTTTAATAATTTTGTCATTTTATGGCCAGTATTCTTCAAAACAAGAAAAGGTTTACAGTCCAGCAAAAAAGTGTAGAAATTAAATAAAATGGAACTAAATTCATACTAAATTCATAGGTATTCATTGTTGCCATTCATAGTCAATGTTGCCATTTAATTTCGAAATTTCATACAAAGTGGCGCCCTCATTCTTTGTCTACTCTTGGTCTACTCTTTTTTGCTGGACTGTACTTGCATAAAATCTGTTTTAGATATGTTTTCTTTGTAGTTTAATATTTTTGTTTTATTTTCTGTTTTAATAATAGGTTAATATAATTTTTTCTGTTATTGTATTTTATTTGCTACTTTATTAGCACCTAATTAATGATTATTATTAGGCACAAATTGCTATCTCATTCCCATAGTAATTTGGCTTGTGAAAATATCAAAATCAATGTACCTATAATAAGTAGGTCTCAGATGGTATGCCAAATGTGTGAAACATATTTCCCCATAAATAAACTTCTAATAGATAAATTAACTACCTACCTACGTAACTATGTAATGTGCTCTACTGAGATGCTAAGAGATAAACAAAAGATATTTTAAAACGACAGACTAATTTCGCTGTTTATCTACTGCAAATTACTGCTTTACTATTTGAAGGTGAAGTAGATGTAGATTTGTTTAAATACCTACCTATAGGTAGGTTAGTGTGTAAACCTTACGTGCACCTGAAAATCAATTAAAGAAAGAGTGATTTCTGAAATCATGCACGAAAGTTCGCAACGACTGGTCTAACCACTCGTATCCCAACCCAATTTCTACTACCCGATGTTTTTAAATAAGTATGTATCAGGGTTCAGGGTTGAGGTTGAGAGAATGTGTAGTAAGTACTACGTGTGTTACAAGCACAATTAGGTACCTAATTAAATGGTAGCAAACATTCTCATTTCAAAAACAGAGTTCTTGTGGATATTCTTGTTTATGCGCATTCTAATGCGTATTCGAAACGAAAATGACATCTCCATCTTCCGAAAATTCTCTATTTTCCGCCCGAATTCCGCTATACAAATATTAACGATCTCGTAAACAAAATATTGTTCTGGAACCAGTCCACTCGTGAATCACAGGTAACAGTTTTAGAAGTGACGTGATGCAAGAGCCGAACGAACACCGCAAATAACTTCGCATCAGATTATCATGAGTGGAATATGTGGAAATAGATGACCCGTTTGTTTGTTTATGAGGCTGGGAATAGGTGTGGAATGCAACGTTATTTCCAATATCTGTTGAGTATAGAACAAACAGTACTGGACCAAGGATGGACCCTTGAGGGACACCTCTATTTACTGGAGTTACATTGGAAAAGTCTAGAACCATCAGAGTTGCGAACCTACTAGTAACCATACAACATCAAGTTGTATGGGACAAAGAGTGGCCTAACGATCCGATGAACTCTTAAAACTCTATGAAAATGTAATGGAAAACTTGGAAGTCTCGATATTTTCCGGGGAGTTCCTACCTAATTAATTTTCTTTTTCCACTATGTCCACTACATCAAGATTATTCGTTATGTATGATTATGAACAGCTGAAAATGCTTAATAAAAAATACTTACAAATCAAAGGATTCACACTAATTTCCACTAATAAACCTTTAAGTACCTTTTTATTTAAAACTATCGAATCCAGCAGATTTTGCTAGTTCCAGGCTACTCTCTAACAAAAAGGTCAGAAATCAAAAAACCAACGATAATTGGTCACTAATGAGACTTCCGAACACAAAATTTTTTTAGGTAAGAAAACTTGACCAAGATACAAACCGCGGAAAACTCAAATTGCACTGAAACTGCACACTGGTAAGCACTGTTGCACTGCACTCACCTTTGCGTTATATTTCGTTGCAGGCGCGCGCCGCGGTGCTCGAGTGACTGTCGGGTGCGCGCGCGCAAGATTTAAATAGAACTCGCGCTCCCACTCGGCTGAGTCAATGCGCTGAGGATACACCAGACACCTTGAACTTGGCGATCGATAGGGTGTCAACGTTTTCAGTTACTCGCGGGACAAATCGTGAGCGGCCCGCCCGCCGGCCGGCATGGCTTAGAAATTCAGAATAGCAATCACTCCCATTCTTCCCGTGAGTGACGTAAAAATCAGTCATCCTGGGATTGGGTGGCAACGTTCCCTGTTAATGCAACTTGCACTGTGCTCGCCAATCCGCCTGCTAAGCGTGGTGACTATGCACAATGCCCCCTCTTACGGGGAGGCCCATGTCCACCTGAAGAGTGTTATGTATGGCTGTGGCTACTGATCGATCATCAGGGACATGAAAACTGAACTGATAAGTATAACCTGATTCATAGAAGAAACTGACCCGAAAACTCACTCAGTACTAGCGATGATCTTGATGTTTACTGACTATAACTGAACATAACTGGAATCTCAGCGCAACTCAAGGTAATGAAGAAGAAGGTATATTTCGTGCAAACGTCATATTTCGTGGATTTATAATTGGCTCAGAATCATATGACGTTCATTATCAGATTTTACTTTTTTGATATTCTTATACTTTGAGATTTTTTACAGTAGCAACCCTGGCTATGTTAAAAGTGACAAACGCGAAAATCCTTCATAGGGTCGAATGAACCTTCTGTAGTGCTAACACCAACGGTACCAAATGATTTTATCCTAAGGGTACGGAATCCTAAAAAAACATTAAAGGGCAACATTATTATATGCGTCTTCTTCACAGGTCTTGTTCATTACATGACATTTGAGCAAAATGTCAACAATAATGTTGTCATTTCGGGTTCTTCTATGAATCAGGTCAGGTAGGTTCTGACTTGAATAACACGATGATGGCATTTCTACTCTTGCTATAGTCCGACAACCTCGTGCTCGACCTTCCTGCGGGGTACAGACGGTCGGGGGGTGAGTAAGCACGTCATTCTAATATGAAGTGCGGCGCGGATGCGCGCGTGTTCTTTCCCCGCCACACCTCCCGCTACCCGTTGACATCTCTCCCCCCAACGTCTGTCACCCCTAGGGAAGGTCGCGCACGAACTTGTCGGACTTAGTATTTGACGTTGACTTTTCTTAATAAGTAGGTAATCAAACTAATCAATCTAAGTACCTGTATTGTAAACAGTTTGAGGCATTTTGTGGAGAAAACACTGTTAAACGCTGTTTTCTTTTTTAGTTTGCAATAAGTAAAAAACAAAGGACCCCGCACGATTTGTTCGACAAGGGCCGTCCGGTCAAATTGGCTGAAATTTTGAGGAAAGGTAGTACGTAATGGTCTCATCAATATTTAAAAAAATCAGCGAGCGGAAATGACCAGTTTTTGAGATATAGCTATTTTAATGTTGAAGTCACAAAACATACTTTGATGTAAAAACGTACCTCATTAAGTCAAATGTCATATTCTTACTTATTTTTTACGTTCATCTGTACAAAACCAACCCACGAGGTAATTATTTCAATTGGAAAAGTGTCTATTTTGGGTATTTTACACATTATATATCAGCAAGGTAAGCTAGATCGCCTAAGCTATACGAGATACAGCAATGTCTCCAAAGCAAAAGTTGTTTAGCATAATAGGCTGCTTCTGCTGGCACATGGACACCAAAAGTCTGGAGTAGACCACCAGGACCCCATCTAAACCATAAAATGTACAGAAAATATGTCTCCATAGCAAAAGATGCATCTTATGCATGATAGACCGCTTCTGCTAACAGATTAACGTTGAGGTTCTGGAGTACCTGATGTAGACCACCAGGACCTCATCTTAACTATAAGAGATTTCCATACCAAAAGTTATGTTAACACTTTGACTATTTCAACTGGTTGAATAAAGCATTAAATCACAGCTAGCCCCGTATTCAAACAACGCCATTCAACCATACATGTAATTCTTTAGTTGGGCATTTCATGGAATGGCATTATGAAATGAACTGTTGAACGTTGTGTCAACCATTTAGCTAATGAACGTTTAGTGGTGTGGTTGAATGAAAAGCAATCTGCATTTGAAAAGCGTTTTTAACTAGTTTGCCGCAACATATTCATAACTAGAGCTATTCCTATTACTTCCCCACTTTCCCGTAGGAATAGGATCATTGCACGTTCTACCCCAAGATCTCCGAACGCTCGATATTAAAGTGCCAGCAAAAACGGCTTAACATGTTAAACAACTTTTGCTATGAAAGCATTTCCGTAACTTTTATGAGGTCCTGGTGGTCTACATCAGGTACTTCAGAACCTCGACGTCAATCTGTTAGCCAAAGCGATCCATCATGGTGAACAGCTTTTGTTATGGAGGTATTTCTGTATATTTATGGTTTAGATGGAGTCCTGGTGGACTACTTCATACTCTTGGTGTCTATGTGCCTGCAGAAGCGGCCAATCGTGCTAAACAACTTTTGCTTTGGAGCCATTGCTGTATCTTATATAGCTAAGGCGATTTAGCTCGCCTTGCTGATATATTATGTGTAAGATACCCGAAACAGTCACTTTTCCAATTGAAATATTTACCTCGTGCTTTAGTTTTAAACAGATGGGCGTAAAAAATAAGTAAGAATATGACATTTAACTTAATGAATTACCTTTTTACATCAAAGTATGTTTTGTGACTTTAACATTAAAATAGCTATATCTCAAAAACTGGTCATTTCCGCTCGCTGATTTTTTTGCATTTTGATGAGACCATTACGTACTACCTTTCCTCAAAATTTCAGCCAATTTGACCGGACGGCCCTTGTCAAACAAATCGTGCGGGGTCCTTTATCCTAAAAAACTTGCAATTTATTGCCACCCAAGTAAATAAATCATATCACTGAAATAATACAATGAAAGAGCATTACGATCGCTGAAGATCGTAGGCGTGTCATTCTAGAAGTTAGTTTCATCTTGATGATTTTGCGTCATGTTATTTTAAAACTATATTCAGCTACAAACCATCGTCACGTCGATGTCGCTTCGTCATCAAATTGTGCGTAGTGAAACGTAATGATGAACTAAATCGTCTACGACCAAAATAGCTTTCGTTTAATTAAATAACAATATATAGTCTTTCGACAAAGCCGGTTAATTATATGAGCGCTATTACAACGTAGCTATTACAATGTGCCTATTACAATGTGCCTATTTCAATAAGGGTTTTGACTGAGTACCTTAGGCAATAACGTTATTGTCTGGTTTTGCCAGTCATTAACATTATTGACTGGTTAAGGGTTTTGACTATAACATATAGGGTTGTTTTGTTATTGTTATAAGAAAAAGAAAATTGTGTTATTTAATTTTCTTTTTTTTACAATGACTTAACATTACTTTTGTAATGACTATCAATAAGTAATATTTTTTGTTTCCAACTTTGAATAAATGATTTTGAGTTTGAGTTTGGTTACATTTAATTAAGTACAAATCTCTCGAGGGTGTGATCTACTCACAAAACTGAACAACTTTTGTTAAAAACATTTCTTCGAAATATGAAAAAAGAATGTACCTCCCATACTAATGACACAATTTTTCAACATTTTTGTATGGGAGGTACAATTTTTTTTTTCATATTTTTTTCTCTATGCAGAGAGGGCCCTACATGGTATATATTGCTGGTTATTATATGGGCGCTATTATAATGTAACTAATTAAGTAATTAGAATGTGACAAAATGTTTATGAAAAGGCTGAATACAAGCATCACATGGGTACTTACACAAGCCAATACTTACTTTGTGGTACTTATTAAATAATATTTATTCTCTTAAAACCTCATTTTGAAAAACTTAGTATAATTAAAATTAATTAGGTACATTTTAGTAGGTATCTAATTTATTAAATATTTGCTTAAATTAAAATTTTACTATATATAAGGTCCTATTAAATTCACTGCAAATATTTTAGGGGCAGATCAAATAAAATATAAGCATGTAATAGGCAAATTTTTAAAGAAATCTACACGCTAGTTTTCGAGAAAACTGCATTTAACTAAAAAAAAACGAAACGCAAAAAGTGCACCCTGTTTGTCCTAGAAACGCACACTTCGATGAATTTAAATTACGCGCCAAACGCGCCGTGCTGTGATTGGTTGGTTGTTAGTGTGCGTGCCGTATAAGTGAATCATGTTTACATGGCGGAACGTCAGTTGGGTCAGTCAAAGGGTGTTCACATAATTAATTAAAAAGTTTGTTTGAAAAGGAAAAAAAAAATCTAGCTAGTAGATTTTTTTTAAAATGCCTTAGATTTTTTTCTTTTACATATTTACGCATGCCCTTAAAATATTTGCAGTGAATTTAATAGGACCTTATATTATGTACCTACTTGTGTTTTACACACACACATTTAAGGTTTTATTAACCTCACATAGAAAATACGATATACTTATGGACGATTATTTATTTATGATTGGCGCCGACTCAAAATCATTTAGACTGGCACATTTAGATTAATTTAAAAACTTGGTTAATAAAATTGAATAAAATCTCAAAATATTTCCGTAAATATTACTATAGCACCTTCTACTAATAGTTTGTAAACTAATGATTTTATTAAGGTTTACTTACAAAGGTTAATTATTTTACGCTTTTCAGTTTTCGTTGGTTAATATTTTTTGTTAAATTTATCTTTTATTTATAAGCATTTTTTTCTTTTATTTTGTGTATTTTTTCTTTTATCCTTTCTGTGCAATAATTTGTATTCTTATCTTATGTTTAATTTTTATTTTATATCTAATCTTCTTGCAAATGCGTTTTTCTAATATCTGCCAAGTTTAAGCGAAGATATCAGCACCTTGTACAGGTTCTGTTGTTAAGCGAACCTCTATTGTGATGGAGTCATCTTTTAGGAAATTATACTTTGGATCAATCAACTTACTCCATGTAATTAAATTTACTCCCTTAGTTCTCTGTCTTTCGCCGAATTTAAATCCCGTTTTTGCAATTCTTCGTATTAAATGAATGTCTGATGTAAATGTGAGTAAGCGAAACTCAACTTTTGCGTGACAGGACCAGCCTTCGGGCGCATTTGCTGCATCACACTTAAGCCATACTCCTAGAAAGTCTTCTAATTCTAAATGTGATTTCTGTACTACACAAATTCTCCAGGGTAGATTAAGTACATAGCAGGGTGAAGAGTAAATTGCCTGGGTAAAACTCATGTTTGTTACATTGTGCACAGTATGTTTAAAAATTGCTGCATCTCTGATTCTACAGGTTATTCTTGGTTCTCTTATCCTGGAAAACCCATCTGGCATTGGTACTCGACTGTTAGGAGAAAACATGTTGCTAAATAGAGCGCATACTTCATCATTAGACAGTAATGTAGTATTTTCAATGATGTTTGCCAAATCACTTGGAGTCATAGACAGAAAACGGATGTTTTCAATAACACCTCTCAAAATCAACCTTGTTTCTTTATGTTTATGTTTGCTGGAGTTTATAGAATAATTTTCTAAGCTTTCTTTGTTGTCTTCAGCACCGGCATTACTTTTCATGTCACCTTGTCCTTGGTCCGAAATATCCTTGTACAATTGTGTTTCCATAGTTTGGTTATTGTTAGCATTTTTTTCATTTTCAGCATAATCTAAAAGCGCATTTAATAGGTCCATTTCATTACTTATATTAAGATTATCCATTGCAACAATTTTCTTTAGTGTTTCACATTCAGCATTACGGAAACCACTGCCATTCAGTACAAATTCAGTTTTCATTCTAATTAGTTCCAAGCATTTTTCTTCTAGTGATTTTTTACCAAAAAAGCATGAAAATTCATAAATTTGACACACATTGTCTGGAGTCACATTCTTCCTTCCAGATCGACTACCATATATTTATTAGCAGCTTTAAACAAATCTATTGCAGTTCTTGCATCAGGAATGTTGGTATCATCTGTGTAAACATACTGTAGTAAAGCAGCAAATATAGACCAGTCAATATCGACGATATTTACAGAGTTTTCTTGGTCGCCAACGTTACCATAGAACATAGCTTCGAACACTGGTGAGGCCATTGCTAGGATGAGTTTGTGCGCTTGTAGAGATTCCTTTGATCCTCCTGCTTCTGCGCCTGCGTCACCAGTATCAAAATGAAAAGTGCAGTCTGTCCACTTCCGCTCGTTGAGCACGTACGAAGCTCGGTTGTGTATTTTTGAACAACTCACTTGCCATGGTTCTTCTATTCGATGAGCCATCATCGCGTAGGTTAGGTATCCTATTTCTTACAATGCACACCACCACGTTAGGAAATTGATATCGCAGCTGAGAATCACAGAAACACAGTCTGGTTTAGGTACTTTGTTATCCACATGTAGAACTATAGGTATATTTATATTTTGTAACTTTACCCTTTGGTTTCCTTTCTTTAGATAAAAGCAAACCACCAAAGCAAAATAAAGAACACAGAAGGGCGTATCGTTGTCACAGACAGAGACAGACTGTGGTCCAGTGTTGCCGGCACTCGAAAATCAAAAGATCCGAAATCTAGTCCGACAGGATCCGATTGGATCCGATTTTACCTAGAAGGGGCGTTAAAAAAATTGTGATTTTAGCCCGTGTCTTTGTAAAACATTTTCCTACAAACTTACAAAAAATGAGCTGCAATTTTTCCTAATTTGCATTGATTTACCTTGTGTAGTGTCGTATGTAGTTAAATTAAGCCTAACACAGACAGGACGCAGTGCGTGGCACACACCTGTTCACGGAGGTAAATATGCGTCGCGCGTGCACACCACGATACACAACGCAGAGTCGTATCTGGTCTGACATCATTCTTACTCTCGCAAACGTTACCACTGGAGAAAGCGTGCACGTAAGTACGCATGCACGCCCGAATTTGTTGTGATGATCCGATGAATTTCAACGTTGCGTTGCATCGCGTGTGAGTTACTCCACGCGTCGCATCCGGTCTCTGCTACCCAGTCTGGCTAGCCTGTTACTCACGTAGACGTGCACGCTTGCCATGCGGCGCACCCGGTCTGGCTAGCCTGTTACTCGTGTAGTCGTGCACGCTTGCCACGCGGCGCACCCGGTCTGGCTAGCCTGTTACTCGTGTAGTCGTGCACGCTTGCCATGCGGCGCACCCGGTCTGGCTAGCCTGTTACTCACGTAGACGTGCACGCTTGCCATGCGGCGCACCCGGTCTGGCTAGCCTGTTACTCGTGTAGTCGTGCACGCTTGCCATGCGGCGCACCCGGTCTGGCTAGCCTGTTACTCACGTAGACGTGCACGCTTGCCATGCGGTGCACCCGGTCTGGCTAGCCTGTTACTCACGTAGACGTGCACGCTTGCCATGCGGCGCACCCGGTCTGGCTAGCCTGTTACTCACGTAGACGTGCACGCTTGCCATGCGGCGCACCCGGTCTGGCTAGCCTGTTACTCGTGTAGTCGTGCACGCTTGCCATGCGGCGCACCCGGTCTGGCTAGCCTGTTACTCACGTAGACGTGCACGCTTGCCATGCGGTGCACCCGGTCTGGCTAGCCTGTTACTCACGTAGACGTGCACGCTTGCCATGCGGCGCACCCGGTCTGGCTAGCCTGTTACTCACGTAGCCGAGCACGTTACGCGGCGCACTGGTCTGTGCTATCCTTATAGACAAAACCAAACGGTGGAAGATTTATTTGCTGTGCGATCCATTTTACGCTCATGCTTATTTTTTACTGCAGGCACGTTCGGTTATGATGAGTATCTGTAATGTTTCGACTATATTTTTTTAAATTATCCGAAATTATCCGCTGGAAATGAGGATCCGCCGAGGATCCGATCAGACCCGAAAAGATCCGAAATCGCATCCAAAGATCCGCGCCGGCAACGCTGCTGTGGTCGTCATACATACGGGGTCTCCCCGGAACAGGGTTGCCCGCAGTTGCCCTAGGAACAATAGGGTTGCCAAATGCCAGACGTTTCTACATATTTGGCAGAAAGTGGTGACATGGCAGGCACAGAGTAAGGTGGTGTATATCCACTTAACGATTTTGAACGTGGAAGGGATTGTGGAAGGGACGTAATGAAGCAAATGCAAATCCGGAATAGATTTGAAATCCGGATTTTCAAAAACCGATTTTGTGTTCGATCTGAATAACCCGGGGGTTTTGGAATAATATTTTATTATTATTTTCCACCGTATCAACTTTATAGTTTTTTAGTACTAGTCCTACCTAATTAATAAAAATTTGAAACAGTTAGTTTGTGAACCTCATCTCATCTCATCTCCGACCCAGAAGAACTCAAGGATATGTGGCGTAAATACTTTAAAGAGCTGCTAAACTGTCCTTCCATAGAACAACCAATGGCTGAGGTGGAAGACGCCGATGATAGTAGCATTGACCCGCCGAGCTTTGAGGAAGTAAGAAAAGCAATAATGCGCCTTAAGAATAACAAATGTCCCGGCATTGACGGCATACCAGGAGAGCTATGGAAATACGGCGGAGGAGGAGTGCAATCAAGACTCTACGAAATCATAATGATGATATGGGAAAAAGAGCAACAACCAGAAGAATGGAACGTGGGAATTATATGCCCCATTCACAAGAAAGGCACAAGGAAAAAATGTTCAAACTACAGAGGTATTGCACTACTCCCAACAGCCTATAAAGTGCTATCATACGTTCTCTTGGGCCGGTTAGAACCGTACGCTGAAAATATTCTGGGCGATTATCAATGTGGCTTTCGAAGAAACCGGAGTACGGTGGATCAAATCTTCCTCCTCAAACAAATTATGGAGAAAAGGTGGGAGTACGCCCAGAGCATGCATTGCCTTTTTGTTGACTTCTCCAAGGCTTACGACAGTGTGGACAGAGAAACGCTCTTCAGAATTTTAAGATCTTTTAAAATACCACTAAAACTCGTGAAAATGGTGGAGGTTGCGACTAAGACCAGCAAAATGAGAGTTAGAGCCGAAGGGAGCCTCACTGAAGAGTTTGACGTGATCACTGGTCTCAAGCAGGGGGGATGCGCTGTCACCATTACTGTTCAACTTGGTACTCGAACACGCCATACGTAAAGTACTAGCTTTGGACGGAGGAGTAGAGTTGAACGGTAAACACAAAGTAATTGGTTATGCCGACGATCTGGCGTTACTTGGACAGTGTCAATCCGATGTGGAGGCCATGGTCAGAACTTTGGAGCAAGAAGGCAAATCGGTTGGTCTCAGCATCAACCGCGATAAAACGGAATACTTTCTCATGCGGAGGTATAAGAACCCTAGACAAAAGCGAAAAGACCTGCACGTAGATGGAACGACCTATAAAGGAGTAGATAAATTTAAATATCTAGGGTGCACTGTAACCGATACCAACCAGAGGAATGAAGAGATAGATATCCGTATACAGAATGCCCTGAGATGTTCCGCAGCCCTACATAAGGTGTTAGTGTCCAAGCTGATTAGCAGAAAAACCAAGATACGCGTCTACAAAACCGTTATTAGACCTATCTTGATGTACGGATGTGAAGCTTGGACACTGACCCAGAAGGAAGAGAATAAACTCTTGGTGGCAGAAAGAAAAATCTACCGGAAAATGCTGGGACCAACTAGACGAGACGACGGGAGCTGGCGAGTTCGGAAGAACCGGGAGCTTGAAGAGCTGGTGGCCGAGCCGAACATTATAGGCGAAATTAAGTCAGCCCGAATCCGCTGGCTCGGACACCTAGAAAGGATGGGGGAGGATCGCGCCGTGAAGAGAGCATATCTGGGGAAACCAAACGGCAAACGCCCGGTTGGACGCCCTAGATATCGCTGGGCCGACGAAGCAGAAAAAGACCTCCTGCAGCTTCAGCACCCTGACTGGCGAACGACAGCTCAAGATAGAGATAGCTGGCGACTTCTGGTGTCGGAGGCCAAGATCCTCTTTGGGTCATTGAGCCACCTTAGTAAGTAAGTAAGTAAGTTTGTGAACCATTCAAATGATTATGGGGTGAAATTTTACTAGTGACCGATAGCGAAAACTCAGAACCGGCTGGTGATAAGGAACAACTTTCCCCAAGAAACACAGGTAGAAATAAGAAAAAAAAATTTGGGCCTCCCATACAAAATTGCCGATCAGCTGATTTGAGTTAGGTACTATGGGAGGTCAATTTTTTTTCGTATATTAACCTATGTTCCTTGGGGAAAGTTGTTCCTTATCATCAGCCGGTTCTGAGTTTTCGCTATCGGTCACTAGTACATACTATTTCACCGTATATAGGTAGGTATATTCTTGATACATTTTGAAAGATAAAACTTGACAAAATCGCTGAGATATGTAAGAATAAACGCAACGTTATTGGAAATTTTTTATGATTCCTTGTTTTGTTTTGCTACACAAAAACGGAAAAACTGAAAAAAATTAAATAAAGTACTTGAATCGACATTCTAAAGTAGGCAAAATAAATATAGCTTATTTTTTATAGTATTTTAATGTTACGTTAGGTATTTGATGACTAAAATGTTTTTTCGGAATAACAATGCTTTAAAACACCCTCTGTGATAATGGTTTTGTATGGTGACCATAGAAGGCAGACATACTAACAAATTACAAAAACGTACGTCGTACAAGCGTATGCTATTTTTTGTTTCGAACAAGCGTACATCGTTCAACGGAAACGAGGTTGGGAATATTCTTAGCGCTAACAGACGGATTATTGTCTATTGTCTAGAACATAAAACAGAAATTTTCGGAAAATCCGGATCCGGTTTAAAATCTGAATTTCAAAACCTAGTGTAAATCAATGTATATCCGGGTTTTGAATATCCGAAAAGTCCGGATTGCCGACCCTTCTTGGTAAAATCGGATATACCGGGAGTAACGGAAAGGGTATAACAAGCCGAAAGGAGGTCAAGGTACTCTTGAAACTGAACAACTTTCCCTATGGAACATGGGTCGAAATATGAAAAAAATTTTGGACCTCCCATAGTAAATCAATGAGCTGATCGGCGATTTTATATGGGAGGTCCAATTTTTTTTCATATTTCAACCCATGTTCCATGGGGAAAGTTGTTCAGTTTCATGAGTAGGTATCTTTCTTGACCTCCTTTCGACTTGTTATACCCTTTCTGTTAGGTACTCTCTGTATATCGTAATCGAGTGGCGGCAACACTGAATTTCCTGTCAATGTCAAGATTGTCAAGTCTGACGAGTCCCTACAATGTACAACATAGTATTGTACACCATAATACTGGCCGTCAGAGTAATGTACGACGTGATGGAGCACAACATGGTGGATGGAATCAAAACAATGTCGCCATCCATCACCCCGTACTAGAGATGGGCGGTGGGTAAATACCCGGGTGGGAAAAAACGGGTAAATTGGGTATTTACCTTTTTTACCCGTTTTTACCGGGTATTTACCCAAAAGCATGGGTAAGAACTATAAAATTATAAAATTTTGTTATAAGGCGTTCTATTTCAATTTTTTCCTTAAAATATAAAGTAATGTAAACCTACCTATACATTTAGAATCTACTAGCTGGTGCCCGCGAACTTCGTCTCGCCAAGGGACGCTTGTGTGCCAAAAAGCTCTTCAGAGCTGATAAAAGTTATCATCACTTATCTAGCATCGATGTTGCTCAAGACATTTGTCTGCCACCAATCCAAACATCAATACATCACTAAGTTTTTAAGTGATACAGGCATGCACAATCTACGGCAGATGAAACGGACGTTACGTTTTAGCCTACCATCGGTTCACAAAACAGGTAGAATGACTTCTTTGCACCGACCGCCTCACAGAAGGTGGGGTGGGGTCTGGTCTCCAAATTTTTCTGCGCCATGATCTTATGTCTGGGGTTGTCGAATATACGCAACCGGATAAACAATACAATTAGTACAATTTCCGTTTTAAAAGACAGAAAGAAACGGAAAGTAATTACTTACATACATACATACGTACATACATACATACATCACGCCTTTATCCCTTGCGGGGTAGGCAGAGCGTCAACGGCCGTAAAAGTATGGTCGTTATCGCCACGTCTGACACATATTTGAGAGCCGTTTTAGCTATTGTCGTGTATCGCTATAGCGACAGGTTGTCAGCCTGTCGCCTAAAATTGCAATACACATGATACCCTCGAGTCCTTTAGTCGCTTCTTACGACACCCACAGGAAAGAAATGGGGTGATGCTATTCTAAGCCGGCATCACACGGCATATTTACTTACAGTCTTTATATATTACTTACAACACTAACAAAAAAAGTAATGCTTAGTTAAATAAGGAAAAATATCTTTAGTACCTATCTACTTACTAACACTTTGCGAAATATGAATCACAGAAGAAAGAACTACACAGGTAGTCGTGACAATAATACTAACTAATTTAGCTCTGCATATTTTAATTAATAAATAATACTTACTGCATTTATATTTACATTATTAATGCATAAAGTAATTAAGTGGCTTATCATCACTATCCGCAACTAAGAATTTACTATGTTTGGAGTTGACCTCACAACCAACAAAGCAGACCTCGATCAACTGTTTAGCCGCATGGGAGAGTTTGAGATGCCATACCGTCTCAAGAATGCCATCGCTTCTCCTGCTCCGGTCCACACAGATCTGAAGACCCTGGCGGGTGAGTATGCTGATTTTAAAAACTTAGTCTGGCAAGCGCTCACTCAAATCTCAGCACAGACAAACTTGCCGTCTCTTGGACTGGAGCATAATAAAGCTTTCCTGAGAAGAAAGGTCCTCCTGTTCCATGTGGTCGCTGAAACCAAGGATGAAAGGTTAGCTGAGGTCATTGCAAAAGTAATAGGTGACAAAATGCAGCTGTACGACATTACCAGTTCCGACCTGCAAGCCTGCCATAGGCTAGGTCTATTACTCGTTAGATTCCGTGACCTTGACAAACGGAGGGAAGTCTAGGATTCTAAGACGGCACTCAAGAACACAGGAATGGTCATATCGGAGTTCTTGACTAAGTCTCGACGCGACCTCTTTGTTGCGGCACGAAAGTACTACGGCGTACGGGTGAAGAAATAAGTTGTTTCACAATTTCTCATCATACCTACTTTGGGCGTGGTCCTCCTCAGTTTTAGTATTTATCTTTTTTGTTTTGCGTTAGTAATATTTTTATTATTTACTTATTTACAACCTCTTTGAGCTTGTTTGTAAGCAATGAATGTCAAAAAGTGATGTCAATGTCGATTTGTCAAAATCAAACAAAAACAATAAAAAATTGAGGTTTCAAGAAGAGGTTTGTACTTTTTGACAGCCAATGGACAGGGGTATGATGATCACAGTATATTTTAATCGTATTTCACGTAGGAATAAGCGTTTTTCCCGCGGTAAAAAGTATCCTAGGTGTTGACCAGGGCTAGTAGCTACACACCACAAAGAGTCTTATGTACATACGTTCTATATTTTCGAAGATTATCGCGAACAAACGATTAGGGGTAAAAATAAAAAAAATAGATGTCGCTATTGCTAAAATTGTCGGTTTTCTAAAACGCGGTATAGAAGTGTTTTCTGAAATCTATATATGTACCCCTGTACCCCGATCAGTTACAATTTTATTAGATGTATAGATGTATAGATATGTCACAGGAAAACCGCGAAAACGAAACCACATAAACAGATAACGAATACGCATTGATCAATCGTCATCCATCATTCTGCAAAAGAAACGAACAAATTTGTCATTTCACTAGAATAAATCTAGGAAAATGACCTATAAGTTGTCAGACGTGGATGCATACGCGCATACTATGACTTCATGTGTGGTGGTTTAACTTCTCGTACGCCACCGTAGCTTGCACATAAGAGCACCCGCGACGTTTCGTAAGCTCGCGCCCGTCGCAGTAGCTAGCGGACAGTTTCGCATCAGTCAAGCCCCGCTCTTGTCTCCAGTTAGTTGTTCTAGCTTAGTGTTTGTTGGGTCTTTATGGTTTTTTATGTGGGTCTTTAGTGCTTGTTGAGTCGTAATGGTTTGTAGGTTGGGTCGTAATGGTTTGTTGGGTGAGTCATTAGGGTTTGCTGGGTCGTACTCGTAAGGATTTGTTGGGTGGGTCGTTAATGTATGTTGGGTCATTGAGGTTTATTGGGTGTATCGTTAGTGTATGTTGGGTTATAAAGGTTTGCAAATTGGGTTTTTGAGGTTTGCTGGGTCTTAAGGGTTTTTAGGTTGGGCCTTGGGCCGTTAGTGTTTGTTGCATCGTGAGGGATTGGAGGTCGATTCGTTGGTGTTTCTTGTGTCATAAGGGTTTGTTTGGTGGATCGTTAGGGTTTGCTAGGTGGGTCGCTACGGTTTGCTGGCTCGTAAAGGTTTATTGGGTAAGTTGTTAGTGTTTGTTGGTTCATAAAGAATTGAATATTGGGTCTTTGGGATTTGTTGGGTCATTACGACGACTATGATCCAAAATCCAGATAGCGTACTGGATAGTACTCTTGCCCGCCAGGCCCAGATAGTGGGTTTGATTCACCCGGTTACAAATATTTAGGTTTTTTAAGTATTTGTGTTGACTCAAGGTGTTTTCTGTATATGTATAAATATGTATTTATTTACAAAATAGTATATCAGTATTAATATTAGTGATTTTGTTCCCATAGTGCTAGCTTCGCTTAGTTTGGGGCTAGATGGCGCCTCGTTCAGGGATATTTATTATAAGTTTTTGTAGGTTGGTTCCAACAAACACTAAAAATTAAAACCCACAGAGAACCAAAACGTCATTCGCGGTCCCCGATAGAGACGCCCTTTGAGCAATATAGCCTGCCAATTTGGTTTACCGAATTGCCATTCCCAGTGTTGCCACCAGCTTATATTTCTCGAACTTGACGTCCTTTTTTGGATTGAATTTTACCATTTTGTTTGTAAATCACCCTTACTCTAATACTTATGATACAATAAATATAACAGCCGCAACAGTCCACTGCTAGACATTCCCTTATTAGGGGGGTAATTGCCATACTCACTACGCTTGGCAGGCGGATTGGCAAGCGCAGTTCAAGGTGATGTATTCACAGAAAATTTTGCTGCCCATTCTCTGGAACGACTTTTTAGTGTGACAGCTGACACCTGTCATGTAGATCTCGTTAAGGCCTACAACTTTCCCAAAGAAACTAATAGTCTAGCACGCATAGTTTCTGATTTAAACGACTTTTTAGTATGACAGCTGACACCTGTCATGTAGATCTTGTTATAGCCTAAAACTTTTCCGAAGAAACTAATAGTCTAGCACGCATAGTTTCCAATATAAACGACTTTTTAGTTTGACAGCTGACACTTGTCATGTAGATCTTGTTAAAGCCTACAACTTTCCCAAAGAAACGAATAGTCTAGCACGCATAGTTTCCGATATAAACGACTTTTTAGTTTGACAGCTGACACCTGTCATGTAGATCTCGTTAAGGCATACAACTTTCCCAAAGAAACTAATAGTCTAGCACGCATAGTTTCTGATTTAAACGCCTTTTTAGTATGACAGCTGACACCTGTCATGTAGATCTTGTTAAGGCCTACAAATTTTCCAAAGAAACTAATAGTCTAGCATGCATAGTTTCCGATATAAACCACTTTTTTGTGTGACAGCTGACACCTGTCCTGGACCACAGGAAAAATAAGTACCCGTGGTCCACCAGGTGGACCAGGAGGTGGACCAAGGGAAAAAGGGCCATTTTCAGTCTCTTTTTTTATTCAATCTCATACACTCCAAATTTAGGTTTTGGCGACGGATATGTGTATTTTGAAAAGACGGTTGTGGCAACACTTTAGGGTGAACGCACTCTGTTCCGAACCGTACGCACAGCACCTTGAGTGGCATAGAATTTCATACAAAATTTCTAAATATGACGCGTACGGAACGGTTAAATGAGCTATCACCTCAAATTTGCCTCAAATGACTAACTCGTTCAAAAACATTCAAAAATGACAGGCTTGTCTTGTATGAAATTTTGACAAAAGGCGTGTCTAGTAGCGCTGCGCGAAAAAGGTTTCATTTGTCTGTGTTAAAACCTCACCCAATTGAAAATTCACTATTCATTTCTCAGTAGTAATTTACAAAATTCTCTTTAAGAAGTTAAATTCTAATTCAAACTTAAAAAAGAGATAATTTATAATGCATTTTTTTTCTCTTTTTTATAACAATTTGTGTTCCTACTCTAAACGCGGCTCGGGCTCGGGACAATAATTCCTAACGACCTTGAAAACACTACCGAACCATTCAGTAACCTGTTACGTATGACCCAACTAAACCTTAACAACTCACACAAGTAACCTTTACTTCCCAGTAAACACTAACGGCATCTTAACAAACCCTTGCGACCCAACAAACTCTTTCGACCCAGCAAACACTAGCGACTTACACAACAAACCCTACCGAACCAACATACACCAAAGAGCCTACCTACAAACCTTTACGATTGGGTCGGTTGGTCAAACACTAACAATCAATCCAACAACCCTTACGGTACAATAAACCCTTACGACACAGAAAACACTAAAGACCCACACAACAAATCCTAATAACCCAACAAACACTAACAACCCAGCCATCAAACCTTTTCGACCCAGCAAACACTAACGAACCGCCCAACCAACCCTAACGACCCAATTTACCTTAATAACTCACCCAAACAACCCATACTACCCAGAAAACACTAACGAAATCTTAATAAACCCTTACGATCAAACAAACACCAACGGCACAACTTACAAACCCTACCGACCCAACAAACACTAACGACCCATCCAACAAACCCTTACGATCGAACAAACCCACGGCCTAACAAACTCTTACGACCCAATTAACCCTTACGGCCCAGCAAACAAACCCTTAAAACCCAATAAACCCTTACGACCCAACAAACTCTTACGACCCAACAAACCGTTACGACTTAGAAAACACTAACGACCCATCCAGCAAACCCTTAAAACCCAAAAAACCCTTTCGACCCTAGCAAACACACTAACGAACCTCCTAACAAACCCTAACGTACCAACAAATATAAATGAGCCACCAAACAGCCTTACGTCGCGAAAACAACCACAACCCCAACTACATACCCTTACGATCCAACAAATACTAACGACCCACCAAACAAACCCTTAAGACCCACCAAACACTAACGACTCATCCAGCATACCCTTACCCTTACAAGCCAACAAACACTTACGACCTACTCAAGAAATCCTTACGACTCAACAAACCCTTACAACCCAACAAACCCTTACGACCCAACAAACCTATATGACACACTATACACTAACGACCCACCCAGCATATCCTTACGAGCCAACAAACACTCACGACCCACTCAAGAAACCCTGACGAGCCTACAAACCTTTACGACTCAACAAATCCTAACGACCCACCCAACAAACCCTTACGACCCAAAAAACATGTACGACCCGCCCAACAAACACAAACGAACCAACGTACAAATACTTACGACCCACCATGTGAAAATCGTTTAGTTTCATGATCTGAGCTGAGCACTTTGACCGCGCATTCACACTGAGAAGACTTTGGCCGGGGAATTATCGGAAGTCCCTTTTACACATGAGGAAAAGAACGAGAGATTCGTGTATCGCGGGACAAAAAAGTCGCATCTATGAACATGGTCTAAGTAATGCAGGACAATACCGGTGTAAAAGCAATAAACGAATGACGATATCTTTCAAACTTAATCGTAAAATACGTAAAACAATTCTTCTTTACATTGCACGGGTACATAATAAGTGTTCTAGTAACCTAGTACGAATTCTTTTGCAAAACACGTACCTTAAAGGCTGTAATAAATATGAAACTTATATACGGGTATTTACCCGGGTAAAAACTAATTCGGGTAGGAAAAAACGGGTAAGAATGGGTATATACCCAAATTTGGGTATTTACCCGGGTAGAATCCCATCTCTACCCCGTACCGAAAGTGCACGGGGGTGGATTGCACGACATGATGGTTGGAGACATCACGTGTTGTGGTAGAATAGTGATGTGACTAGATCGATAATATTGCATGCTTTTATATAAGGTCCTATTAAATTCACTGCAAATATTTTAGGGGCAGATCAAATAAAATACAAGCATGTACAAGACAAATGTTCAAAGAAATCTACACGCTAGTTTTCGAGAAAATTGCATTTAACTAAAAAAACACAAAACGAAAAAAGTGCACCCTGTTTGTCCTAGAAACACACACTTCGATGAATTTAAATTACACGCCAAAAAAAGGTGCTGTGATTGGTTGGTTGTTAGTGTGCGTGCCGTGTAAGTGAATCCTGTCTACGTGGCGAAACGTCAGTCGGGTCAGTTAAAGGATGTTCACATAATTAATTAAAAAGTTTGTATGAAAATGAAAAAAAAAATCTAGCGTGTAGATTTTTTTTTAAATGCTTTAGATGTTTTTCTTATACATATTTATTTACGCATGCCCTTAAAATATTTGCAGTGAATTTAATAGGACCTTATATTAAATATATTCTTTAGTAAGCTTGGTCGCTCACTTCGTTCGGGGAACCACAATGCACAACATACTCAATGCACAGCAGGTTAAAGCACGGCAGCGTATTGTACAGCAGATCATTGTACGACATGATGGATGGATTGTCTTGAAATAGTAAAAAAAAACACATTCAACGCAAATCCGACACAGTAGGTTAGGTTAGGTTAGAACAGTGACCCCCTGGAGCGAACGAAGTGAGCGACCAAGCTTACTAAAGAATATATTTAATTATATTTTATATAAAAACAATATCGATTAAGTTAGAAATGCATATAATATTATCGATCTAGTCACATCACTATTCTACCACAACACGTGATGTCTCCAACCATCATGTCGTGCAATCCACCCCCGTGCACTTTCGGTACGGGGTGATGGATGGCGACATTGTTTTGATTCCATCCACCATGTCGTGCTTCATAACGTCGTACATTACTCTGACGGCCAGCATTATGGTGTACAATACTATGTTGTACATTGTAGGGACTCCTTCGTTCGCTCCAGGGGGTCACTGTTCTAACCTAACCTACTGTGTCGGATTTGCGTTAAATGTGTTTTTTTACTGCGGGGGGCTGCGCCCCCCAAACCCCTCCTTGTGGGGGGACTTGGCCCCCCCGTCCCCCCCTCCGTGGGTTGCCTTGCATGTCATGTTCGAATAATTAATCGATAAGTCGATCAAAGTCAACACTGTCACATCACTACATCCGCTGTGACGTCATTTGTTTTGATTCCATTTCCACCCCTGTACATTATCGGTCCGGGCCCGTATTTCAAGACCATCCATCCATCATGTCGTACAATGATCTGCTGTACAATACGCTTCCGTGCATTAACATGCTGTGCATTTAGTATGTCGTTGTGGTTCCCCAGACAGAGTTGCTATATAATATAACCTCTCCGTCGTTTGTTGTGATTTTGTTTTCTTCCGGTGAAATTACTTTCGAAACTAAACTAGTGCTATAAATAAGGTACAATTGCCTTTTAACCTGTGAAGTACTAATTAGGAACTGTACGTGCCATAAATAGTACAAATTCTAGTCGTTTTGTTAGTCTTTTTACGGATGGTTAGCGCAGCGGTTTGATTACAGTGATAATGGTTGCAGTATAGTAGATTCAGTGTTGTCGGTGAAGGAAGTTCTAATGGGGCTTGAGAACTAATTGCACAATGCGTTCGGTGGAAGCGCGTCGCGTGCTCAGGCAATGATTAGACGCGAAAGTATGCTTCGCGCGTAAACGCGTTTCCTCGACGAAAACGCTGCTTTGACGCGCCAGTGTTAAAAGTACCTATTAGAAACCTATAGAACATACTAAGCCATGATGCTGTCATGGCTCCAGCACCGCTGGACGGGCCTCTGCCTAGTGATCTGTGGTTTGGGTGCGCTAATGCTGTTCATGTTTGGATTTTTCCCTCTGAAGTACAATTCGGGGAAGCTGGCTCGTATGGATGATTTGCCCAACTTTATCAATGATGTCAGGTATGTTACCTTATTATTTATTTATTTGAAAACTTTATATCATACGAAGTTAATTTTATTTCCTGCATACAAGTATTCAGCAACTTTGGTCTCCTTAGTGTTTGTATAATAGATTATTCTTCTTCCAGTATTGATGGTCACGAAGTATACAACTCGGGACAGAACAGTGTGGTCCTAATGGTGATTGATGGTCTCCGCTATGACTTTGCAACGGAAGACTATATGCCGTTCACTGGACAGCTCCTGAAGAACAAATCTGCCTGCATTTATGTAGCTGTGGCTGAACCTCCTACAGTCACTATGCCCAGGATTAAGGTAAGAGTAGATACTTTATATTACTAAATAAGATAAATAAGATAAGATAATGAGATAAATTTTTTGTTTCTTTATATAATGGTTTAGACAGGCCTAAATTTAATATTTTATTTAAGGATGTATAGCCAAAAGTACCGTTTAGCTTATAATTTATTTTGAAATAACAGGCAATACCATTCCACGGTGTTTATAGTGTGAATTTTTACTAGTGACTGATAGCGAAAACTACGAACTGGTCCTATGTTCCTTGGGGAAAGTTGTTCCTTATCACTACCTGATTCTGAGTTTTCCCTATCAGTCACTACTAAAATATTACTCCATATTACATCTTAATAACAAAATATTTTTCCTAATTTAAGCAATTCTTCTAAATCCTTCTTTGAAATGGAGCATGCTCAATTTTAAAACATGTATTTGGTACATTCTTCCTTATTTTTCGACTTGTAACTTACTATGTTGTTGTAGTACCAAAGAAAAACTTTATTTTCAACTGAATGTTTCTGTGTTACGTGCAGTCACCGGAACGCAAGGTGGAAAAGGCTCAATGGCGGCGCACTATAAACTTCTGGCGGGACATATTTGCAAGTGTCACCTTTATTTTGTGACTGTATTTTCCATGTTGTATATTGTTCTGAATGCGTAGCATGTTGTATTGTATAGTGTGCACGGCATGTAACATAGTTCTGAAGAAAAAACTTATTCTCAAAGCCAAGTCATATCATAACGTTAATAAAATTAATTTAATTCAAACAATTTTACAACAAAAGTTTTTTCTTTGGTATTATGTATTATGCATGTAATTAAGTAGTACTAGTGATAAGAGTAACTCTTTTTTTAATGCATAGTTTTCTATACATTATGTTAGTTAGCTTTATTGTTGTTGTGTACATTCATTTTTATCCAAAGTAATCTACTTATCAATCTATAGGTAATAATTTGCAAAGCATTTTGGTAATATCCTACAATTTATGTTCAATTATTTTAGCTGTAGCCTTACATGCTAAGGTATGCTGAGTAAGTATGAGGTACTTTATTTACACAATCTGTATAGAATAGTAAATTTCCAGAACACACACTTGCCCTTAAGGACAGGAAATATGCTGCTAGAATACCGGTTTTTACGGATTTAATGCTTTGTAGATTATTTTGCAGGTTACCACTTGCCTGATTTTCTAACTACCAATATGGCAATGTTACCTTTGATTGCATATATTACCTTTGACTGCATAAGTGTGTAAACACACTACGACCGAAATTCGGCGGCTGAATTCCGTTCCGTCAGTTTTCGGCGTTTTCGGTTGGGATGACACACTACCGAAATTAAGTACAAATCACCCCGAATTACTTAGGACCGAAATTCGGCGACGGAATTTCGGGTGAACTGTGTCATCCTTAATGTAATAGTACATTACGTCACAGGCCGAGTATATAGCAATTTCTGGTCGAGTGGCATTGGAAGGCCGAGACGAAGTCGAGGCCTTCTAAAGTAAACGAGACCAGAAATTGTTATTTCGGCCGAGGTTTGTATAGTGCTTTTCTCCAATTTGCAAGGAAACAAATATTTAAATCGTGATAAAATTGACACTTTGTAACTTTTAAAGTTCGCAAAGCGTTGGCGCTGGTTTTGCTTACGTTCCGTTTCATAAAGAATGCCTTCAATGAAATTCACATTCAGCCTTCAAACTTCAAACAAATTGTGTTCCATAAAACACCTAATCACGAAAGTGTGAAGTTTAAGAACCCTTTTATTACCGGCCTAGTCCGGCAATTTCTATTACAGTCCTCTGCGCCTTGACTACATAAATGAGCCCATTGACGTATTCTTTTTTTAAAGTAATGAAGCTATTTCCGAGCAAATTGGAGAAAATAACATAGCTTGCGTAATTGCGCCGAATTCCGTCCGTAATTTCGGTCGTAGCGTGTCGAGACACTTATACCCATTTCCGTTTTGCACATCCCTCTGCTAAGGAACTGTAGTGATTTATTTCCCGCAGTACCAGTTGTACCATTGGACAGTACCATTGATGGTACAACTGGGACAAAAATATCCCACCTGTACCATCAATGGTACAACTGAGACAAATTTTGTCCCAATTGTACCATTGGACCAATGGCTATATATAAACGAGCAAAAATGTTTATACATTATATAAGGTCCTATTAAATTCACTGCAAATAATTTAAGGGCTTGCGTAAATATGTATAAGAAAAACATCTAACGCATTTTTTTAAAAATCTACACGCTAGATTTTTTTTCATTTTCAAACGAACTTTTTAATTAATTATGTGAACACCTTTGACTGACCCGACTGACGTTCCGCCACGTAGGCAGGATTCACTTACACGGAACGCACACTAACAACCAACCAATCACAGCACCCTTTTTTTGGCGCGTAATTTAAATTCATCGAAGTGTGTGTTTCTAGGACAAACAGGGTGCACTTTTTTCGTTTTGTTTTTTTTAGTTAATTGCAATTTTCTCGAAAACTAGCGTGTAGATTTCTTTAAAAATTTGCCTAGTACATGCTTATATTTTATATGATCTGCCCTTAAAATATTTGCAGTGAATTTAATAAGACCTTATATATTATCGGGATCTCGGAAACTGCTCCAACATTTTTCACGAAATTTCGTATATCAGTGGGTTTGGGACCGACGGGGATAAAATCGATTTAGATAGGTATAGAGACATCTCCAAAAATCATTGCTCACCACTTAAAAAAAAAAATAATTAACAGACAACGCAATCTGTTTTGAATATAACATACAAACAAGAAAGAATTGTATTATAAATATTTGGGATCTGGAAATCGGCTCCAACGATTTTCACAAAATTTTGTAAATAGGGGTTTTCGGGGGCGATAAGTTTTTAACTTGACAGCTATCATCTGCCATGTAGATCTCCTCAAGACCTACAACTTCCTCTAAGAAACTTGTAGTCTACAATGCCTAGTTTCCGAGATAAATGAGTTTTTAATTTGACAGCTGTCATCTGAAATGTAGGTCTCCTCAATACCTACAACTTCCTCTAAGAAACTTGTAGTCTACGATGCCTAGTTTCCGAGATAAATAAGTTTTTAATTTGACAGCTGTCATCTGAAATGTAGGTCTCCTCAAGACCTACTACTTCCTCTAAGAAACTTGTAGTCTACGATGCCTAGTTTCCGAGATAAATGAGTTTTTAATTTGACAGCTGTCATCTGAAATGTAGGTCTCCTCAATACCTACAACTTCCTCTAGGAAACTTGTAGTCTACGATGCCTAGTTTCCGAGATAATTAAGTTTTTAATTTGACAGCTGTCATCTGAAATGTGGGTCTCCTCAAGACCTACTACTTCCTCTAAGAAACTTGTAGTCTACGATGCCTAGTTTCCGAGAGAAATGAGTTTTTAATTTGACAGCTGTCATCTGAAATGTAGATCTCCTCAAGACCTACAACTTCCTCTAAGAAACTTGTAGTCTACGATGCCTAGTTTCCGAGATAAATAAGTTTTTAATTTGACAGCTGTCATCTGAAATGTAGGTCTCCTCAAGACCTACAACTTCCTCTAAGAAACTTGTAGTCTACGATGCCTAGTTTCCGAGATAAATGAGTTTTCAATTTGACAGCTGTCTTCTGAAATGTAGATCTCCTCAAGACCTACAACTTCCTCTAAGAAACTTGTAGTCTACGATGCCTAGTTTCCGAGATAAATGAGTTTTTAATTTGACAGCTGTCATCTGAAATGTAGGTCTCGTCAAGACCTGGAAAATCTTGGAAATAAATAAGTTTTATTTTTCCACTTTTCAATTATGACATTCCACATTTCAAAAAAAATTATGAACTTGTAATTATTCGCATTTTACATTCATTGCTTTAATTTGAATGTACAACAACATTATTGATGGCAACAAGCGTTAGAGTTAGTATTTCAAAATAAATTTTCAGAAATTCCGAAATGTGAGTAAAGGCGGGTGAAATTTGCTATACAATTTTTTATGGTACAGGTGGGATAATTTTGTCCCAGTTGTACCATCAATGGTACTGGCCAATGGTACAACTGGTCCTGCGGGATTTATTTGACTACTCATGTTATTTATTTGACTAGACATTGACTCACGACAATCCATGTTATAAATAAGCTACTGAAGAAATGCTCATGTTAATAACTGCCACGAACAGTAGACTTTATTATTTGTACAATTGGCTTTCTAAATTATTGTTATTTATATCACTTGCTGTCCACTCTACATACGTTAGCTTCGCCTGTTTTTGCATACGTAAAAATCATTAGAGTAAATAGTCAACTTTAGTAGTAGTAGTATCTCTTACGTTTTCTGACACTTACTTAGGTGGTTGGTTTAAGAACTCTTGACACCAGTATTCACCGGATCTCCCGACTTAGTACCTCTAATACCGTCATCATCTGCATGCCCTTATCCCAATTTATTTCAATTTATTCGACGCAACACTTTTGTTTTCTTCCATTCATCTATTAGCAGTCAAATCCTCACTCACGCCTTTTTTGATCATGTAATTTTTTATACATTCCATACTTTTTAGGCCTTCCTTTCCTTCTGCGTCCATTTACATTCATGTTCATTACTTTCTTTGTTACGTGCTCTTCATCCCTCCTCATTACATGCCCATACCATACCAAGATAAACCATAAGAATAAATAAAAACACTACCGTGTAGAAATGAAACTCCTTTGTCTGGGCCCGAAAAGCCGCGCTTTAAATACCTACTTCCCCCCTCAGCCCGTAACGCCCCGCGCGCTTCCGCACTTTAAGCCAGGGCTATCACGTGCTAATAGTTTTATTCCAAACTAGCGGCTCGCCAAGCACTTGCATGACTTTCGGTGTAGTATTTTTACACACCTACGCGCCATAGGATGAAAAATCGTGCAAATGCAATTATTTAAAAAAAATTGCGGTGGATACGAATTTGTTTGTTACCATAATCAGCTAACAATAACTTAACTTAGACAACTTTAGAAAACTGAAACTATGTAGTAGGTACCGACGTAAGTAAAAATAGGCGAACACAAAACCAATACGTACCTATTAAGAATGGTAGGTAGCTATTTACTGTAACTAGAACCTTTGCTCATCTTTAGGCAAATTAAAAAAATAAGATGGAGAGTCATTCTCGCATCACTTTTACAGCCATAAGCACCATAGTAATTCGGAAAGGCTAAACATTTCCAAAAAAACAAAATTTGACCCGCGCGACGAACGCTTACGCAGGGAAGCGCACTCCCGGCCGAATTGCTCGCACTGCGAGCGCCAGACGGTAGGCAAATATAATGACCTTGAGCACGTCTGGAGCGGGAGTGTCGCCTCTAGTTGTGTTTACTCTTATGGATAAACTGACCACAAAAAAAACTATTTTGTGCGATAATACTTATTATTTCTTCTTCTTCGAGTAGGACACTAAGTCGTCTAACGACCCGGTGAACCCTGGTGTCGGACCCTGGCCTCTGACATGGTTGTGTAACGGCCGCCATCATAGACAGCAACCGGGACCGACGGCTTAACGTGCCCCTCCGAAGCACGAAACCAACTTGCTTTTCGGACAATCAGGTGGTTCAGCCTAGTCCTAATTCTAACCAGACTGGGAACAAATTCACAAAGTGATAAATATCAACTTTTGTGAGTGACCCCACCGGGAATTGAACCCGGAACCTTCTGCGTGGCAGGCAGTCATACTAACCACTGCGCCACATCGGCTGTCGGTGGTTTTTTGATGTCTTGAAGTGTGTGTAACGCATTGGAGGATGTCTTCAAAACTCTACAGTGGGATGGACTGGGCATCAACGTCAACGGCGAAAGTCTCACGCATCTCCGCTTTGCCGACGACATAGTCATAATGGCCGAATCGCTGCAGGACCTGCAAAAAATGCTATCTAGTCTTAACTCTGCCTCGAGACGTGTTGGACTTGGGATGAACTTGGATAAGACGAAGGTCATGTTCAATCAACACATAATCCCCGAGCCGGTCTCCGTCGAAGGTGTAGTCCTTGAAGTTGTCCAGAAATACGTGTACCTTGGGCAAACTTTGCAGATGGGAAGAGACAACTTTGAGGCGGAAATCACCAGAAGAGTGCAGCTTGGCTGGGTAGCATTTGGAAAGCTGCGTCACATCCTCGAATCATCTTTGCCACAATGCCTTAAGACCAAGGTGTTCGATCAATGCGTCCTACCAGTCATGACCTACGGAGCCGAGACGTGGAACTTGACAGTAAAACTGGCCCACCGGCTACATGTCACTCAGAGAGCTATGGAAAGGTCTATGCTTGGTATCTCTATAATGGATAAAGTCCGGAATGAGGCCATCCGAAAAAAGACCAAAGTGACGGACATAGTCTGGAAGTGTAGCAAGCTGAAGTGGCAGTGGGCTGGCCACATCTGTCGTAGAACCGACGGACGGTGGAGTAAGCGGGTTCTCGAGTGGAGGCCACGCCTCGGCAAGCGTAGCGTTGGACGCCCTCCGGCCAGATGGACCGATGACTTGAAAAAGGCGGCTGGTAGCGACTGGATGGCAAAAACGGGAGATCGTGCCTTATGGCGTTCCCTGGGGGAGGCCTACGTCCAGCAGTGGACTGCAATAGGCTGAAATAGAATAGATAGAATAGAAGTGTATGTAAGCAATAGTATTATCTATGTATGTGTATGTAAGCAATAATGTCTATCTATCTATAGGTAACACACATTTGAGTGTTCCTTACAGAAACTTTACCTACATACCTACGACACCCGTTGCCGGTCTAGTAACTTGGCAAAAGATAGCTTACATCCTACCGCGAACACTGGAAATGCAAACCTAGTATTGCATAGTCTTGCGTGTGTTCCGATCCTAACGTGTAGGTACAGTCACATTATGAATAAGCCACACCGGGGTAGACAAAACGACTGAAAATATTATTTTTTCCATTAAAATTATTCATCATCATCTTCCTGCCCTTATCCTAATTACTTCGGGGTCGGCGCAACACGTTTCGTTGAACACAAAATCGTGTTGCAAAAGGATTTGGCTGAATTTTACGACCGGCCGCCTACCAGACGGCAACCCTCCTTGGGAATGCTTTTGTGGTGGATTAACCGCCACCTTACGGTTGGCCCTGGCTATTTGGGTCGGGTTTATCCCTCTGTCGCCTCTTACGACCCCCACGGGAAGAGAGGGGGTGGGTGGTGCTATTTATTAAAATTATTATAATTCTTAAAATTGATTCTAGTACAAAATGACTCCCTCCACATGATTCTATTTTCATAACAGTTGGAGATTATAATATTTTTATTTGTTTGGAGTAGCGCTGTGTAGCTTATTCCTTTGCTTTGTGTACACGAGTAACCGCCCTATCGCGTTGCACTATTGCGATTATTGACCGATATACAGTGAACCTATTCATTCATACATTCATACCGTGAAGGACATCGACTTAAAGATCGACCCGACACCCGATGAACTGAAGCCTGGTAGATATCAGTTATACAGGGTGTTAGGAAAATAAGTACGTTCGTTTAAACCACGAGTTCTGTGGGTATAACAAAGTGTCTTGACTATGTTTAAAAAAGTAATAAAAATATTTTTTAAATGAAACCTAATTTACAATAACTTTTAATTAAAATGTTCAACTCTAGGTCTGAGCGCGACATTGCGCATTGTTACGGTTACTTACAGCTGCGGTTACACCGTTGTCCGGGTGGAAATAGACTGTACAGCTTGCTTTGTTGGGTTGAACATTTTAATAAAAAGTTTTTGAAAAATATTTTAATCTTGTAACATTTTTTATAAAATGTTTGAACACTCTCAACATACTTTATTATGCCTGTAGATTACGTGGTCTAAAGGATCGTACTACTTTTCCTAACACCCTGTATTATACCGCATTTGAGGTAATTTGTAGAGTTCAATTTGACATGGTTGTGTAATAAAATGACTACCATCTAGGTAATCAATCACTCATACGAAGCAACTAGAACGTGCGGTTCGTCCTCCAATTTTCTAACCAAACTGGTACCGATCTCACTAACAAACGCTAGAGATAATTGCCTAGAATACGCAGGCATTTCATAAAAGTGTATTAAGATTGTTAATGCATTTACAGTGCTATATTATTCTCATAAATTAAAATAAGAAAATTGAAAAGTTGGCGTTGGCCGGGAATGACCAGAGCAGTGGGACGGTATTGACTTGAAAGGTGACGTTTTTTACCGGGAGTTCAATTTCGACTGATATAAAAAGTATATCATTTTAAAGCTTAGTTAAAATGTTACGAAAGCATATATTTAATTTTATCTAAAAATCCTCTTTTTTTATATTTAATAAAAACTAATTGTCGTACAAAAAATGAAATGAAATGAAACGAACATGCATTTTTGTTGCATTGCCATCGAAATCATATGGAACCTTCTTAGATGACGGCATAGTATCTATAAAACCTTCATGTATTATGGCAGAAGTATCAATGTTAAAAAGTAAACTGTCATTCATATCTGTCATTAAACCAAAACAAACACAAACATTGTATTTCATTCTTTATAAATAGGTATATTTTAATGCCCTAGAACATTTTACACTTATCTATGCATCGAATTTTATTGAATACCTAAATTGTATTCAAATAGGACTTCATTCGCACATTTTGTATACTGGATTGTACTGATTTAGAGGCAAAAACACAAGAAATCATGTTATTCGATAAAAAGCACAATAAATCACTAAAAACCTACTGATGTAATTATTATTGACGATCCCCTGGTCTGCAGGTAACGGTAAAATTATGTAATAAACAATAAAAATCGCACAAAATAAGTAAAATAATTATCAAAGCTCAAAGTAAACAAATCAATTGTCAAACATATTACTTGACAACCGAGAGATATTTTTTTTGCATCTAAAGAGTTTTTTTAATGAGGTTGCATGTGTAGAGTAGTTAGAAAAAGTAAAGGCTCCCGCAGACAGGACGCATCGCCTTGTGTCGCGTCACGTCGCGTAGCGTGTATTTCTACGCAGTCGCGCAGACTCTGCCACACCGGCAAGCATAAGCAGCGCATGCCCTTACTTCAAGCAGTGCAGGTCCTCGCATTGATAGTCCCAGCGACGCAGTGCACGCCCTTAAAGCTAACGCAGACCGAACGTAGCACGCGTGCGTGCGTGCAGTAATGGAATGGAGACGTCAGATGACAGAAGTACGCACGCAACGCAACACCTGGGCCGCAAGTCTGCTAATTTTTAGCCATTGTAATGCCAGCGACACACAACTGTCATTCTATTGCCACTGTGATTTTCCATTATCTTGTCAACTGGGGCATCAGCTGCATCAGTCGACGGCCGCCATCTTGCTTAGGTAGGCTATACTGCGGAATCGACTGGATCAGTCGATGACGTAATATAAAGTGGTGTCGGATTACATGCGGGTGTTATGGGCTTATTTCTCGTCGTAGAAACTTCGTTTTTTCAAATAAATGTCGGAATTAAGACTAAAATTTATAAAAGAGCCCGAAATAACCCGCCACAATAGTAAATTTCAACAAAATCCGTATTTTTTTCGACCGCTCGATTGTTTGCGGTCACGGCGCAAGGTTCGCAGGCCTCAGGTAGGAAGGACAATGAATAAATATTTTTTTTGTTCTTTTCTTCTGGTTCTATGTTTTATTCTTATGTTAAATTGACAATAAAATCATCAAACAATTTTTTAATTTATAAATATGATGTTTTTCATAAAAATACTAAAAAAACTTAAACAAACATTTCTCAGTAAAAGTGTATATAAACACGCAACCGGCATGTTTATATTATCTTACAACCAGCTAGCTTGTTTATTCACGAGTTCAACACTCAAGTTACAATGTTTATCTTTCGATAACAGCCGAGAACTTTTTGTTTATGTTATCGGATATCTTAAGTATCTCAAGTGGCCGCCATTAATCGCAGAACCGCTTATGTCAAGTGCGCCGCCATCTTTTTTTGTACGCAGTGGAAGGGTTAAAAACTGTTAGCAGACTACGAAATGACCAAAACCATGCAACTGACAAGCCATCGACATCCAAGTGAAACGATTTTCATTTAGCAGACTTGGGGCACTGTCATCTCTATACTGTTTACTGCACGAAAGCACCCGCGCTGCGCTCCGTCTGCGTTAAGGCTCCCGCATACCGGATACGGCACGCAATGCAATTAAAATAAGAAGTCCAGAAAATGACGGGTATATGCGCACTTCACACAGCTCCATACATTACAACCGTTGCATGCGTCTGCGTCTACGCGACGTAGCATTGGTCTGCTGGAGCCTTAATTAAAGAGTTTCTGGCTCGGATACGAGCTCTTTTTAGCGGTGCCAAACTGAGAGTTTACCATAGTGTTGCCAGCATTATCATTATGATTACCACTTCACTTATTTAAAACTTATTTTAATAAAAAACGGGGATGGTTTTTTAAAATATAACTTAGGTGTTTTTTAAGGGTGTGTCTGAGCTCATAATATATTCTGGTGCATAAATACCACACGTAATCGCAGTTCGTTCGTTCAAGTGTGACCATTCTATCATCGTTAGCAATTTCAAGACCACTGAATTATGTATACCCACTAAAAGAATTGTTTACGATTATGATGACTTGATAGAGCAATTTCTGTATGCATGAGTGCATGTAACTAATTATTTACGCAACTAGTTTAAGGTCCAAATTAGGAGTGAACAACACAACGCAGAAATACTTATTCGTTGAAGACACATACTACCCGTTTCACAGAAGAAAGGGAATATAAATGGCAGCAGCGGTTCCATAAGTGGGAGGGAGAAAGCATGAGCACCTGGTGTATATAAGAACCTTGGTGCGAGTGAGAAAGCATGACCTCCGACCTACATTTATATTCCCATTCTTCTGCGAAACGGGTAGTATCGGCGAAGCAAAATTGCACAAAAATCGTCCGCAACTGCGTCTGCTACTGCGTCGTGTCGTCCATCGTCAACTTGTACCTTTAAAAGATTTCATTTACATAATAAAAGTACCTAACTTATGCATGTTGACATGCGTTTTATCTTCCCTCTTCTCATCTTTTTCCGTTCGACGTTAGAAAATTCTTTATTATAATTTGTATGATTTATTTTCACTTTCATTGGCCGTTCTTTTAATCTGGAACGACTCATTGGGGCATTCCACGAAAATTTTGGGTACCTACGTGACGTTCTGATTTTTAAGGCTGCTATCAACTTTTTCCGGCAAATTACCGAAAATAGGCGTTATAAAAATCAGTTTTTAAGTTAAACTGTTCGGTAAAAAAATAAAATATCTTATACATCGTGTCAAACACATCTTTATCTAAAAAATGTATTATGAACATTTTAACACTTTAATTTATTACTTATAGTAAAACAGCGAAAACTAAAACAAGTTACTGAAAATGTAGGAGAAGACCTCAAATTAGGCCTGAGTTTTAGATCTATGGTACACTGTAACAAAATACTAATTTTACATATGCATAGAAGATATCTTCGAGAACAAACTTTATTTTGTACATTTTTCAATTTCATTCCACAACCTAGCTAAAAAATACGTTTTCGCATTCGAATTTTGGCAAAATATTTCTCTATTTTAATGGCTTCTGTATGAAAAACTACCAACAGGATAAATTCGAAAAAAATATATGTGTTAGAAGAAAATGTATTTAGTTAAATTGCAAAAGAAATGAATTTTTATTCATTAAAATGTTATTGTTAAAAATATTCAAAAACACCTCTAAATTCCGCAAAATGACACTCCGTGCTTGAGTCGCGCGTCCGCTACCACGGGAAATTCGACTCAATGCGTGTAAGTTTATGTTCAAATTTGAGTGGCGCACATTTTTGTTTCTGAGAAAAACGTGAAAGCCCTCTTAATATTCCGTGTAAGTTGAATACCAAATTTTTAAACACTTTCCTTGTTAGATAAGTATACAATTCTTGCCAGCCTTCCAAAAACTAGCATATGTAAGTCACATAGATATCGCACGCAAATGAGGTATTGAAAGTAACTGACAGGAATATAGGCTGTGCAATTCTTGTAGATAGATAGATAGATTAACACTTTATTGCTTACAAACAATACAACATGTAAAACAACATTAAAGAAAAAACAAGCTTCTTCTTGTAGCTTTGTATCTTGGGCAAAAGTATACGTCACGTTCCCGACAAAGTTGACCGTTTTGTGGAACGCCCCTATTTTCCTCTCGTATTTATTCTCATGATTCGTTTCTCCCTTTGCAGGCAATGATGACAGGCAGCGTATCGACCTTCGCCGACGTGGCTCTAAACTTCGGCGCTCCAGCCGTGCGCGGAGACAGCGTGCTAAGAGCCGCCGCTTCGAGGGGCAAGCGCTCAGGTAACTTAGTATTGGAATAAAAGAAAAATCGTTTATCGCCATATGTTCCATGGGGAAAGTTGTTCAGTTTCATGGTCTGAGCACGCCTACGGTAGGTGGATTTACTGGCCTAAGTTCGTTTTCAATAAAATTTTCGTTTTAATTTTCAGTGTTGTATGGAGACGATACGTGGTTGAGGTTGTTCCCTGGTCTATGGGCAGAGAGCGACGGAACCACCAGCTTCTACGTCACAGATTACACTGAGGTATGTACAACAGTTAGGTATAGAAATAGTGATGAAAGAGAAATGTGTCAGTCCGTTACCATTAGGAGAGTCCCCCCAATGTGCCCGACGCCGGTTCTGGAAAGAAAAAAGAAAATTGCTGACCCCCTTTGCGCCGGTTTCGGAAAACCTCCCGTTTGGACACCATCTGCCGAGGTCTACGTGGAGTTCTTTAAGGTGCTGCATCGAAGCCGCCAGCACCGTTTTAGCCACGCCCCCAGGGGGTGCTCCCTTTGCGGGGGTCAAGATGTCAAAACTTTTCTTTCCAAGTAAATTCACAATAATTAGCCATCTGTTGATCAATTGTGGAACAAAGTAGTGCAATGCCACCTAGGGGAAAAGCTTTGAACAAATACACTTCTAAAACAGGTGAAAGTAAATATACCCGAACACCCGCAAGGGAACGCACTCACCGTACGCGCCGAATAATGCGGATGGCTTAGCACACTTAGCAGCAAGCACAGCTGCATCGAATCGAATCGGTGTTGCCAAGAAAGTACTTTTCTCCCAGTTTAATGGATAATTTTGCCATGTATGTGTACTTTTCGGAAATTTGTTGCATGCGGCAGGCAACAATAGGTGGAAATATTTTTGCCCACTAGTTCTACGGTGGAACAAAACTTGTAAGCATATCATAGGTGCCACTAGTTCAACGTTTTAAAAATATTATTGTTCAAGGAAGTAAAATGTGCAGAAAGGCAAAATGACAAACGTCATAGTCATCATCATTATAGTCTATGTTCAGCACTGACTGGGGAATCCGTTCGATTCGGCGCGTGCGGTTCGGAAATATTTTCGAGGTTCCATAGATTAACATACAAAGCATCCAAAATTCGGTGAGTGCGTTTCGGGTGTGCGGGTATAAGTAGGTACTTTTTAACTATAAACAGCTTTGCAACTCTGAATTCATGTAACAAAAAGTGAGAATTGAGATGGAATGGAGTCGATATTTTCTTTTACTTGTAACATTAAATATTGCTAGTGAACAATACTAAAAACCTAGAACTTGCGTTTAAAATTATCTGAATGGGGTTATGGAACGGAATAGATTTTTTTTATTGTAAAAAGATATTTCGCTAGTGATCAACACTCAAAACCTACACTAAATTTCAGTAGGTGTAGGTTTTTGTCGTATAGTTTTTAAAATGAGTTAAAATTCACTGAAATAAATTTACTTGCATACGTTTATTAGTTCCCCTATATATATATTTTTAAATAGGCTAGCAACGCTCGACCGGGCTCGCATGTGTGACGTCACTAGACATAAATCAATGAGACGGAGACCTACGTAACGATGTCAGATGTCTACGCCACAACGTTATAAACGCCTAGGCAATCATATCAGAGGACTAGGCATTAATGACCGAGATATAAAAAAAAAAATTATTTCAAAGTTGTCTTATTGAAAAGATACCGACTGGCATAGCCATTTTTAGGGTTTCGTAGAATTTCTACTCATCATCTGCCTGCCCTTATCCCAATTTATTTGGGGTCGCCGCAACATGTCTTTCTCTTCCATTCATCAGCCGTCAAATCATCCGTTTACACCTTTTTGATTCATATCATCTTTTACACAATCCATCCAAACTTTTTTAGGCCTTCCTCTCCTTCTGCGTCCATCCACATTCATATTCATTACCTTTTTCGTCACATGATTTCCATCCCTCCTCACGGCTAGCTCTCAACTTTTCTGCCACAGGTGCAACTTTTAAACTTCCTCTAATATATCCATTCTTCCTTATTTTATCCATTCTTGTCACACCACACATCCATCTCAACATTCTCATTTCAGATACATGTAATCGTCTATCATCGGTCACTTTTGTAGGCCAAGACTCAGATCCATACATGACGACAGGTCTGACCACCGTCTTGTAAATCTTGCCCTTCAGTTTGAGGGGCATTCGGGGGTTACACACTGTGCCCGTGACCTGTCGCCATTTCATCCATCCTGCATTTATTCTGTGCTTGATAGTCCGGTCTACCTCACCATCGCCTTGCAAAAGTGAACCGAGGTACCTGAAGTCGGAGCAGACTGGTAAGGTAACGCCATTTAGCGCTACCGGAGCATAGCCGGAGAGACCACCGAAATCACAAAACATTTCTTTTATTCAGTCTCCGTTCTGCCGTTTCTCAGTCCGACACTCTCCAGCTTTTCCCGCCATTTTTCCAGTCTGCTCTGTACCTCATCAGGCTAGTTTGTTTATTATTAATAATAAAAATATATTTGATGAGATATTAGCCAAAGTCAAATCTAGGCAAAGTCATGCCAAGTCTAAGGTTCCTTGATGCTATTTCTTTATTCATATAGTTAAATTTATACGACTGGCCGTTAAATTGTATCCACAAATCGTATGTAAACGTAACGTTCAACGGCCAGTCGTATTAAAGATATAGTATCAAGGAACCTTAGACTTGGCATGACTTTTTAGAGATAAACAAGCAGCTCCATCGAGACTTGGCTACTTTTTTACAGATTGTTTTTGGTGGGATTTCACTTATTTTTATAGAAGAATCCTATCAAGGTGAATAACTTTTGCTTTGAAGTCATATCTGTATCTCCTATGGTGTAGCTGGGCTCCTAGTGGTGTGCCTGGCCTAACCTTCGATTATCCTAGTTTTTAAAGTTTTCCTTTATGTGGTCATTAAAATCTAACTCCGTACTAAATTTCAGCTCTCTGAGTTTATGGGAAGCACTAGTTCTATTTTGATGATCATGAGTGAGTGAGTGTCTGTCTAAAATCTGAAACTTTGCCTTTGCTTAACTTCGGAGCTAAATGACCTACGGACTTGAAATTTTGGCTTTTAAGTATGTGATTATAGCTTACGACGAGATAGGTGCCTGAAAATGCGGCTAAATTGTTCCAGTAAAGGATGGTACGGTAGTGTTTGCTTTGCGCTCGACTCGGCGGGGGCACTGCCGTGCTCCCAGATAGACAATAAAATTTCCACCGCTGACAGGGTTTTGAACATGCGACCTTCAGCATCTGCACTGCTGTATATTCACACTTATGTCATTATTATTGTCCCTTTTTGTAATAATCGACATTTGTCAACTGAAGGTCGGGTTTCCAATATTGCTAAAAAAATATGTAAGTATCTAGGTACTGGAAGTAGTGTTAGAATTCAATGCCCATAATATTAGGTGAAATTTTACTAGTGGCTGATAGTGAAATCTCAGATCGGGCTGGTATAAGAATCAACTTTGTCCAACGAACATGGGTCGAAATATGAAAAAAAATGTACCTCCCATTCAAACAAAGTTGCCAATCAGCTGATATTTTGAGTAACTAGTGGAGATAATTCTTTTTTTTTTTATATTTCGACCTTTGTTCCTTGGGGAAAGTTGAACCTTATCACCAGCCCGTCCTGAGGTGTCGGTCACTAGTCAAATTTCATTGTATATAAATTTTAGTACCTATAAAATATATTTAAAAATTGACTATCTGTGTAAGCCATTACTAATAATACCAAGTAAAAAAGATTTTTGATAGGTACGTACATTGTTTGGTCATCAAATTTAAATAATGTATTGGCGACTCTATGTACTCTGTGCCAAAGTCTCCGTCGACGTCTCTGACAGATATTTTCGCAATTTAAAAATCTGTTAATATCTAATCTAATCTATATAGGTAAATATAAAAATTATTTAAATTATTTTGTGAATATGTTCATGTAATTATGATGGTTTTCATTGATAATAAGCAATAAATAATAATCCAATAATCTTTCATCAAGTAAAAAAAAAACATAAAAGTATAAGTAATAGGTATTAAGAATTTATGATTAAAGTAAGAGTGTAAAAAGAGAAAACCTAAAAATATCCAACAAAATAAATACAAAAAATCTATAACATCTCGGGGATTTGATCCGAGTACCCAAAGTTTATTAGTATGCAAAAGAATTCTCTCACTCTAGCCACTAAGCCAAAGTCACATCCAAGAGAGGTATCAAAATTTAGAGTAGGTATCGGCAAACTCGTTCAAAGTAATGCGATTGATTAGAGGAGATTCCATGCATCAACACTTCTCTCTACCAATAAGGTGTCTACATAATGTGTACGCGTTATATTGGTAAAAAAAGCTAACTACTCTTCTTCACTAACATAAATATAATTTACTTTTTCACATAAATAGATAGTACTTGATAAATATGAACAAAACGTTCACGTATAATGCTAAATGTAGGTACTTATTTCCTTATTTTTTTGCATTTTGCTATTTTTGCGTTGAAAAAATCTTTTTTGCGCTTCCTCGATATGATTGTTTTTGATTTGTTGCCCATTTTTCAAATTTACATTATGGGTACCTGGATGAGGGAGGCACAAGACCGTAAACTGGCGTAAAAAAACTAGATACACTTATTCTAGTAACGTATCTTATTTAGAGTTGACTACAAAATATTTAGAAGCCTAAAAATGTAAACAATCTTCAAATAAACAAATAACTGAATTTACGACAAAAGCTGTCAGTTTCGGCGTAGCGTAGCGTGCGACATGACCTCTCTCTGGCAGTGGCCACGGTGGAATGAGAGCGGAGCTGGGTGTGGCCTGTTTGCAATTCGCGCGTACGCGTTAGAAAGGGACAAAGCGACCAGTCCGCAAAATGGTTGAAACCAAGCCATTGTTGAAAATCTAAAATTATTGATTTTTCAGCAATAAAGGGTTTAAATAAAAAACAAACGTTGACGAACTAGATAAGTATAATGTGCTTATGCTTACGAAAAATCATTGATTAGCTCGGCACCGTTTCGGCATAAAATGAAAAAATTTAAAAAAATGGAGTCATCTTTGGAAAAAAAATCTATCGAGAAAATTTAATCGAATCGTGTTTTGCGAACGTTGAGAATCTAGAAAATATTATCAAAAATCATATATAAAAAAACCACAGTCAGGTGTCGTCTCCAAGTGGAAGTATTTTGAATTGAAAAAACCCTTTTTGCATCACGGCACGGCCTTAAATAGACTCCGAACTCAGGTCGGCCGGAGCAAAGATAACCGTTCCGTTCGGACTTCGGTGTAAATGCGGGGTTGACCCACAAACCACGGCCCATCTTAAGCCACTGTAGATGCTGTGAGGGTGGTGAAATACTGGTCGAATGAAATTTGAGGCGTTGAGCTTGCCATCGACACGAAGAAGAAGATAGAAGAAAGGAACCCCAAATAGTAACTCAAATCAGCTGACCGGCATTTTGTATGTGAGGATTCGACGAAGAAGAAATTGCCTGGCTCTCAAAACGCTGCCCGCCTTATATCGTGATCAACCACCTGTGGCATATGCAACGAATCTACAGGCTACAATTCTACAGGCGTTATTCGATGTACATTGCGTAGCCAGTTTGCCATTATGATCCGATTATTAAACCGGCTACCCGCTACGCAATGTATATCGAATTTCGCCTGTAGAATTGTAGCCTGTGGTTTGATAACATCGGGTACAGGATTTATTCCGCTGCTATAGTATGTAGAAAACGTGACTTGATATCTTCCATGGAGTCCTACTACAGAAGGCTGCCGTTTCCATGCAAAATATTGCATCACGAAATCAATTCATATTAAATAAGGGTAATTTTATTACTACTTAGGTCCTTAACCTACTGTTTGCTCACACATTATTGCAGGATATGGCTTCCTACATAACAGCCGGTTTCACATAATGTACGTTATTATTATATTACCTTCCTTTTTTGGTCATAAGTTTGAATATAACGTCTCTACGAATGTATTAAAAAACAAAAACCCGACTGCAGTAATTACAAAGATGTATTTTGCAATAAAAATCCTCCATCATGAATTTATGATTTTTTTTATATAGCCAGTGTCACTCGCGGTGCTGAGACGAATCTAACGACACCTCATATGTCAAAATCCAACTATCCGTTTGGGCTGTAGCCCGTGAAAAAGAATTTTCTTGTCCACGTACATACATACATACATACTCTCGAAAAACATTTAACCCTCCTTGTGAGGCAGTCGGGTAAAAACAATTATCACGCTAGGCGTAGTACTGTAACGACATCGCTAAATCAGATAATCGATTAGAGTAACGCATGTGTAACAATATCAAATCAATACAAAGTATAAATTGAAGTTGCGTTCGATGCTTTTTGCATTTTTTGTCGTGGACACCGCTAGCTCCTCCTGAACTACGCAACGTACCTATTTCGATCCGTTTTTTTTATAATAGACTAGCTGCCCGTCAGCGGTTTCACCCGCTGCAACCTATTATTCCGCGGGAAAAAAGCATTATTCGCCAAGAGATGTCGCTGTTAGTTTTCGGCGAAAACGTTTAAAACGCGAATCGACTCAGTCACGCCACCTTTGCAAAAATATTGGAATATGCGTGATCCCGTAGGAATAAGACATTTTCCCGTAGTAAAAAGTAGCCTATGTGTTATTCTAGACACTCTCCTATATTTGTGCAAAATTTAATGTCAATCTAATTAGCCGTTTTAGCGTGATGTCGTAACAAACACACACACAAACATCCGCCTTTATAATATTAGTAGGATAGAGTGATTCAAGGGGAAATATGATGACAGAAAATTACAGATTCCCACGGGATAACGAACAGCAGCGGGTGAAACCGCTAGGCTTGCCTTTAGTCATTTATAATTTAATTACGATACATATTTTTCACAGGTAGACAACAACGTAACAAGACATCTGAACACAATCCTAGCGCCAGACGAGAAGCAAAGGCCCAAGTTCGATTTCCTGGTCCTACACTACCTCGGGTTAGACCACATAGGGCATCTAGAAGGCGCCAGGAGCCCCAAGATCAAGCCTAAACTGCTGGAGATGGACGAAGTTGTCAAAAAGATTTATGCTGCTATGCAGAAATGGGTATGTTACATTTACATTACTAGTATTTTACTACACTGCGCTCGCCTATACACTTGCAAAGATTAGTGTGTTTGGCCGTGTGGTGCCGGCAGAATAGAATAGCACCACCACCAGCAATACCACCAATAGAATAGGGGTCGTAAGAGGCGACCGAGGGATAAACCCGACACAAACAGCCAGGGCCAACCGTATGGTGGCGGTTAATCCACCACAAAAGCATTCCTAAGGAAGGTTGACGTCTGGTAGGCGGCCGGTCGTAAAATTAAGTCAAATCCTTTGCAACACGATTTTGTGTTTAACAAAACGTGTTGCGCCCACCCCAAGTAATTGGGATAAGGGCAGGAAGATGATGAGATTAGTGAGTATGGCAAATACCTCTAATGAGCCCTGGAGCCTTTTATGGGAGGCCTATTTCCAGTAGTGGACTGTTGTGGATGATGATGACATTACTGATTATGTAGGTTTACGCGACTTACTTGTTATTTATTTGGTAGAGCGTGCAGGCTTCTCGTTTCGTTTCGACTGATACCTACATAACGAATGATACTTGTTCGTTTAATAATAAAAATTACATTACTGGAAATTAGAAAGGTTTGTTGAGTATAGCGTCCTGGTAGACGCTAAGATGATGAGACTTGACTGAAGTCTGAAGTGGCTCGTCGACGCGCCATCACACAGCCGCTCGGGGCTACGGTCGGGCATAGACTGACTGACAGGACAGAATCCCTACCCTACCGTCCGTGGTGACGTACGTGCTCGAGACACTGACAGTCAATACACTTACTCTTTATACTACGATAGTCATTACACTAACTCAATACACTACAGGGTGGCGCAATAGAACGTGCATTTATTAAGTATAGGGTAAAAAATTTAAAACGAAAGATATAGTTGAAATAAAAGATAGGCCAATTAGGTAAATAAATGGAGTTTATTTTTTAAAAACAACATCGTCTAAATGACGGCCCTCTCGAAAGCGACACTCGTCTAAACGCGAAGCGAAATTTGTGAAAACTCTTTTCAATAAGGCTGGGTGATTCCCTTTCCTTTGCTTGAGATTGCTGCCCATACCATTACTTTCGGACTGTGCAGTGGTTTTTGATGTTTGTATTTGGGATTCTCGTCGCTCCAATAACTACAATTTTGCCGGTTAACAAAACCATTTAATTGGAAATGGGCCTCATCAGAAAAAAGGATGTTGTCAAAAGTGGAAAATCGGCTAAGCATTTCTTCAGAAAATGCCAACCTTGCTCTGAAGTCGGTCTCTTTCAACTCCTGTGTTAACTGGAGCTTATAAGGATGCAGTTTATGATATCAGTTTGAAATTCGCTGTAAACTTCGTCGTGACAAGTGTAAAGCCGCCGATCGCTTCCGGATTACACAAATGCGGATTTTTTCGTACTGACTCGTTCACCCTCTCAATATTGTCTGTCGTTCTAGACGTTCTTGGACGACCTTCTGCTGGGGGTTTAAACGTGCAACAGGTCTCTTTAAAACACTTTATCCATATTTTAATTAAATTTGCACTTGGAGCGTCATTAATGTGTTTTAATCCATATTAACAACAATATAGTCGCCTTGTAGAGATGTAAAAACGACCGTTCTCGTAAAACGTGGGAATTCAAAAAGCTCGATGATTTCCGTCGAAGTGATTCATGGCTACTAAATCTCCATGAATGTCTCTATCTAACCACGCAAGACTCCCCTCGCCCGAGCGCCGTTTACCCCGACAAAAAAGATAATGCAATATGCACGTTCTATTGCGCCACCCTGTACATCTCCCTTTTGTTTTAATTTTTGTTTTATTTATGCTTTGTTCTTCTTCCCTGGTTATGAGCCTCCGTTTCCGTAAAACCATTTAAAATAAATAGGTAGGTACTATTTTTTCCAAAACTTAGATTTCTATTTTAATAGCTTCCTCAACTGATGGTAAGGCACAAAAATAAAATCGATGAGGGTAAACATTGATAGATAGGTAACTTATGATAGGCATCAATGAATAAAACTAAACTCATTTTTAAACTACGTAAGAAAGTATTTTACCTATTACCTATATTCCCCTTCTTTTGTTTTAATTTTTTTTTTCTGAATTGTTATTGTTGTTAGTGGTAACCTTCTACAAGAAAAATGTTGAACATAATCGAAATAATCTTGCTTGTACCCGAAAATGTCAATTTCTGTCTACCTGTTATTCCTGTCTGACTAAAGTCGTAGGCAATAAATAGGTAGGGTTCATCAGTGAGGTGATGAAAACAAAACGTCTTATATTTTACTTGTCCGTATATGCTGATAGATAATAAACATAGGTATTATTGTAATCTGAGATTGTAATAAATAACTTTCGTTCACCTTACAGTAGTATTTCGCAATAATATTATATTCTATGTGTAAATGACTGAAGAAACAAACAAATTGATACAAAATCAATCAGCTGAATAATAAAGCATCAACTACGTTTAACAGCTTAGTTCTTACTATCAGGCTGTATAGAAGATGTTGCTTCAAAAGCAATAATGCCGCCAATCGTACAATTTATGATAATTAACTACATGATAAACTAAAATATTTTTTAACTTAAGTATTTTGTTCTTGTTCAATAAAGTCTGTTGTATCTAAGGTCATCCACCTTACTTAACTGATACAACAATTATAATTATGAATAAATTATATACCTATTATATAAATATAATTTCGGTTAGTTAGTCCAGTGAATTTCTTAACTTTACCCAGATGAGTTTACTTAAAACTTTTTCATTATTTAATTTAAAATTGAATAAGCTTTGCGTTCAGTTATAAAACTTGCAACAAACAAACAAAACGTTCTCATTAGAAGAATAAAATTCATTAAAATGAATAAGTAGGTATATCCGACACCCGCATGTAAAACAGCGCTCACAACAAAAATGGAATTGCCAAAGTGTTGATTGATGATATTATATCTAAAATAATTATCTCCATAAGTCAGCAATGGATGAGTATTGGTCCCAACCAATTTAGCATTCACCAAAATCGACCCCAAAAATAACAAAGCATCATAATAGCTATCAGCAGTGTGAATTAGTAATTATTAGCTCGTGTAGTTTTATGAAACTAACCACTTACATCGATCAAATTTAAAATTTGTTATTGTGATCGCTGGACTCTCCTTGAGATACTAACATTTTATTTGTTATAATTTAATACTAGCTTTGAAGAAGCTTTTCTTATGTAAAATTCTGAAAATCGGAATTTGTAGTCACTTAATTTTCTGCTATAAGTTGTCTGTTCGCTGTGACGCAGTATGTTCAACGGGCTAAAACCCAGGACAAGATGTGTCCACACTGTTTAAACCGAAGTGGAATACTGCATATCTATTTTGAAGTCTGAACTGCGTTAACTTACGTTTAATTTGCTGGGAACTCCCGCGGGTGACACTTTTACCACTTGACAGACTTGGGCCGGTAATAAACAGTCTTACCAACAGTTGCCAACAGTGAAATGATAATAAATTTCCTGGGCTCAGCACGAACAATTTCAGATCCCCTGTCTTGCACTTGCTCTGAAATTCAATACTCCAGCATTTGTTAGAAACGAAATCCACTGCAGTCACCGCTGCGTGGTCCCGGTAAGTTCATAGGTACTAGTTTTTTTTTTTGTAATTGTGTATACTGTTCTTTGTGTTGTGCAATGACGTTATATTACTTGCTTACTAGTAAAATCGCAATATCCAGTATCATATTTTCTTCTGTATCTACCTGCCTGCGAAATTGACCAAAACGTCGTATAAGTATTAACTTTTTGGTTACAAAGTTAATACAAACGAAGCAAGCGGAAAAAATTCACACCGCCGGCGGGATTCGAACCCACGTCTTCTGACAAGCCGGGTCAGACGTGTTAAGCCGCTACACCACGGCGGGTTCTGCCCGAGGCGGCGAAATTGTGATCCACTTGCTTCGTTCATATTGCTTTGTCACTTGACTACTCACGGGTAGCTTGAGCGCCATCTATGACTTTGTAGTAGAACTATACAGTCACTCAACTGACAACATTACGTATGTACAAGTTGACGAGAGATGGAGCTTTTTCCGATTTGTGAATGTTTACTATTTTGAAGAAATTTTTCCACAAGATAGTATTTTTTTGGAACACTTGGTGTTTTAATCAAACACTAGATATTGATATTAACTTTTTGGTTACAAAGTTAATACAAACGAAGCAAGCGGAAAAAATTCACACCGCCGGCGGGATTCGAACCCACGTCTTCTGACAAGCCGGGTCAGACGTGTTAAGCCGCTACACCACGGCGGGTTCTGCCCGAGGCGGCGAAATTGTGATCCACTTGCTTCGTTCATATTGCTTTGTCACTTGACTACTCACGGGTAGCTTGAGTCGTATAAGTAGTTATACCTATCACATCGTTCCCGTTTATAAATAGGTTGAATCTACTAAAGTGTGCTCGACAACGATAATCTGGCAACAAGAAACGCCGTCTGACTGTTACCAGTGCCTGTATTCTATACCTATCTTCTTCTCCCCCCCTTTTTTTTTAACCCACAATATTATGCAACAACACTGCACAAATTACAGTGAAACGTCCATGTCTACGTAGAACGAACACTTAAATGTAAAATATTGTAGGAAGGTAAACTGAAGACTTCTACCCCCGCAAACTCACTTGAAATCATACAATATATATTGGTTAGCAAACAAATACAAAGGGAAACCCTTAAATACCTAATCGTCAGCACTTCTTGCACCCGCAAGGGACAACATACACTTACTTAACAGGAAACAAACTCCCAAAATAATATCTTTAAACCGCTAAATCACCCACGGGAATTGAACCTGCGACAATGATAACACATGACTGCATGTACCTATGTATGTAGGTATATACCTACCTATATCATGAATGAAAGACAAAAACAATGTAATGTGTCCCAGTTCCTCAGTAGTTCTTCAGTACCAAAGTAATATAGAAACCAATGATCAAAGGTTTCATTTGAATTGATATTTTCTAAACCACAGCATTACTAGGTGTACATTCTTTCATTCAAACCCACTTATCTCGTCCTGCACAACAAACTATTGGAGAACAACCCACTAGGTTGTAATAACTGGCTTTTCCTACCGTGGTTTTACCTGCGGCTAAATTTTGATATTCCCGTGAGAATTACCGACATGTTTACCTGTGGTAAAGAGTAACCATTTCCACTCTCCTTGCTCTCTGATAGACTTCCACTCACCTTTCCATCTGTAATATTATATTAGACTTGGGCGTTCATCGACTCGGCCGGCTCTACTCCACGATAGAAGGAGAAGGAGATATGAATTATCCTTCTAGCCCACGAGGTCTACCTTCCGCAGTTCCAGGCCCCGCTGGGTAGGTATACGTATTGAAACCGAGAAGCCAGTACTTACAGAAATACATACACACACAATAGGTATATATTTTTCACTTATCGGTTCTTCTTCTTCGAGTGGGACACTAAGTCATCCAACGACCCGATGAGACCTGATGTCAGAGTTGTTCAACCGCCTACTTCAAGTAGAAGACCTCTGACATGGTTGTGTAACTATACTTCGCAATCGGTGTAGCATGCAATGTCTTAAACAGAATTCACAAACTGGTATATATCATCTGAGTGACACCTCCGAGAATGGAATCCGAAACTTGCGTTGCGTTACAAGTGCAATTGCACTAACATTAACATATTTTAGGATCAGTTTTCACTGCTATACCCACTACTGTGTATTCATCAATTAAATGACCAGTTTTACACTGTTTGACTTACTTTATATGTATCAATACAATGGACAGATTTACTGCCGTATGATAACTTCAAATTACTATTGATTTCGATCAGATCGTATCTGTTCTCATCGATTTAAAGATCAGGTTATACTTGTTATCGTTGATTTAACAATCAGGTTATATCCATACCTGCTACCATCGATTTCAGGATAAACCTGTTACCGTTGATTTAACAATCAGGTTATATCCATACCTGCTACATCGATTTAACGATCAGGATAAACCTGTAACCGTTGATTTAACAATCAGGTTATATCCATACCTGCTACATCAAATTCAAATTCAAATTCAAATTCAATAATTTATTTCTTAGTAGGAATTTACAAGATTCTCTTTAAGAAAGTCACATTCTAATTCAAACTTAAAAAAGAGAAAATTTCTAATGCAAAATTTTCTATTTTTTATAACAATTTGTGTTCCTACTCTAAACGCGGCACGGGCGGGATAAAAAAAATAAAAATAAAGGCACTGCCTCGGGGCTGGCCAGGCTAACCACACAGCATGTAACTTTATGCCTCAGTGATTGACAAGTAAATGGAATTACATTCTGTCAATATTTTAAAAAGGTGTTCCATACGTATAGTTAGCCGGACCCCCTGGACAGGAAAACCCCCCAAAAACCTGCCCAGAAGTGCACCTATTCTAAAGTTGACAATATTTTAGGCCCTATGCTACCCTATCTAAGCTAGAAAATAAATTAATAGTATAATAGTAATAGCCAAAAACGGCTCAACAAAATAAAAATAATATTACAGTAGATTATTCTAACTGTTTCGTCTTTAAAATAAAGGTACTTTAAATATACGAGCAATAAAATAACATAACAAAAAGTAAATTTACAGTAAATGTAAAAATACATGTCAAAAATTTAAGAATAATAAGTATGAAATGTCAAATTTAACCACTATACATGTCAATTTACATATCATAAAAGTTTAACCACTAAAATATAATGTCATGTTTATTTTTAAATAATGCCTATCTCTTGCATTGTGTTGGAGCAACTGTTGCTACTAACCAGACATCTTTGTCTTTCAGATAATGTTCAGTCTTGTAATACGCTTTCAAACATAAAGTATTCTTTATTTTAATTTTAAATTGCCTATCATTTAACTTTAAAATTTCCTCTGGAATTTTATTATAGTAGCGTACACAGTTACCCATATATGATTTACTGATCTTACTTAATCTAGTTTGTGGCGGTACAATTTTATTTTTATTTCTTGTATTACGACAATGAATATCAGAGTTTCTTAAATAGGAACTGGAATTCTTACGTACATACATTATATTGTCAAATATGTACTGCGAAGGAAGCGTAAGAATGCCAATTTCCTTAAACAATTCTCGTAGGGATTCATGACTTCGCAGTTTATATATTGCTCTTATAGCCCTTTTTTGTAACACAAAGATAGTTTCAATGTTAGCGGCTTGCCCCATAACAATAATCCGTAGGACATTATGCTGTGAAAGTAACTAAAATACACAAGCCTGGCTGTAGCAACATCGGTCAATTGTCGAATTTTTCGAACAGCGTATGCCGCTGAGCTAAGTTTACTAGCCAGTGCTAGTATATGTGGATCCCATTGAACGGTTGCGTCGAGTGTAATCCCTAAGAAAACTGTTTCAGTTACATAATTAAGCTTTTCATTATTTAGAACAACATCGTGTTTAATACTTTTACATTAGGCAAAGAGAATTTAATACATTTAGTTTTTTAGAATTCAGCACTAAATTGTTTGACGTAAACCATTTATGAACCTGATCAAGTGCGCCATTTACTTCGTCAATATTTACAGCTTTTCTATCCACTTTAAATATTAAAGAAGTATCATCAGCAAAAGCACTATCTTGGCTAGATTCTGTACCATGAACGGCAAGTCGTTTATGTATACTAAAAATAGAAACGGCCCCAAAATTGATCCTTGCGGTACACCAATTCTGACGGCAGATCCTATCGACTTCACACCATTTATCTGCACTGTCTGCGTCCTATCTCCGAGATAAGATTGAACTAAATCAAGCGCTTTTCCTCTTATACCATAATGGTCCAGTTTCAGCAACAGTGTCTCATGATCAACGCAATCAAATGCCTTGGACAAATCGCAGAACACCCCTATGACATCCTGCGACTCCTCCCAAGCACCGTAAATAAGTTGTAGGAGGTTAACAGCAGCGTCGGTTGTCGAGCGCCCTTTCGTAAAACCGAATTGTTGATCATGTAGTAATTTATTTAAGTTGAAATGTAGGAGCATTTGATTAAGTACAATTTTCTCAAAACTTTACTCAAAACTGGTAGTACAGATACTGGCCTAAAGTTACTGGGATCCGTTTTATCTCCTGCTTTAAAAAGAGGTATTACTTTACTGTGCTTCATGAGATCAGGAAATACGCCATGATCAATGCAAGCATTAAATATACAGGCTAAGTATGGTGCTAATGTATCAATTAAAGAACTACATAGTCTTACTGACATGCCCCATAAATCCTCTGTAGTTTTTACTTTTATATCTTTAAAAGTTTTTAATATTACGTTCGCATTAATGTGCCTAAACTCAAATATATTAACACAAGTCTGAACATTGTTTTTAAGAAGATTTGACGCGATGATTGGCGAAGAGTTAAGTGACTCAGTAGTTTTGAATGGGATGTTACTGAAAAAAGTTTCAAACTCATTAGCTACATCAGCGTCTGCAGTAACAATGCCCTGACCAGTCATCAAAGAATGAGATTTTTCAATTGGTTTGTTTCGACCAGTCTCTGAATTGACAACTTTCCAAACAGTTTTAATAACATTTTCAGCAGAGTATATTTTATTTTTGGTGAAAATTGCTTTAGCTTGTATGCAAACATTTTTGAATATCTTAGAATATTTTTAACATGTTCAACAAAAGTTACACTATGATTATAAGACTTTTCGTCATACAGCTCAAATAACTTATTCCTACTTGTTCGAATCCCTACAGTTGCCCAGTCGCTGAATTTAAATTTAGGATTAATTGTTAATTTCTTTACCTTGAATTTGTCTTCAAATTCATCACGTATCGTTATAAAAAGCTTTGAATAAAAGTTATTTGGATTGTTAGTATCATAGTCTAGAACTGGTAGTTTTTCTGATAGTGCAGTATGGAGTTTGTCTACTTGGTTGGAGCTTATAATTCTTTTACTAATAACAATCTTTTCAACTTTAGGACGACATGGAAAAAGCACAGATTGTCCATTGTGGTCTGATTTACAACAATTTACTATTTCTTGGTCTGAATAGTCACAATCACAGTAGATATTGTCTAAACAAGATGCTGTGGTTGCAGTTATTCGAGTAGGTTCTTTAAATATGTTGTTTAGGTTAAATGACTTAAACAAACTGATAAATCGACTTCTAAAAGCAACATTTTCTAATAAATTTATATTGAAATCTCCACACACAATATGAAATTTATTCTTTGATTTTAATAATATCTTTAAAACATCTTCCATAATTAGTTCAAAACTCTCATAGTTACTATTTTTAGGGGGTCTGTATACGCACACTATAATATGTTTCTCCAACTCAATGCATGACAGTTCACACACACATTCAACCGAAAGTCCAACAATATCTTTTCGCTCTTTAGCTTTGATATTTTTATTAACAAGAATAAAAGTGCCTCCGCGAATAGTGGACTTTCGATTGAAGGCACTGACTATTTCATAATTTTCGTAATTTATGAGCATCTCATAGTCCTTCAACCAGTGTTCCGAAACGCATAAAATATCACATTTTCTTGACTCCAGGAACAACTCAATCTCAAGCTCCTTGCCAGGAAAGCCCTGAATATTCTGATGAATAATACTAAGCGGCTTTCCTTTGTCTCATTGTTTAGTTTAAATGTTGAGATTTATTGTTCCTGGATGCAAGAGGCCTAAGTCTAGAATGATCTGGTGTACAATGTGTAACCGGGTCAGAAATGTTCATAGCTAACAAATTAGCTAAAAGTTTGCGGTAATAAAGAGATAAGTACATTGTACTGTTTGTCAATATAAAATTATCAAATAGATTAATGTCAACTGTATATAAGTTGTCACTATGACTACATGTCAATTTATATAACATAGTATTAAAATTAAATATTCTACTATTATATTCAACTTGTCCCTTAATATAAGGTAATGTGCCTATAATACAGTTACGGACATTTAGGGTGGCACAAGAATTAATAAAATTAGTCAAGGCTCGCTTGTCGACACCGCTACTGTGACTTAATAATAGCACCACTGTAGTGTTTTCAGAGAAGTTATAGTTTAACATTCTATTAGTAATTTGTTCAAACGAGGCCTGGGGTAAACAAACATTTTCAACAACCTGATTAAGTTGATTGTGCAGTAAGTAACCTAAACCTTTTCCTATTCTGTCACTAAAGATGACCGTCTTAGCGAGATTAGTGTCCACGGGTTTGGGCAGCTGCTGAACGTGCTGGGTACGAGTACTGGGCGTAGGCGTGCTAGTGTGCAACGCCAGCGGCGCACCCTGGGCTCCTTGCCCGGCGACGCGCGGCGTGAGCAGACCTGACCACGCACACGAAGGCGGCTGGGCGCATGGCGAGGCGTGCGGGGCGCGGGGCGGGGCGTGCGGAGCGCACAGGGTGGGGCGTGGGGCGCACAGCGAGAGGCGAGGGGCGCACAGCGGGGCGTGCGGAGCGCATGGCTGCGATGCATCGATTTAACGATAAGGTTTTATTTGCTAGCATCATCGATTTAACGATTAGATTATTTTGCTACCAACAATCGACACCAAACGAGACCTTCTTTCAAGTACCTTTTGTTTCGTTTACATTATTTTCTCTTCATCAAAAATATCTTCATAAATACCTACAAACTTAATAAACCTACTACTGAACGGTTTTATAATTTTAATGATTGGTATAATGTAGGCAGCTACTACTACTGAAAAATTATAAATTATTTTACCATGTAAATAGTAATGTCTGTCTTAAGTTTCAATGCTGTACACTAAAATACCATTAAACACGTATTTACGAGTAAGCAACTTATTTTGCCAAAGATTCAACTAGCTTTTTAGCCCACAACTAGCGATTACTTTATTTTGATTGAAATGGCTATGTGCGATAGTAATTTCATTCAAGCATTACTTGCCTAATTTTCACACACGTATGTGGTACTATGGAATACATTTGTAGCTATTGTAAGTAGGTAATTGAGAATATTTCAGGACTTCCAAGTAAATTATCCAAATACCTATAGTTATCTTGATGGTGATTTCTTATTTACTTAGATAAGAATTTATTAGCTAGGGTTTTATTCCAAGGTTTTATTCTGAGGTTTTCATAAATATTCGAATTTATGTTTTATTTTTCCTATAGACCTACATGTCATACATGACTAGTAGTTTTCATATAAATAGGTATTGTATAAGTAGTTAGTAAATTTTGATTGTTTTCTTTGATCAGGAAATTAATGCCTTTTTTTCTTCGTTTTTGTGTGAAATAAATAGGTATTAACTTGCAGATAATATTCTATTCCACAAAAATAATAACATAGAATCTAATAATGTTACTGTTCAAGAATCACTCGGCTGGTTGGTAAGTTGATCTACGTCATGTGATAGCAATAACAAATCCTTATGAAAATACGTCGTAACATCAGTACTGCAACTGTACATAGATAAGTATCAGCGTTCCTAAGGGGTAGGATGACTATTTCTACAATTGCGTATGTAAAATGTATAGGTTTAATATTTTTTTCTAAAACTTTATGCAATTTTACGAAACTAATTTGGTTCTTTTGATTATTTGATTATCCCTTTTTTTTTTATAATTGTTTAAAAGTTTTTCATTGATGACGTCATCACTGGGCAACTAATGAAACGAACAACTTTGTTTACATACTCTTTGCGAACAACCACCATGCTTTATTGCAAATTCCACAGACATAATAAACCTGATATGGACTGGACTAGAACTAATCTGTTCTGTCAATGTAGAATGCGGAAAAATAATATTATTTCCTTTTCTCTCAAACGGTTTTCTGTAAGGAGATTGAGATAAAATATTGTCTGTCAGATCCCTTTAATTTTCGAACGCGACTGTTTCGCCATTTTATAGTGCCAACAATTTATGGTACGTCAAGTGTCAAAGTCTTGTAAACAAATGCGATTTATCAGTTTTTTTTCTTGAAATATTATTTTTGCAGTGCATTTTTAGTGATAAAAGACTAAATTAAGGAAATAACATCATGCCTGGCTGTTCCTTAATACAGTGCGGCGTGCGTCTTATTAAAAATCGCCCTGAAATTAGTTTGCACACGTAAGTACATAAATCTGCTATTTTACTTGAACTTTATAAGATTATATGTAATAAAAAGCCACGAGCAGCTATTTTTCGCTATAAAGCAGCAAACTATAAACGTTTTTTCCCCAATATATCATTAATTTCTTTATTTCTGGCGATACTGATTTCATACAAACTGATCGTCGGCTAGGGTTGGGGTAGTACATAGTCACGGTATCGATATATTTTGCCAGAATTCTTAAGAATGGAAAAAAATAATGAATCTTGAGAGTTCAATTCAGAATGTTATAGGTAATGTGCCAAAGTTACCAAGTTATTTTTGTATATACCTGTTTAATAATTTAAATATTTTTTTTTACAGATAACCTAAAAATTAAGTTAAGAGAAGGAAATGGCTTGATATTATTGGCACCGAAAATATAAATCCACGTCATGGACAAATATTGACATGCTCCCTGTATTTTGGTGTCGAGTGTTATAACAGAATTCTGGATAAGTTATGCCAACGTGAAGAAGCCTTGCCTTGCCAACCCCTTTTTGGTAAAACCTAAGGAAAATGATAGATCTGTTTTGACTGAACAGCAACAGGAACAAAGTGGAAGGAAAAGGAAAATTTCTGGAATAGCGCAAGAAATTCAACCTGTGTTTTGTTATGAATAGTTATGATAAATTTTATTTTTGGCTTTTGTTTGATTATTATTATTATAAATTTTTACCCCTACAACTTGTTTTTCTTTTTAACAATTTATTTACTACACACAAAAAACAGTTAAGCATTTTGAAAATTCACAACAGCATAAGTATAATACAGTAGTAAGGTACACAAAAAATATCAACAGCGTAGGCATTGTGCCCGTCAAAACCATCATCATCTCCCTACCCTTATCCCAACTAGGCAGTAAGCAGTTAGTTACCGACTACCGATATCGATTTTTGGGTCCAAAATGATTACAACCCTACAAAAATCCGCCATTTTATGAGTCCAACATTGTTTAGGTATTCACGCACATTCAGAGGGTACAGCCAGTCCATTTGGCAAATTCAGTGTTAGTGTTATCGATAGTAGTAGGTACTATCGATAGTTTTGCAACACTACATCAAACGTCCAACTGACATGACAGAAGCAAGCAAGGGTGAAGCAAAGAGTAGGTAACTTTTATTGGGGAGAAAGTTCGTTATAGGCGTCCCGAAAGAGTTTCATTTAATTTTTTGCACAGTATGCACATCACAAAGGTCAAATTAAGGTTATTTAGATTTTTGCAAAAATCAAAGTGATCTTTAACTTTTTAGAACTAAAAACATGACAATACTATAAAAGACCAAAATATCTCCAAATGGATTTCTTATTTTACGTCTTCGAGTTAAGCTTTACATGCCCAATTGATCTCACTATGTAACGGTAAAAAGTGATATGATATTATATCACATACCTGGTTACTTTTTTTCGATTCCTTCACAGAAACATGATCCAAATTTGACCTTCTGGTTTCACTGAACTGTTTAAGAGCTTACACAGATATAATCCATGCACAGTTTCCGCGTCGGCGCCTCACTTCCACCCTTTCTTCTTTTTTTCTTGTTTTTTTTTTTGCGTTTTATAATCTTTCCTACGTTTATCACTATAATTTCACATGAATTGGCTGCGGAAACGCGACAAAATGACACCATTTTAAAATAAATTCGAAATAGAAACTGTACCATGGCCGCGACACGAAACATGTACGGAGTTACGGAGTACCTACATTTCAAAAGCGATCATAACAACATTGGTATCTGTCGTTTTTATTTATTTATTTTACCCTTTTTTTGCATAGCTTTGACTACTAGGGTTTTTAGGTCTTTGTGGGCGTGCTAAATGATTATTTTGCCTATTGTTTTTATTCAGGCGTTTTAGATAAAGCAATTTTTCCTCGTATTTTTCCAGACACAATAAAGGTGTCCAATAATTACTTAACTTTAGAAGCGTCATACCGACAATGTTTTTAAAATGTTACGAAGTATTTAGTTCACATTAAGTGATAGATAGGCTTTTCGCCAATCGTTCAAAGTCCATGACCTATCTCATCTACGATTTCTGATGGGGCATAAAACAAATACTTTTGCTCGTAGCAATCGGTAGATTGCCTACTATCGCCTCAGTGGCATCAAAAAGTTACCTTTTGCAGGTTCAATTAAATGCTTTTAAATTATTTTCTCTCACGGTCAAGCCTTTCCTTCCCTTTTTAAAAGGAAAAAAAATATTGCACTTTACTCACGGTTTTTCCGGTTTTAGTAATTTTTCCTCGTCGCCACATATAGCGTCCTGGTAGACGCTAAGATGATGAGACTTGACTGAAGTCTGAAGTGGCTCGTCGACGCGCCATCACACAGCCGCTCGGGGCTACGGTCGGGCATAGACTGACTGACAGGACAGAATCCCTACCCTACCGTCCGTGGTGACGTACGTGCTCGAGACACTGACAGTCAATACACTTACTCTTTATACTACGATAGTCATTCATTACACTAACTCAATACACTACAGTTGAGCATTGAAGGTATTTTGAAAAAGTCGACATAGAGTTTCTGATCTTGGCTTAATATCTGCCAACCTTGATCAACCGCATAGTGGCCGTAAATACACCTACGGTAGTATTCTGAAATAAGGTTCATGTCGTATTTGGCCAATCATAAAATTGAGGCAAATCTTGAGCTCAAAACATTTTGCGCCGACCCTAAATTAGTTTCTCATAGTTTTTGTATGCCAACTTATGGCCATAATTTTGCTGATTACAGGACAGGACGGGTGTCCTATTCATTTGCGGTGACCATGGTATGCGCGACGCGGGCGGACACGGCGGCGCCACACCTGCCGAAGTTTTAGTACCACTGGTCGTAGGGAAAAGTCGAGACTACGTATGTCCTCATCCGTAAGTATTACAGTTATATCTTGTACAGGGTAGGCAGGGCATTAACGATCGTGAAAATATAACGTGTTGCAAAACAACCAATAAAGCTCCCATACAAATTTAGTTCATCTTGTATGGAAGGTTCAATTTTTTTTTCGTATTTCGACCCATGTTTCACGGGGAAAGTTCACCTCCTTTCAGCTTTATTGGTTGTTTTGTAACACCCAGTATATAAATAACTTCAGGGGGTTTATATTCGACGCCATTATCAAACGGCACTAACTATGAACACTCTCTGTTATGTTGGTAACCTGTTCATTTGCGGTGACCATGGTATGCGCGACGCGGGCGGACACGGCGGCGCCACACCTGCCGAAGTTTTAGTACCACTGGTCGTAGTCAAAAGTCGGGACTACGTATGTCCACATCCGTAAGTATCACAGTTATATCTCTTGCAGGGTAGGCAGGGCATCGAAGATCGTGAGAATATAGGGTGATATTTTACTAGTGACCGATAGCGAAAACTCAGAATCGGCTGGTGATAAGGAACAACTTTCTCCAAAGAACATAGGTCGAAATACGAAATAAAATTTTGGACCTTCCATACAAACTTGCCGATCAGCTGATTTCAGTTACTATAAGAGGTCCAAATTTTTTTTTCTTGTTTCGACCTTCTTTCCTTGGGGAAAGTTGTTCCTTATCACCAGCCTATTCTGAGTTTTCGCTATCGGTCACTAGTAAAATTTCACCTATATAATAACTTCAGGGGAATTATATTCCACGCAGTTTCATATGGTACTAAGTATGAACACTCTCTGTTATGTTGGTAACCTATTCATTTGCGGTGACCATGGTATGCGCGACGCGGGCGGACACGGCGGCGCCACACCTGCCGAAGTTTTAGTACCGCTGGTCGTAGTGAAAAGTAGGGACTACTTATGTCCACATCCGTAAGTATCACGCTTATATCTCTTGCAGGGTAGGCAGGGCATTAAATATCGTAAAAATATACATAGAGTAACAGAAAGTGTATAACAAGCCGAAAGGAGGTCAAGGTACTCATGAAACTTAACAACTTTCCCTATGGTACATGGGTTGAAATATGAAAGTTGTTCAGTTTCATGAGTACCTTGACCTCCTTTCGGCTTGTTATACCCTTTCCGTTACTCCCGGTATAACTGCCGGGGGATTATATTCGCGAGTTTCATACGGCACTAAGTATGAACACTCTCTGTTATGTTGGTTAACCTGTTTTTTGCGGTGACCATGGTATGCGTGACGCGGGCGGACACGGCGGCGCGACACCTGCCGAAGTTTTAGTACCACTGGTCGTAGTCAAAAGTCGGGACTATGTATGTCCACATCCGTAAGTATCACAGTTATATCTCTTGCAGGGTAGGCAGGGCATTAAAGATCGTGAGAATATACATAGAGTAACAGAAAGGGTGTTACAAGCCGAAAGGAGGTCAAGGTACTCATGAAACTGAACAACTTTCCTTATAGTACATGGGTAGGAACATGAAAAAAAATAGGGCCTCCCTTACAAAATTGCCGAATAGCTGATTGAGTTACTATGGGAGATCCAAATTGTTTTTTCATATTTTGACCCATGTTCCATAGGGAAAGTTGTTCAGTTTCATGAGTACCTTGACCTCATTTCGGCTTGTTATACCCTTTCCGTTACTCCCGGTATAACTGAAGGGGGATTACATACGGCACTAAGTATGAACCCTCTCTGTTATGTTGGTAACCTATTCATTTGCGGTGACCATGGTATGCGCGACGCGGGCGGACACGGCGGCGCGACACCTGCCGAAGTTTTAGTACCGCTCGTCGTAGTCAAAAGTCGGGACTACGTATGTCCACATCCGTAAGAAACAATAATTTATCAACACTCTTTGTTATGTTGGCAAAATTTATTTTTTGTTATGTCGGTAGCAAATTACGAATATCCTTTCAATTTATTCAATTCAGTTGGCGTGGAAGGCAGTAACTACCGGGGTCAATATAGAGTGGGATTATAAATGGCGGCCAAAGGTCATGCTTTCTCATTCGCACTAAGGTTCATACACCAGGCGTTCATGATTTTACCCTCCCACTTCCGGAACCGCCGCTGATTATAATCCCATTCTTTATTGAACCAGGTAGTAGGAGAGTATTAATTAGGTAGAAGTATGCAAACAATAATGTTCCTCGGAACAACCTGGACAAGACCGATTTAAAAAAAACACCATTCGAAAGCTTCCTTATTTTTTGTTATTAATACTGGGATAAAAAGGTTTCCTTTACTTACTACGCTGGCGACCTGAAGTACAACTGCACCATAGTATAAAGAAAGGGGGGAAGTAAGTTATCTTAGAACAACCGCACCGCGCGCGTCTTGTATGTGTGCGCAATAGTATCTACGCGTCGCCGCACGCACACATCTACTGGCGGCCCCGACCGAGGCTGCCCGAAACGTCCCGAGATTTGTCAGTGTGTGCGTGCGGCGACGCGTAAAGATACTATTGCGTACACATACAAACAGCGCGCGGTGCGGTTGTTCTAAGATAACTTACTTCCCCTTTCCTTATACTATGACTGCACGCCACTCTTCCCTGTTCTACGCAGTTTGCTTCCAATCAGGTCTTATCAGAACTTCGTCAGTCCAGCGATATCTAGGTCGTCCGACCGTCTAGGTTTTTCCTTACTAACTTTATTTTTATTTTTCCAGCCCCGGCCCAGGCCCGACAGTCGCTCAAGTGGACATGGCACCCACCGTCTCCTGGCTCCTAAACGCACCTATACCGGGGGATAGTACTGGAAGAATCCTACCTTCTTTACTACCGAGTGATACGAGGCAACATCTGTACCTGCTACATCTGATAGCAAGCCACAATGCGAGACTACCCACATTGCCTACTGATAGAGGTAAGACTTGTATAAAGATCAATTTATACTGGTCATTCTTTAGAGCTGTATAGAAAACCAGTATATGCTGGCCCCTTCATAGATTTGGGTTAGTCTTATAAAAATATCAATGTATAGTGGTTATTACCTGATTCATAGAAGAAAGGGACCCGAAACATTATTGCTTGTGTCTTTAATATTACATGACATTTGAGCAAGATAATAACAATAATGTTGCCATTTCGGGTCCCCTTCTATGAATCAGGTAGTATAACTTCCCACATATGTATTGACAGAGGTAAGACTTATTTAAAGATCAATTTATGGTGGCTATCCTTTAGGAGTGTATGGGAAACCAATTTATGCTGAACCCTTAAGGTGACTTCAATATCTTGGCTTCTAAACGCACCTATACCGGGGGATAGTACTGGAAGGATTCTACCTTCTTTGCTACCGAGTGATACTAGACAACATCTGTACCTGCTACATCTAATAGCAAGCCACAATGCGAGACTACCCACATTGCCTACTGATAGAGGTAAGACTTATTTAAAGGTCAATTTATAGTGGTACGCCTTTGTAACTGTATGAGAATCCAGTATATGCAGGCTCCTTCATAGATTTAGGTTAGTTTTGTAAAAAGATCAACGTATTGTCGTTATAACTTACCACATTACCTACTGATAGAGGTAAGACTTATTTAAAAGTCTAATTATAGTGACTGTCCTTTAAGACTGTATCGAAAACTAGTTTATGCAGATCTCTTAATAGTCCGGTATGGCTGGCATTTTTTGAGGGCGTAACTTACAAAAATTCTAAAGTCGCTATTTTTTTGTACGATTGTGCAATTTGTGTCTATAAAGCACATATTTAATTTTGTGCCATTTTTTAAGCTTGAGTAATTTTTTGATTAAATGTATGGCAGCTCATTATTAAATTATTTTTTAAGTATGTAGGTACCTACAGAACAATACTAAAAAGTTTACCAGTATTGTCTCTGTGACAGTTAACACAGTGTAAAAACCTTGTTTGAGTCGCTTTTCCACTGATAACGAAAGTATGTTTCCTCACATCTAAAATGGCACAAATTAATAAATTGGGATCAATGAATGGTCCAGAAGCTATGAGCAAAAAACCATCGACTTTAATATTTTTGAAACACGAAAAGCTAGCCGTACTGGACTATAAGGTGACTTCAGTATCCTGGCTTCTAAATGCACCTATACCGGGAGATAGCACTGGAAGGATTCTACCTTCTTTACTACCGAGTGATACTAGACAACATCTGTACCTGCTACATCTGACAGCAAGCCACAATGCCAGACTACCCACATTGCCTACTGATAGAGGTAAGACTTATTTAAAGATCAATTTATAGTGATGCTCCTTTGAAACTGTATGGGAATCCAGTATATGCAGGCTACTTCATAGATTTAGGTTAGTCTTATAAAAAGATCAATGTATATGTTATGTTACTGTTTATGAATAAAGTTATGAATATCGGTTATAAACAACATACCACATTAGCTACTGATAGAAGTAAGACTTATTTAAAGGTCAATTTATACTGGCACCTTTATAACTGTATATGGAAACCAGTTAATGCTGAACCCTTAAGGATGACTTCAGTATATTGGCTTCTAAACGCGCCTATACCGGGAGATAGTACTGGAAGGATCCTACCTTCTCTACTACCGAGTGATACGAGGCAACATGTACCTGCTGTACCATGATGTACCTGCTACACCTGATAGCAAGCCACATTGCCTACTGATAGAGGTTAGTCCCATTCAAAGATCTAATTATATCGGGTCACAAATATGATATAACAGATATTAACGATATATATTTTGTATACTCTTTGTGCTTACTTTAAATCTATTCTAATCCACAGAATTCTACAAGCAGTTCAAGCGCGCCGAGAAGCAGTTCGCTCAGTATCTCGCCACGGGTCAGCAGAGCGCGGCCAAGATTGCCAAGGAGTTCTATGATGAGAGTCTGGAAATCATGGCCAAGTATCTGGCTGAATCACACGTGGATTTCGACATGTTTGCTATTAGGACTGCTATACTACTGCTATTTTTGGTAAGTATTCAATAATTTATATTATAAAGTAGGGTTAGTAAGATTGCCAAGGAGTTCTATGATGAAAGTTTGGAGATTATGGCCAAGTATCTGGCTGAATCACACGTGGATTTCGACATGTTTGCTATCGGGACAGCCATTCTACTGCTTATTTTGGTAAGTCGTCCATAATAAATAAATAAATAATTTATTGACAACAAATTAAATAACAATATTTATTTTTATTTTTCTTTAGCTCTCTAATCTTTTTAGCTCTTTAATCTCTTCTTACTTCTACTTTGCTAGTACTGCACTTACATGCCCCAGCGGAGGGCATTAATTTCATTTACTCATCAAAGTGTCAATTGGTTTAGGCTGTATTTTGTCATCTCATCTCACCTAAGCTATTGTAGATTATAGATGTTATTTTATATCTCTTTTGTTACAGATAGCCAACGCTCTACTCTACGTAACTCTTTACTCCCTCCAACCAGAATCTCAAACGAAACCTTCCATATTACACAAAAATCAAAAGGCCGGCAGTATCGTAGCCTTCATAGTTATACTAGTCTTAGTATACTCTATATTGACCACAGCTTGCTACACTAGCGAAACAAAAAGCCCATTATGTACGAGTAAATTAGACTCACTATGGCATGCAGTTTTCGTAGCTTTATGCTGCGTTTTCACTATGCTTTATTTCATATGGAAAACGGGCGTAGAAAAGACTAGAGATATGTCTGTATTACTAGATCTAAATGCCATAGATTATTTACTAATTATTGGGACTTTGTTCCACGCCTGGTCGTTCTTCGGCACGTCTTTTATTGAGGAGGAACATATGACGTGGTACTATTTTTGGAACACGCTTATGTTTTTTGTGCTAGTAAGGAATATAGTAGCGTTTGTTGTGTATTTGAGTAAGAGGGTGAAGAATTCGACGGAAGTGCAAGAGAAACCGGAAATGGAGAATAAAATGCTGTTCGTTGGTGTAAAGATGCTGCCGAAATGGATTTGTCTGATTGCTTTACATAGGTGAGTTTATACTGGGTGTCACAAAACAACCAATAAAGCTGAAAGGAGGTCAAGGTACTCTTGAAACTGAACAACTTTCCCTTTGAAACATGGGTCGAAATATTAAAAAAAATTTTGGACTTCCCATACAAAATAACTCACTTTGTATGGGAGATTTATTGGTTGTTTTGTAACACGTTGTATAAGGTGAATTTGCAAAGATAGATCACCAAAGTATTTGTTCATAAAGTCGTTGCAAGAATATTCGCCCATTCTAGGATTCCTAGGCTGGCTTTGTGATGCCAGCTTATAATAGCATCGCTCGTAATATACTCGTAGATGCTAATCCAAGAAAACTATTCCTCATGTAACACAATAAATAGGAGTCCATGTCCAGCAGTGGATTGTTGCATAGCACTAGTAACATACAGGGTGTAAGGGACAGCTCTCCGAATTCTTATAGAGTGCACTTAGACCACGAAACTGACAGCTTGCCATAAGAAAATATTTCAGGAGACGACAAAAAAATTATTTGCCTTCCTGTAGTAAATGCAGTAGGCTAATCGTGATTTTGTATGGGAGGTCAAAAAAAATTTCGGTCTCCTGAATAAAATTCTTACACGAAGTTGTTCAGTTTAATGTACTTAATGCACCCTATCAGTATTCAGACAGCCGATGTTGTGCAGTGGTTAGTATGCCTGCCTGCCACGCAAAGGTTCCGGGTTCAATTCCCGGTGGGGTCACTCACAAAGTGGATATTTATCACTTTGTGCATTTGTTCCCAGTCTGGTTAGGACATTGCAGGCTGAACCACCTGATTGTCCGCAAGTAAGATGGTTCCGTGCTTCGGATGGGCACGTTAAGCCGTCGGTCCCGGTTGCTGTCTATGATGGCGGTCGTTAAACAACCATGTCAGAGGCCTGCTACTTGCAGTAGGCGGTTGAAAAACTCTGACACCAGGGTTCATCGGGTCGTTGTCCCACACGAAAAGAAGAAGAAGAAGTATTCAGAGAGCTGTCCGTTACACCCAGTATAACATCAATGGATATTCAGGTACCGGTCTGCGTGCAAAGTTCACCTAACTCCAAGCGGTGCAAATGAAGTGAGTGAACTCCGCGCGAGTCCGCACACTCGTTAGAGTATGGGTGGGCCAAAAGAAGTCATCCGATGTGATTTGCCTCCCATTTTTTTATTAATCATTAAAACTCACTTCTGTTTTCGGAAATCAATCTTTTGAAGATTCAAAATTTATGTGATTATGTTTTAAAAAAAGACATTGGTCAAATTGCTACCTCATGAGTCAAATCAAAAATAGTCTCTGAAAAGCTCCCTTCTCGTGTTAGAACGGCCCCCATTGTTTATTAAATATGTTAAAATAAGTTTTGTTATCACTAAATAATCCTTCGAAGATGTGAACTCAATGCTGTAAAATAAAAAATAAAGAAAGCAGTTAGATGCCAACTCCAGAATTGATGCAAGTTGGTGAAAACCAATCCACAGGATTTGGTTTTTGAACCGGTTCGTCAGATCTCCAGATCCGACAACGCCAGAATTCACCCAATGGTATTTTAAAAAGTTCAAGATTACAAATTACAATTCATAAAACTTTCAAGTCCCTGAAGCCACCACAAACAAAAAAAAAGACATGGTCAAGAAAGTATGGAAATTAGCGTGTTTAAAGTTAAAACGTACGGTAGAGATGGCAATTTGACTAATGTCTTTTTATAAACATAATCACATAAATTTGACATCTTCGAAATATTGATTTCCGAAAACAGTAGTCGATTATAATGTCTAATAAAAAAATGGGAGGTGATTCACATAGGGTGATTACTTTTGGCCCACCTTGTATATACAAGCTATAGAGTGCGCCTAAAAAGTTAGAGCTGTCGGCAGTAGGCTGAGCGCCACCTCTCTGTCTGTCAGTAGCAAAACGCCTGTGACAGCACTACTGAAACTCTTATAACTTCGCATACATTTGACGTCTGTATCTAGGGAGCAACTGCTTACGCTTTGACAGTACGCCGCGGGGCCTAATACGCACTCTATAGCTTACTTATATATGTTACAGTCAAAACCCTTAACCAGTCAATAACGTTAATGACTGGCAAAATCAGTCAATAACGTTATTGCCTAAGATACTCAGTCAAAACCCTTATTGACTGATTTTATCTAATGAAATCATTCAATAACGATATTGACTGACGTGTCTAGTTAAAACCCTTAATAGGTATGTCCTAGCTGGTCTTAGATCACCATCAGGACCGTTAGATGGTCACAGCCAGAGTGGAAGTCTACTGTCTCGCTCGCCGGTTGTTATTCCATAGGACATGCCCAAGTCATAGACGGCTCTTCACTTATTGACCTTGACCTCAGCAGATACGTGGCCTCCCCTCCCAGAAGTCATAGACCACCCGGTGGTTAATCGAGGACTCGGGCTCAGTGCCACTGGCGAGCGAAACAGTAGACTTTCACTCTGACTGCCTCCATCTTCTATCTTCTATAAGATGCATTTCGGTGAGCGTATACAATCGCCCCACGACCTGATTATCCCCATTCCGCCGCATAGCACATAATCTCACCGCAACACAGTGCTACTCGCCGCATCGCACATCGCACTCTCCGCACCGCACTTCTTTCCGCCGCATAGTACATAAATTCACCGCAAATCAGTGCTAATCGCCGCATCGCACACCGAAACTCTTCGCACCGCACTGCTTTCCGCCGCATAGCACATAAACTCACCGCAAATCAGTGCTAATCGCCGCATCGCACACCGAAACTCTTCGCACCGCACTGCTTTCCGCCGCATAGCACATAAACTCACCGCAAATCAGTGCTAATCGCCGCATCGCACACCGAAACTCTTCGCACCGCACTGCTTTCCGCCGCATAGCACATAAACTCATCGCAAATCAGTGCTAATCGCCGCATCGCACACCGAAACTCTTCGCACCGCACTGCTTTCCGCCGCATAGCACATAAACTCACCGCAAATCAGTGCTAATCGCCGCATCGCACACCGAAACTCTTCGCACCGCACTGCTTTCCGCCGCATAGCATATAAACTCACCGCATTTCAGTGCTTCTCGTACGTACCTATTAAGGGTTTTGACTGGGCACGTCAGTCAATATCGTTATTGACTGCTTTTAATAGATAAAACCAGTCAATAAGGGTTTTGACTGAGGCCCTTAGGCAATATCGTAATTGACTGGTTTTTCCAGTCAATAACGTTATTGACTGGTTAAGGGTTTTGCCTGTAACATATATACTCTAAGGCACACTCACATTGCGGGACCGCGCGGACAATACGCGTCACGCAGCGCATGGCCTCAGGGTTCATAAGGTTGTTCGTGATTCTGTGTCCTATCTATAAGATAGAAGAAGAATTGGCTGTCGGCTGATGATGACTAAAAGATTTTTAATTTACTTAGTTTTCATTTCATTAGTTCAAAAGGAAGCAATACTATCGACAAGGTGCAATACTATCGACAGTATCGATACTATTGAGAGTTTTGGACTATCGATAGTTCAAAAACTATCGGTACTATCGTTAGTTTTGGCCAATCGATAGTCCAATTACTTTCGATAGTATCGATACTATCGATAGTTTTGGATTATCGATAGTTCAAAAACTATCGATACTATCGATAGATTTGGCCAATCGATAGTCCAATAACTATCGATAGTTGAACGATAGTGAAAACTATCGATTGTCTATCGTTTTACAATCGATAGTCCACTATCGAGCGGCAACACTAAATTTACTTGATTTGAGAGTCTTTTCGTATAATTTTCAGATATTTACGAACCATGAACCAAACCGGTGACCGCTGGTTGTTTCTACCAGACACTGCGGACTGGTTGAACGCGCCCGAAAATGTCTACTATCTACAACTTCATCTAGTCGTAGGTAAGTAAAGAAGTCGTCTTTTTGACTTTTTGTCTAATTTGAGAAAAGCTTAATAAGTTGGTTATGATGAAAATGTGAGATAAGCCATTATATACATGGTGTAAGGAACCAGGAGCGGATCTAGGGTGTGGCTATAGGGGCGGGAGCCAGGGGCGCAGACCGAGGGGGGGCGCAAAATCAGACTCGCGCCCGCCAAAGCGCGGGTTTAGACTTCAAGCCTCATAAGATTCGGGTTATTATTGAGGGCCAAGGGATAATCTTTGGCTTACCATAGGGCGCATATAGCGTTAAAGTGAAGCAATTAATGTTTTCCTGTATGTTTCATGAGTACAGAAAAAATATAAATAAATGTTAAATCTGATGTTCTATTTCACATCACCCTGATTCTTAACCTAGAACTTCCTTTGTGCCTTCCTTGAGGGGCGCGGGCGCTGCGATACGAAAGGGGGCGCGCCCTGCCAAATTGAAGGCGCCAATTCAAGTCAGCCAATACGGGCACAGAAGTTTCTCGCATACCTGCAGTGCTAATGACGGCAAAAATGTGCGAGCCTTTTTAAATTTATGAAAATTATGTAGGTATCATAATTTAAAAATGGATTTATTTCCGTAACAAATCGTATTTTTATTTTGAGAGCCATCTTTTAATCTTAATGGTGTTTGTCTAGCTCGCTGTATTCGCAATCAACATAAGTGTTATGTCAGTGTGACCACGCAGTCCTTTAGTGCTGCTACCACTACACCAGGTTTAACGTAAAAAGTCGGGCTCGCTTCGCTCGCAATACGTTGTGTCGCAGTGACGCCCCCTCTCGTTGTCCACTATTGCTGCTACCACCACACCAGATTTAGCGTGAAAAGTCGGGCTCGCTTCGCTCGCAATACGCTATGTGTCAGATTGACGCTCCCTCTTGCTGTCCATTATTGCTGCTACCACCACACCAGATTTAGCGTGAAAAGTCGGGCTCGCTTCGCTCGCAATACTTTAGTGTACCGCCCGTCTAGATCACCCTAAGTACGGATCTAAAATCGCGTCTGACTAAACCTGCACTCATTTTTGTATAGATAAAGTAACTGGTAATACTAAGGTACTTCAGCTTCGATGACTCCCCGGAAACCGACGGCTCGGATCAAACCTGCCAAGGGGGGCGCAAAGTTTGAGCCGAGCCAGGGGCGCTGGTTACCTCAGATCCGCCTCTGTAAGGAACAGCTCTCCTGCAGACAGCTGACCGTGATAATTTTCTTTTGACCTCTCAAAAGAAAATTACGTGTTCTGAAATATTTTCTTATGGGAAGTTGTTCAGTTTCATGGTCTGAATGCACCCTATAAGTATTCAGAGAACTGTCCCTTACACCCCGTATAGTCTAAATAAGTAAATGAAGTAAGTTTTTGAGATAATTATGTGAGGAAAACAATAATACTAATACTACTACCACTACAAATTCGCACATTTCAGAATCCTTTCTTCTTATGTCGAGTAGGATACAAACTTGACAAACGATCCGATGAGAATCCTTTGAAAATCGGCGTATAAAAATCAAAACTGATTTAACCCATTCCCTTTTAATTTTCAGGTACACTAGCGACCCTCTTAATATGCCTGTACAACCTACGCTACCTAAACAACGTGATGCATATACACGCGTTATTCACTATTGCTGCAACCATCTGCGTACTGTGCTATCGAGTTGCAACACAAAACCTCGACGCACCATTTGCAGACATGTCCAAATGGGATACAGTTGCCATAGTAGATATATTCTGGGGTATTCTTACAGCCCAGTTTGTATTTGAAATAGCCACTTACGTAGGCATCTTTAAGGCTTGCGGGATCAACCCAAATATCCAAAGGGATAACAAGTTCGTCTACAACAGACCTAAGGCGAAAACCGAAGATTATTTCCACGAGGAAATGCAAGAGCCGTGGAACGTTGAAGATGTCAAAGTGAACTTGGCTCGTTCCTTATCCCATATCATGTTGAACGATATGATGTTGATAATAATCTTACTGATGAGACCCCATAACGTGATAATGGTGCCTAGTGTTTATGTGACATGTTTGTTGACTTCACAATGTATGGATCATACGCTGCTGGACAGGCAGGCGGGGAGGAACACTGAGATCGTGGACGTTTTGAGCAGGACGTTGGTGCACTTGTGGATTGGATCCGTGTTCTTCTTCTATCAGGTAACAGTGGCGTAAAAAGGCATGCGAGAAGACACACCGTGCTGTGCTATCACTAGACGTTATGCGAGCGAAGCGAGCCATTCGCGTTAAAAAGGCATGCGAGGAGACACACCGTGCTGTGCTATCACTAGACGTTATGCGAGCAAAGCGAGCTATTCGCTTGAAAAAGGCATGCGAGGAGACACACACACACAGTACTGTGCCATCACTACACGTATGCGAGCGAAGCGAGCTCGACATTTGGCGTTAAAAAGGCATGCGAGAAGACACACCGTGCTGTGCTATCACTAGACGTTATGCGAGCGAAGCGAGCTATTCGCTTTAAAAAGGCATGCGAGGAGACACACACACACACAGTACTGTGCCATCACTACACGTATACGAGCGAAGCGAGCACAACATTTCACGTTAGAAGTGGTCATGAGTCATGTCATGACAATCGTCTGATAAGCGTGATGACGTTTGAACTATAGTAGTTGTAGTAGAATTCTTAGTGAGTGGGGGGGAGGTCGTAGGGGTCATGACCCCCCCTGTATACGCTACTGTCAGGTAAGTGCAACATACTAGGCTAATCAGGAGTCTCATGGTTTTAGCAATAACCAAAAATTCCGCTCGCTACGCTCGCATGCTTTACAAACGCTCCTTGTATTTTGCAAGGATTGATAATAGGTTTGCGCTGTTCCAAAATATGTGGGCTTACACGCAAAAATGCATGAGTCCCATACCATACTATTAATAAAAACTAATATACATATTTCCTGAAACTTTCAGTGACCTACAAAGTTGGAACTTCAAAAACCCAACTTCATACAAAATATCATAGACTTATGACCACTCATAGAATCTAGTGTAGTGACTACCAAAAACATAATATTTTTTTATAATGTAATATCCAAAGATATAACTGAAAATCCCAATCTCACAAAAATGCAAATATCTCGGTAACTAAATGCCGACACTTGGACTTTTTCACGGAAGCCCACATATAATATAGTGCTCTGTTTTTTATGTATTTATTTACGAGCTCGCTCCGCTCGCCCAAACCTTATGCACTTTAATCGATAATTCAATGTAAATTATTGTTTATGTGTGGTCATTCGTACTTTGATTTCAAACATGATACTATTACTACTGCCACAACAGTCCACTTCTGAACATGGGCCTTCCCCTTTTAGTGTGTATTGCATGTCATTCTCACCACGCTTGGCGGGCGGATTTGCGAGCACAGAGCAAGATGTTTCGTTTAAGTGAATGCTACTGCCCATTCCCTGGATGAATATCCCTTAGTCGGTTTTACGATACCTACGTGTAGGCAACGGCAAATGAATGTGAAACACATGTAATTTAAATTTCACAAGTGAAAAAAATTAAGAAATTAAAAAAAATTACATGCATCAACCGGGGATTGAACCCGGGCCGCATGGCTAAACGCCCCACCGCTCTGCCTATCGATGCACCGGTCGATGAATGCCAAATTTTCAATCTCTTGATGCTAGTCTCCAAGCGTCTATCCAGCTACATCTGTAGAAAGCATTTCTTTTTTGTGATAATAATAGTGCGACATCTGTAGAAAGTATTTATTTATTGTGAGAATAATAGTGCACTGTGAGTGCATTAAAATTCCAACAGATTAATTTTATTTCTTTATTTCCAGGGTAACTCGAACAGCCTGGCGTCTGTAGACCTGGGCTCGGGCTACGTGGGCCTGCGCGAGTACTGCCCTTTTCGCGTCGCATTACGAATGGGGATCCATGCTTATGCAGGCCCCGCTATAGCTGGAGCCACGCTGTTTACCACCATCGCGAGAAATAGTCGCTCGTGGAACAAGTGAGTAGCTTAGCTTATGACGTGTGAAGTGTTCCTGAGTCGTACTGTGCGGTGCGCGTCGCGTTACGAATGGGGATCCATGCTTATGCAGGCCCCGCTATAGCTGGAGCCACGCTGTTTACCACCATCGCGAGAAATAGTCGCTCGTGGAACAAGTGAGTAGCTTAGCTTATGACGTGTGAAGTGTTCCTGAGTCGTACTGTGCGGTGCGCGTCGCGTTACGAATGGGGATCCATGCTTATGCAGGCCCCGCTATAGCTGGAGCCACGCTGTTTACCACCATAGCGAGAAATAGTCGCTCGTGGGACAAGTGAGTAGCTTGCGGTGCGCGTCGCGTTACGAATGGGGATCCATGCTTATGCAGGCCCCGCTATAGCTGGAGCCACGCTGTTTACCACCATAGCGAGAAATAGTCGCTCGTGGCACAAGTGAGTAGCTTAGCTCATGACGTGTGAAGTGTTGCTGAGTCGTATCCAGGGTAACTCAAACAGCCTGGCGTCTGTAGACCTGGGCTCGGGCTACGTGGGCCTGCGCGAGTACTGTCCTGAGCGCGTCGCATTACGAATGGGGATCCATGCTTATGCAGGCCCCGCTATAGCTGGAGCCACGCTGTTTACTACAATAGCGAGAAATAGTCGCTCGTGGGACAAGTGAGTAGCTTAGCTTATGACGTGTGAAGTGTCTATGTCTTGTATCTACGATTTTAAAATCGTTCTTACTTTATCCATCACGTATGCCACAACCTTCAGTAGCAAAATGTCCAATTCGCACAATGTCCAATTTGCAAATTCGCAAAATGTCCAGTTCTCGAGATGCCCAATTCGAAGAGTATCGAATTCGCAAAATGTCCAATTATAAAATGACTAGATCCTTAAAAGCTTAAAAATAGAAAATCTTTACATTAAAACTACATAGATAGTTTGTTATCAATAATTAGATTTTTGCATTTACTACAAAATCAACAAATAACAAGCAAATCTAGTCTGATATAATTAAAGCAGATCAAAACCTTAAAAGAATTACATTAAAAAAGTATTGTTTATTGTAAATATATAAGGTCTACTAAATTCACTGCAAATATTTTAAGGGCATGCGTAAATATGTGTAAGAAAAACATCTAAGGTATTTAAAAAAAAAACGGCCAAGAGCGTGTCAGACACGCCCACAAATAGTATTTCGTAGTCAACGTTTAAATATCAGGTTATTCAGCGTTACAAAGTTAATTTTGTTGCTGGTTTGTTTGCAGCTGTATGATTACCAACCGCAAATAGAAAATCTTTTATTTTTCTGAAATCGTACACTATACGTTATAGTTTTCATGGTAACTTCAGATTGAGAAGTATATTTTTTATTTAATTTTTAGCTTTTATACTTTAGGAGTTACAGCTGGAACAAATTATGGCTCAAAAACGCCCCTTTTAAAAGCAAATATCTCGAGACAGAAAGATTTTAGTCACTTTGTTTCAAAGAAACCTCCCCTTAGTTTTGAAAATCCTATTCAACGACACCCTACTCAATATTACGGAGACAAAATTATTTATTTGGGGACAAATACACACTTTCACTTGTATGGGAGGGGGTCCAAAAACGATTATTTTTCTCAACATTTCTAAATTTGGGTCAACATGATCTATCTTCACACCAAATTTGATGTCGATAGCTCTAAAACTGACGGAGTTATGAGAGCGCGGCATACAGACAGACAGACAGACTTGACGAAACTATAAGGGTTTCTAGTAGACTACGAAACCCTAAAAAATCTACACGCTAGATTTTTTTTTTCATTTTCAAACAAACTTTTTTATTAAATATGTGAACATCCATTGACTGACCCGACTGACGTTCCGCCACGTAGACAGGATTCACTTACACGGCACGCACACTAACAACCAACCAATCACAGCACCTTTTTTGGCGCGTAATTTAAATTCATCGATGTGTGAGTTTCTAGGACAAATAGGGTGTACTTTTTTTCGTTTTGTGTTTTTTTTCTCGAAAACTAGCGTGCAGATTTGTTTAAAAATTTGCCTAGTACATGCTTATATTTTATTTTATCTGCCCCTAAAATATTTGCAGTGATATTAATAGGACCTTATATGTAAATTATAAATTATTTTTTGAAAATAAATGTGATTGATTCAGAATTGGACATTTTGAGAATTGGGCAATCTGCGAATTGGACATTATGAGATTTGGACAATTTGCGAATTGGACATACTGAGAATTAACTAGGTTTAGCCATTTTGGAAATTGCGAATTGGACATTTTGCTACTGAAGGCTCTAACTAAAATAAAATCTTAAATTTTTCGCTTACGACAAAAACTTTGTTCACAGATACCTCAACGCAATCTGGCGCGCAACGAACATCTTTGCCTTCCACCGTATATACTGCGTCGCCGTCTACTGCCTAGTAGCCGCTTTCTTCCGGGACCACCTCTACGTGTGGACAGTATTCTCACCAAAACTACTCTACGATTTCGTCGCCACAGTATTCACTTTACAAGCCTTACTGACTATAGGTGAAATAGTACTCATAACCCATGTGACCAGTTGGATAGCCAGGACGATTACCTATAAGACGCGTCTGTGATATAGATGTAAGTAGATTAATAGTTGAGGCTCGAAGTATTGTGAATTGTGATAGGGCTGTGTTCGAAGTGCAAGAGGCCGTGACCATTCCAAAGATAGTAAAGTTTTTTTTTTTCTTTTAATTTTTATTCATTAATTGCTACCTTTTTACCTTTCCAGTTTAAAAAATAATAAACAGGTTTGGTGCGTACAATCAGTGTGGAAAAATCACTTTTGCTCACTCGATATGGTAAAGTGATTTGAGTTTCGAACATAATCGTTATAAACGAATATTTTGAAATTATTCAACCAAATATTTTTTTTAACTGTACAAGTACGCGCGCGAGTTCATTACCATCGTAAAGCTAATATTCATTTACAACTCGTGCTTTTGAATCCCTCACTGATCTCAGGTCACTATTATCCTATTATCTTATCATCATTAGATTATTAATTTCCCAAGCAACATTCCATGAACAACTGAGATTATTAATTTATTTATTGTTTGACTCAATACTATGGTAAGTTGATAAGTTTTTAATTATAAATAAAACAAAAAATTTAAACAATTATCTTTTATTGTTACGTTTAGTTATATTGGAACCGCCTTTTTACACCAAACCAATGTCCTAATGTATCTAAGTTTTACTTATGTCTTGATATAATCAGAAACATGAATACAATAAAAACTTTGCAATTTACGATGTAAAATTAAAGTTTTATCATATTCGAAACATTATTCTGCCAACTAAAATATTTTCGCTAAAAAGCACCAATTAAAAAATTATAAACGAAATAATTTTAGTTAAATTTTAGGACATTTTTGTGTTTAGAAATTGGAAATACAAAATATGTTTCTATGACCTACGACATTTTGGAATGCAAGTCATAAAAAGTGCTATTTTCTTATGCTAGTAAAGTATCGAAAAATATATTATTTTGATACCGCCTTGATAAATATAGAAATATGTATAACGATCTGAAAAACACCATAATTTGGCACTACAACCAAAACGAAAAAACTGAACAAAACAAAAGAAAAACAATGTTCATATACATAAATGCAAAATACAGTTTTATAAAATAAACGTACTTAACGATATCGTTTTAAAATCACAATAATATGTACCGTTGCTCCTAGATAACCTACCTACCCCCCTTTTTACAACAAAATAATTATATTACAATCATCTACTACTATAAAGTTTAGAGGCTATTTTTTTCATAATAAAGTACAATTTTGATATTGAAAACAGAAATGCAATAGAAATAAGATCGGAATCGTCAATCGTAAAATCAAAACTAGTTGAGTAAGTATAGTCTACTTTCTGGAAAGTTGAAAAATCGTTCAAAAAATATAGACTAGTAAGAAAGCCTGCGACTTGTTCATACAGAGTGTTAGGAAAAGTACTACATATCATTTTAAGGGGTGTATAAACCCATAAAACTGAACAACATTCTCCCAAGAAACATTGGTCAAGAATAAAAAACATTGATCTCCTATATTTTTGATTAACTTATCGATCGATGCATTTTGAATGGGAGGTTATATTTCGTCTCTTTGGAAAGTTGTTCAATTTGAGGGGTCTGTTAACTCCATGAAGAAAGGAACCCAGTTGTTTTCGTAACACCCACTGGTTTCTATCTACGAAACACAAGAGTTGATTCTAAGTAGCTGCTGCGCCTGCATATACACTGATATTCTTCATTAGTTTGTTACCTGGGGAAAAATGGAAATTATGATTAGCAGGCTTTGCGTACAATGCCAAGGTACAATGTCACATTCGTAAGTCACGCTGTGTCAAAAAATCATGTCTAGAAAATGACATGTTCGCAAAATGGCAGACAGACAGAAACACTTTATTGCTCACATTAAAACAGATATAAATACAAAATCAAAACAAACAACATAATACAAGCAAAGGCGGCCTTATCGCTTTAAGCGATCTCTTCCAGGCAACCCAGCACATAAAGAGAAATTTTAAAAACATGAACTATGAGTAGCTGTGGCAACACATAATTGGACCAGCTTATATTTCTAAAAAATACTTCTTAATCTACTTCTCTTCTTATTATAAATATGCGTTCGTACACATTTTCAAAATGACTAATTTTTCTCTAATGAATCAGGTGCAAATGTCCAATAGCGAAGGAGAAAAATGTTAGTAAACTAAAAGGGAAATGCATTAAACGTTAATCTAAAGTGCTTTTATCGATGAAGATGTTCTTAAACTTTACGAGCACCTAATTAGGCGCGTCCACACCAAGCGAGGCTGCTCGCGTGCTCATTGCCTCGCGCGGCAAACGACTATAAAATTATGAGGCTCACTCGGGCGAACGCGCGCGGGCCCAGCCAAAATTTAAGCGCCTCAAAAGTTTGTCTATTAATTTATTTAAGCGTCCAAATTGGGCCGAACTTGGCCCGCTTGCGCTCGAGCGTATGCCGCGCGAGGCAATGAGCACGCGAGCAGCCTCGCTTGTTGTAGACGCACCTATTAAAATATCCAGGGCACTTACGATTAGTGATGTCAGTGCTGCGCCTGCATCTTGTAGCGGTAGACCAGCACCCCCGCCACCCCCACCAGCAGAGACAGCAGAAACGAGCCCCACATTAACATCTGAAACAACACACATACAATCACCTCTTTATCCTTGCTTGCATCATCTTCCTGCCCTCATCCCAATTAATTGGGGTCGGCGCAACATGTTTTGTAGGAACACAAAATTATATTGCAAAAGGATTAAATTTGGTTTAATTTTACGATCGGCCGCCTGCCTGACGTCAATCTTCTTTGGGAATCCTGACGTCAACCCTCTTTGGGAATCCTGACGTCAACCCTCTTTCATTATCCTTGCATGTAGCTTAGTAAAATGTCAACGAACGGTGAAAAACGTCTTCACCACGCATGGCAATGGTATAGATTTAAAACATGCTGATAGGTGTTCGCAAGAGGTTGATTGAACCTGCCCCTGTTAAAAGAACTTGCCTCAAGTCCGCAGTCATTTAGTCTAAGCTCATTGATTCGTACGTGTCGAATCTTTAAGTCATATTACGAGTTCCGACGACCTGTTCTTGAGAGAAAATTGTTCAGTTTCGTAGACTCTTCACCCCTTGAAATACTTTTTAAACCTTCAAACTACTTACACTCCTGGATGGCTTTTTGTCTGGCGCGGAGCCACCTTTCTTGGGCTCTGTGGTACCCAGCATTCTCTTGGCTAACTTCCTCTCCACAGACCTGCCGAACAAACAAGTAATCTTTAAAAAAATGCAAGGAATTTTGCTCATTTCAATCTGAAAAGAATACGAGATGTTTAGAATTCTACCAATAAAGCGAATATATTTTTTGGAAGAGACATTCTATTACACAAAAATTTTGCTATGAGTAGGTAGACATTTTGCGAAAGGGACATTTTGCGTCTAAATATTTTTATTTAACAATTTATTGTACATACACAGATGAATACAATAAAGATATGACACAAAAAAATAGGTACAACAAAATAAGCAGTGCCTTATTTCTCAAGACATTTCTTGTGAGCAGACCTAATAAGGAAGTAAGATTTCATCACGGATATAATATCTTACCGACCCCCGTCAAATTTTTGCTCGTTTTGATTCAGCTGATTACGTGCTGTGGCGTCCTAAAGCCTACAAGATTTTTCAAATTTTAGACTAAAAGTCAGGTTATGAAAAATTTGGAGTATCAACTATCTTACCGGTCTCTTCCCACTATGCTCGCACTGATGCAGCTGGTTCTGTGCTGCAGTGTCGTTGGGCGCGTACTGTGCGGCTGCTTTAGCTGCCACGAGGGCTTCAGAGTTCTTGCCCATAGCCAGGAGTATTTAGAGGAAGCTTCAGGATGAATAAGGGAAAGAATAGAATTAAGAGGACGCTTTAGTAGCTATGGAAAGTTATCAAAACGGTGGCTCACCGGTCCCTGCCAACTGACTACTAGCACTTTTTGCTCGCATTCTTAACCAGAGAAAGAAGAATGATTAAGATCTGTAAGGGAAAATCAGGGAAATCAACTATATCTTACCGATCTCTCCCCACTTTCTGCTCGCACTGGTGCAGCTGGTTCTGTGCTGCAGTGTCGTTGGGCGCGTACTGTACGGCTGCTTTAGCTGCCACGAGGGCTTCAGAGTTGTACCCATGGCTAAGAGTAGGTATGTAGGTACAGAAAGTGTAGAAGTGTCTTTATTACCCCAGCCAGAGCTACTAGTACAAGTGTCTTTAGAAACAGTGTAACAGTTCTAAAGTGTCTGTCTTCAGTGAATGGGTAGGTATGTGTATGTTAATAAGTCTGTCTAGTATCTCACCGATCCCTGCCCAATTTCTGCTCGCACTGATGCAGCTGGTTCTGTGCTGCAGTGTCGTTGGGCGCATACTGTGCCGCTACTTTAGCTGCCACGAGGGCTTCAGAGCTATTACCCAAGACGAAGAGTATTTAAAGGGAACTTCAGGATGAATGAAGGAAAGAAGGGACAGAATTGAATGGTGTCTTTAGTAACTACACAAAGTAATCAAAATAGTGTCTTTCCGATCCCTGCCAACTTTCTGCTCGCACTGATGCAGCTGGTTCTGTGCTGCAGTGTCGTTGGGCGCGTACTGTGCGGCTGCTTTAGCTGCCACGAGGGCTTCAGAGTTCTTGCCCAAGACGAAGAGTAGGTATGTAGGTACAGGGAGTGTACAAGTATCTATAATTACCCTAGTAAAAGTGTCTTCAGAAACATTTCTATAGTGTCTATCTTTAGTGAATGGGTGTATTTGTGTGTTATGTATTTGCCTATGTGTAGTATCTTACCGATCCCTGCCAACTTTCTGCTCGCACTGATGCAGCTGGTTCTGTGCTGCAGTGTCGTTGGGCGCGTACTGTGCGGCTGCTTTAGCTGCCACGAGGGCTTCAGAGTTTTAGCCCAAGACGAAGAGTTGGTATGTAGGTACAGAAAGTGTAGAAGTGTCTTTATTACCCCAGCCAGAGCTACTAATACAAGCATCTTTAGAAACAGTGAAACAGTTCTATAGTGCCTGTCTTCAGTGAGTGGGTATATGTGTGTATTAATAAGTGTTATGTATTCGCCTGAGTCTAGTATCTTACCTATCCCTGCCCACTTTCTGCTCGCACTGATGCAGCTGGTTCTGTGCTGCAGTGTCGTTGGGCGCGTACTGTGCGGCTGCTTTAGCTGCCACGAGGGCTTCAGAGTTCTTACCCATGAGGAAGAGTAGGTATGTAGATATTAAAGGGAGTGTACAAGTGTCTATACTACCCCTGGCAGGGCTACTGGTGTAATAGTTCTATAGTGTCTATCTTTAGTGAGTGAGTATTTGTGTATGTTTAATCAGTGTGATGTATTTGCCTGTGTCTAGTATCTTACCGGTCCCTGCCAACTTTCTGCTCGCACTGATGCAGCTGGTTCTGTGCTGCAGTGTCGTTGGGCGCGTACTGTGCGGCCGCTTTAGCTGCCACGAGGGCTTCAGAGTTCTTACCCAAGACGAAGAGTAGGTATGTAGGTACAGGGAGTGTACAAGTATCTACTACAAGGTGTTCCAATGTAAATACATTAAATTGGAGACGTTGTGTAGGCCATCGTACCGAATAATTTTCATTATGGGGCCAAGTTTTGAAAACGCCTCGTTTAGAAGTAATTAGCAACTTAAATTTGTTAAATTAAGGTTAAATTTAATTGAGTCCCACATTATGAAAGGAGCTTTATTGATTAAGACCTTTATTTATGTCATGTTGCCGTCTTGGAAAAACTTTAGAAATTACCGCCACAACTGTTGCCAAGGCAACGGTTTTGGCGGTAATTTAGTTGCCAAGGCAACAGTTGTGGCGTAGACCAAGGTTAAATGTCATGTTCGTCAAAAACTGACACAACTGACACTACAGACTCTACTGGGTTCTCTGATTGGCCCTTTGTCTTTGCGTCTCTATGGGTGCTCTAAGTCAAAAGAAGTTTTTAGTTTAAGGCGGCAATAAAATAAAGTTGACACCAAGAAAGAGATCTTTTATCTTAAGTTTTCGTTTAAATTTAAAACATAGACAACCATGTTCCAAACTTTTTCGAAAATTCAAATCCAACAAGTTAAAAATGCAAGGTTGCAATCTTGGATAAGGGGTAATACATAATGGTTGTAGCATAGACTTATATATATAAACTGGTTGTAGTAAATGTAGGCATTTAGTTTGTATGAAAATTTAAACTTCTTAATTGTTAAGAATTCAAACTTGATGCCATAATGGAAACTGTTCAGTACAATGGTCTACACAACGTCTCCAATTTAATGTATTTCCTTTGGAACACCTTGTATAATTACCCTAGTAAAAGTGTCTTCAGAAACAGTGAAACATTTCTATAGTGTCTATCTTCAGTGAATGGGTGTATTTGTGTGTTATGTATTCGTCTGTCTAGTATCTTACCGGTCCCTGCCCACTTTCTGCTCGCACTGATGCAGCTGGTTCTGTGCTGCAGTGTCGTTGGGCGCGTACTGTGCGGCTGCTTTAGCTGCCACGAGGGCTTCAGAGTTCTTGCCCATGGCCAGGAGTATGCGTGCCTTACGGTATAAGGCTTTGGCGTTGGTCGGCTGGCAGCTTAGCACGCGGTTTACGGCCTGAAAAAAAGAAATTGGGTATACCTTAAGTGTAATGGATTATTGAAAGCGTTACATTTCTTAAAAAGTGTGTACTATCTTCATGCGTGGCCAAGTCCAATTTCAGAAACCAGCAGCTTTTTCAAGGCCAAAGTAGTTTAAGCCAGGTATTCATTCGGAACAAAATCCCTGATACTTTGTATCATAGACAATGTTTATAGACAATTTCCCGAATGTGTACGCTTTTTTTCAGGAACTTTATTCGGGGACATTGTTCAAAACACGTCCACATTGGGAACATTTGTTGGGAACTTTGTGTCATATATAAAGTTCTGGAATTTTGTCCGCAATGAATACCCGCCTTTATCCTTTATTGAGGTATTCAATTGTGTTACATAATAATATTAAACTAATCTATCGGTATTTTTAACGCACTATATTATTCTCATAAAAATAAGAAAATCCCAATAGATTTTAAGCAATAGCTCAATCATATGGATTGAATTCCTACTGTAATGTGGACTAACCAGGTGATAAAGTTGTAAATACTTTGTACAGATGGCGCTAGCGGCTAGATCGACGCTTGGATACGAGCATCAAAGATTGAAAAATTTAGCAGGCATCTACCGATGCATAGTCGGCTCAGTGGCTGAGCGGTGGGGCGTTGACGGGTTCGAGCCCCGGTCGCTGCATGTAAATTTTTCCAATTTCTTATTTTCATATATGAGTACTAAACTAACCTGTAAAGCAGCATCGTACGCGCCAGCCTTGAGTTGCGCGGCCGCCATATTGTTGTGAACCCTCAAGCGCTCCTCCAATAGCGCCTGAAAAAAGAAATATAAATCATTAATTTGCATTAAACATAAACAGGGTTGCCGAATCTGCCTTATGGTAGGCTTAAAAACCAAGCGACAGCGACAACGACGCGCGTCAAAATTTGACGGCGTCGTTGACGCGCGTCGTTGTCGCGACGCTAGGAAAATAAGGGTACCTTTAGATACTGTCATTGCTCGCGTTACATGTTGATCCACAGTTTGAGGCTCTTTGCCCGTTTGTAGAGATTTTGAGCTCACTTTGCTCGCAATGTGCCTGCACCCGGTTTTATTTTTGCTAAAAATTCTAAGGTTATTCGCTTGTTTCTAACGTACAATATCGAGATCGTTACGCATACGATATGTATAGGTAGCAAGCGGTTTTGCATTCGTAACCAGTGCTTATACTTCTCGCCGGTTTGTAGCATGCTCGTTTCGCTTACTCCTGATACATAACAGTGATCAGTGGGCTACGCAACGAAGCTACAGGCTACAATTCTACAGGCGAAATTCGGTGTACATTGCGTAGACGGTTAGCCATTATTATCCCATAATTAAACCGGCTACGCAATGTACATCGAATTTCACCTGTAGAAATTGTAGTTTCGTAACATCGGGCACAGCTCTTTCACACTAGTAGCTAGTGGTTTCATAACCTTAGATAGATATACACATCACGAAAGCTACAAAAGTTGATATTTTCGTGGAATACTCCGTTACCTGCAGGTCATCAGAGGTGGGGCTCATCTCCCCAGTGGGGGTGGGGTCAGTGATGCCCCCCTCACTTTCATCCAGCACATCTAAAGCCCGTCGGTACAGCTGCACTGCAAGGATCGGCTCCCCGCGGCCGTACCACCAGTTAGGTACCACCAGGAAAGAATGTCTTTGCCAACAACTCGGTTGATTATTCCGGACTGAGTACTTGTCCTTCCTTTACGTGGGGTTGGTCTTCTTGCCTCTTGGAAATGTCTCTGATGATTATACACTCACAAATACTTTCCCTGTCTCATTTGGTACAGTTGTACCACCAGTTATCTGCAGTTCCCGATTTCATCAAACTATAGGCTACAATTCTACAGGCGAAATTCATGTATTGCGTAGCAGGTTTAATAATGAGATCATAATGGCTAAACCGGCTACACAATGTACATCGAATTTCGCCTGTAGATTCGTTGCATAGGCCACTGTTACCTGCAGGTCATCGGAGGTGGGGCTCATCTCCCCAGTAGGGGTGGGGTCGGTGATGCCGCCTTCACTTTCATCCAGCACGTCCAAGGCCCGTCGGTACAGCTGCACTGCGAGAATCGGCTCCCCGCGGCCGTACCACCAGTTAGGTAACACCAGGAAAGAATGTCTTTGCTAACAACTCGGTTGATTATTCCGGACTGAGTACTTGTCCTTCCTTTACGAGGGTTGGTTTTCTTGCCCCTTGGAAATGTTTCTGATAATTCTATACACTCACAAATACTTTCCCTGTGTTATTTGGTGCAGTTGTACCACCAGTTACCTGCAGGTCATCGGAGGTGGGGCTCATCTCCCCAGTGGGGGTGGGGTCGGTGATGCCGCCTTCACTTTCATCCAGCACATCCAATGCCCGTCGGTACAGCTGCACTGCGAGGATCGGCTCCCCGCGGCTGTACCACCAGTTAGGTACCACCAGGAAAGTATGTCTTTGCCAACAACTCGGTTGATTATTCCGGACTGAGTACTTGTCTTTCCTGTACGTGGGGTTGGTCTCCTTGCCTCTTGGAAATGTTTCTGATGACTCTATACACTCACAAATACTTTGCCTTATTTGGTACAGTTGTACCACCAGTTACCTGCAGGTCATCAGAGGTGGGGCTCATCTCCCCAGTGGGGGTGGGATCAGTAATTCCCCCTTCACTTTCGTCCAGCACATCCAAGGCCCGTCGGTACAGCTGCACTGCGAGGATCGGCTCACAGCGACCGTACCACCAGTTAGGTAACAGCAGGAAAGAATGTCTTTGCCAACAACTCGCTTGATTATTCCGGACTGAGTACTTGTCCTTCCTTTCCGTGTGGTTGGTCTTCTTGCCTCTTGGAAATGTCTCTGATGATTATACACTCACAAATACTTTCCCTCTCTTATTTGGTACAGTTGTACCGCCTTAAGGTGGTTCGTTACGCCATACAAACGAAAAACTGCACTTCAGTCGGGTTACACATGAGCTGTAGAGTTTCTTTTTAAAGAAACTTTATTCTGAATGATGAAGGCACGCGTAAATTTGTCGCAAAACTACTTATAGTTAAAAGATAATCAGTATTTTCTGCACAATAAAATTAAACGTATTTATTGCAGCAGTAGCTCCATCTATTTTCGTAAAGTGGCGACTCGCTTTTTACGGGGAAATCTGATGATTTAAAAATTCTTTTTAGTGTTTTGCGACAATTTTATATACCCACGGGACTCCCCATCAAGTTTTTTAAACCGACTCTTGTCTCCTTTACATACATAACTCCATTGAACTTTTGTATGGAAAACGGAACGCCTTAAGTTACCTGTAAATCATCAGAGGTGGGGCTCATCTCCCCAGTAGGGGTGGGGTCGGTGATGCCCCCCTCACTTTCATCCAGCACATCCAAGGCCCGTCGGTACAGCTGCACTGCAAGGATCGGCTCGCCGCGGCCGTACCACCAGTTAGGTACCACCAGGAAAGAATGTCTTTGCCAACAACTCGGTCGAATCTTTGGGATTGAACAGTTGTCCTTCCTTTACGAGGGTTAGTCTTCTTACCTCTTGGAAATGTTTCTGATGACTCTATACACTGTAAATACTTTCCCTGTCTTATTTGGTACAGTTGTACCACCAGTTACCTGCAGGTCATCGGAGGTAGGGCTCATCTCCCCAGTAGGGGTGGGGTCGGTGATGCCCCCCTCACTTTCGTCCAGCACATCCAAGGCTCGTCGGTACAGCTGCACTGCGAGGATCGGTTCACCGCGACCGTACCACCAGTTGCCACGGGCGCGCCGGCGAATGCTGAAAATAGACGAAAAAACTATTTGAACTACCTAGTACTACTACAGCAACAACAGTCCACTGCTGCACATGGGCCTCTCCTAGTTGATGGGTATTGGCATACTCACCACGCTTAGCAGGGAGATTGGCGAGCGCAGTGAAAGTGTTGTAGATATTTACAGGGAACGCTGCTGCCATTTTCCTTTAGTCGCCTTTTATGGCACCCACGGGTAGCAATGGGGTGATGCTATTCAAAGCCGGCACCACACGGCATCTTTTTTAACTATCTTCTGTTATTATTCCCTCGTTCCGTTATGACACATTCCGTTCTGGTTATGACAGATTCTTTTTTCGGCAGAAATACAGTCATATAAAGTCTTGTAATGGGCAACAGAATCCGTATTTAGACTACTACTGGAGAAGTTATTCCAGTTATTTACCTGATGGTGTAACCCACAAAGTGGCTAACTGTATTTATTACTTTACTAGCTTTCCGCCCGCGGTTACACTCGCGGTATTTAACTGTTTGGTCTAATAAAAAAGTATGAAATACATTCCATTTAGAAACGCAACTTAAATAATCGTTAATGGAGTTCAACTTTCACTCGCGGTATTTATCTGTTTGGTCTAATAAAAATGTTTTAAATAAATTGCATTTAAAATCCAAAATTTCGAAACAGATTGCATCAAAGATCACGAACTGGAAGTGGATTTCGACTACTCGACAACAGATGGCGCCACTGCTTTAGGGATTGTAAAAGCCCTTATATCTTAAAAAAAAATACGCCATTTAAGTTAAAACGGGAATTTTCTTGTTCGAGGGGAGATAAAGGGCTATTGCACAGTATAAGTCCCTTTATCGTACCGTTAATCCTTTTTAAGTTTTATCGGCACATACAATTTATCAACTTAGTTTTATTATATATTATGATGTTACATTCCAAGTGGAGAGAATAGGCCTTAGCAATAATTTGCTATGGTACTTATTTCCAATATCTTATTTTTTTTTAGACTTTAAAAACTCTGATACTAGTGTAAATTAAGACATTCGTTCTGAGTTCTGAGTGTCCCACGAAAATATTTATCACCATAATCTTAGTAGGCAAAACAAATCATTCAACAAACTGTAAAGGTAGACGACATTTGATAAACACTCTACTTTAATTTATTCATACGCAGAAATATCAAAGGTCATTGACGTCTATTTCCAAGGATTATCAAGCGTATAGGTGTGATTTTATGACAATTCAACAGATAAGTACGTACAGCGTGTTTTACTATTACCTAATGAGAATGACTGATACTGACCAAAGCACGGATAGGTGATTCGAAACAGGTTTCCCCAAGAAACAACTGGTCATTTGTCCCCAAGAAACAAAATAACTGATCGATCAGCTGATTGGGCGGGTCAATTTATTAAGTAACCATTTTTTTTGTACATACTGATACTTGCGTGCGTTCCTATGTAAATATTGTTCCTTACCATTATCACCAGCCATCTTAAGTCTTTAGTATTCACTTGTCTCCATTTCGGCCTACAGTATACCTAGTTCAATAACCGATAGATGTATGTATCGTTAATCATTAAAGATTGCAATGTTTTTATCATTATTGTTGCTAAGTCGAGCCTAAATTACGTGTATAATCTTCGCCATAATAAGCAATAAATAAATATTCCGAATGACGTCGTTGACCTTGCTAGGCCATTTTTATATTGCTATACAAAACCACGGGCGTATATAAGGGGGGTGTTTTGGGTGCGCGGGCACCCCCCATTCATGTCCTTTTGATCAACAGAAAAGATATGTCGCAATCCTAGTGTTTTGCCGAAAATCTAGATTTGTTTGGTATTATGGCTTTTATTACGTATTTAAGAAATGAGGAGTGAAGGAAAATGTTATGCACCTCCCCCGCACGTCTGATAAGGGTAGAGTCGGACACCCTGATGGCGTCGGACACCCTAAAGGGTGCAGGGTAGCGTTTGATAGCCTGAACAGCAGGGTTGTCTTGGACGCCGTGGAGGGTAGGGGGTAGCGTCAGACACCCTGAAGAGCAGAATGTAGTGCTGGACGATCTGGAGGGCTGAAGGTAGCGTCGGATGCCCTGGAAGGCAGGGTTAGCGTCCTGCAGGGCGTACAGCGCTACCTCTTGCCTGGATTAGCTTAGGACGATGGCCGAAAGAATCGTCCATCGTCCTGAGCAGGGGGAAGCGTCAGACACCATAAGAGCAGGATCTACCACTGGACGCTCTGGAGGATCGGAGTTAGCGTCGGATGCCTTGGAGGACAGGGGATACCTCCCAGCCTCCAGAACGTCCAACGATACCTCCTGCCTTTCGGGGTGTCGGACGCTATCTCCAACCCTCCAGGGCTTCCGAGGCTATCCTGCTGTTAGGCTGTTCGATGTCACCCCCGCCCTACAGGATGTCCAACACCTTCAGGGTGTTCAAATTTACCCTTAACGGGTCAGAGAGAAGTGCGTAACGTACTTATCCACTCCTTGATCCCCCGAAATGCAAAAAAAAACCATAATACTAAAAAAAAGATTTTGGCCAAATACCTGGATCAGCTTAGGACGATGGCCGAAGGAAGTCTACGATTTTGCTATATGCCGGGTTTTGGCCAAAAACCTAATTCTGCCATCATACTGCGACAGATACACCATTTCGAATGTAGATTGCGATATTGTGATGATAAGCAGCAAAAAAAACAGTAAGTGTTAACTAGTTGATCTCTTAAATGGGTAGTCTGATGTGCTGCCGATAGTATTTATCAATGCACTCAGTCGCGGGGAGTTCCTAGGGGAGTTATCCACGAACTTACGTGTTATTACATATAGTAGCTATGTTTAATTTGAAAACAGCGGCTAAAGCACCCCCCTTGTCAAAGCTATAAATACGTCCGTGTACAAAACCCAGTATTATTGAAACATTTTTAAAATCATTCAAGCCGGAAATAAAATATTGGTATCACTAATCTTATAAATAAAATGTCTTTTTATCGCTGATTTCTTTTAAGAAAACGCATGGATTGGCGAGCACAATACAATAGCCTACGCTGCATTTACAGAGGACGCTGTTTCGATTTCAACTTTCTCCACCAACCAAATAATTAATCATTGTTATGATAATATAACTCACAAAGTAAATAATGAAATATCTAAGCATGAAATAGGCATGTTATGGCTGAAACAAACCACACAATGCGGTAGATAAAGTGTCCAACCTTGACATTATTGTTACTTATCTCAATTTACATATAGCGCTGACCCTATTCTATTCTTTCTGCTAAAAGGTTTGTGTTTACTAAAACAAAAGTTAGATTGTGACTTGTAATTGAAAATCCAAATTATTTTGTTTGACGACCGTAGGCAAAACTGCTGCTTGCTTTTCGTGTGGAACACCGAGTCAAATTACGACCTGGTAAACCTGAATTTTCTTCCTGTTTTGATATCTCTAACTAATCAGTTCAAGGCGTTACCGATTTTCATAAAGGAAGCTCGCTCCGCACGCTTAGCTATGCTCGCGTTTTGCCTTAAGTTTTCTGAAACGTTAAGGTAGTGCGTAATATTTTGTTCTAGCCTGGTATGGTAGCGACTCCAGTCACGACGACAAAAACGTATGAAAAAAGCATACAAACAATCTCAACGAACCAAACTTGACACAATCTCAACCACTACTGCTGCTACAGAGTGTGAAAAAACTATAGTATGAAAAAGCATACCCGATTTCCATCCTCTCCGGTATTGACAGAGTATCATGCTCCGCATCTTCTGCCCAGTCGTGCAGCTCCAGCCGAGCCTGCAGCCACGTGTCAGCCCCTATCGTCGGCCCATCGTACTTCGGGCTGTCTACCTAAATAAAATATATAAATCCTTTATTCACGTAATAGTTCAAATTTTAACAAAAATTACAATCCGCCAAACTGTATAAAGGTTTGCTAGCAGAGAATAGCTTTCCTTAACAAAATAACTGTATATAACAATCATTATTTTTAAATGATCCTAAGTAAGTAGATAGGTAAGTTAATTGATAGAAAATATGCAAGATTGTTGTAATGAAAATTAAATTAGGTATTAAGGTAAATTATTGATATCAATTATTCTATTTTTAAAATTCGTCAGCAAATGTTCACCAGGCCTTTTTTAAATATATTTTTTCTTTTACAAATAGTGATGTCTTTTCGTATGTCATTAAATAGCTTCGGTACGAGATATTTAGTGGTACGCTCACCATAGTAGTTAATTGTTTTAGGTATACATAGTGTTCTTTGCCTTACATTACGAAGTGTCCGAGAATATGTAACTGGTGTTTTATATTGATCACTGCTATAATTATCTACAGCCAACATAAACAATACCTTCAAAATCAAAATATATTTATTTGCGACAAACATGGTGGTCAAGGTGTTATAATAAATTTTTCAAAGGGTACATCATGTTCTCTTTTCATAAACTGGCAACATACCTCTCCCACCAGACCGAGGCTCTCGCCAGATTTGAGCCCGGTCTCGCCGTATGCGAAACGCGGGGCGAGTTGGAGTAGGCATTCCTCGCCTTTGTACATTAAAGTCAGGGCTAAGTCTAGCCCCTGTAGTATCTGGAAGAGAGAACACAATCGTTGAATTTTTTATGTACTAACACTTATTATTACAGCCACAACAGTCCACTGCTGGACAATCGGACATGGGCCTACCCATATTGGAGAATATTGCCATGCTCACAACGCTTGGCAGGCTGATAGGCGAGTGTAATGCGAAATATTTAGCACTCGGGGAACGCTACTGTCCATTCCCTGGATTATTATCGCTTTACCCGTTTTTACGACAATCAGGGGTAGAATTGGGGTGATGCTATTATACGCCGGCATGACACGGCAAAATATCATAATTATCTCATAATTTAATGTCGTCATATTCAGTAGCTTCCTAGATCACATGTTTTATCCATCCATCCTATTATAAATAATCATTGAAAAATATAGTAACTATGCAATTTTACAAGAGCTAACCAATTTGATTGCATCGTAACAAAAACAGCACAAAAAAACTATGAATCATATCTGCTATGTTTATCCTGACGATAAAGACGTAAGGTTGCATAAAATAAAGAAAACAAAGTTATCAAGATGGGTTGATAAGATTGTTATGTTAATAGATAACAAATGTCTGATGAAGTCAAGTCAATCATCATCATAAATAAATCCCTATGCAAACTTGAGCAGAACGGAACCGCCACGTTACGTACCCACCCACGTACCCACCCGGATACCGCTGTAGTTTGAATAGGCCGTAACTGTCTTAAGTATGATTAAGGCGCGTCCACACTATGCGAGGTTGCTCGGGTGCTCATTGCCTCGCGCGGCAAACGACCAAAAAATTATGAGGCTCACCCGGGCCATCGCATTGTTCAGTGCTCGGGCGAACGCGCGCGAGCCGAGCCAAAATCAAAGTGCCTCAGAAGTTTGCCTATTAATTTATTAGGCGTCCAAATTGGATCGCACTTGGCTCGCCTGCGCACGACCGTATGCCGCGCGAAACAACGAGCACCCGAGCTGCCTCGGGCAGTGTGGACGCGCCTATTAAGGTACGTACGTACGTAGCGGCAACGCGAGGCAAAACTGCACATCAACTTTGACCAAAATCTTACCTAGTCAAATTAACACATTTCCCCATAACAGATTTTAGCCTCATACAGTCGCAAAACATATCCATATAGCTGATAAATTGAAAATGCAACACTGAACTTTAATAAGATGCCAAGGTCTATAGCTTTACACTAAAAAGCAAGGTTCAATGTCAGACATTAACATACTGACTTCATTTTGTTCACACAGTATGACAAAATATCCTAAATACCTATTTCCTATTAAATTTTAAAAGGAAACAGATTCTAGTAATGAATGAGCCTAATTATAGTTAATTACTAGTTATGTAACTATATAAGTATCGAAAACTGTTTAAAATACATACTAGTTACAGCCTTGTAGTAAACTGTTTCCTTCCATCAAACTATTGAAAGGTGAATGTACTCTAAAAACTTGAGTCTTTTCTAATACTGATAATGACTTCAATTAATCTATCAGAAGATAACAAACAAAAATCTTTCGTCTCACAAGACAAGAGGTCCACAGTCAATAAAAGATTTAAATAAAATAAAAGAAAAATAAATCTTCCCTCTCACAAGCAGTCATGAAAAAAATGTGATTTAAATGAAATAAAAGAAACATAATGTAAACCTGAGAAGTTGCAAGTCCCAACTGTTCCGGAGTTAAATAACTCAAATAAATAAAATTGAAAGAAATGAGACTGCCATCATTTTAATCTGATTGATACATATATTTTGTATTGCATATTTGGCATGGAAACATGTACTTAAACAAAATTACTTTATTTATTTAGTTTCCCACTTTGCTTATTAATAACAAGAAATAGTATGCTTTTAAATAGTATGCTAGTAAATAGTGTACCAAAAACATTGCAGACCATTAAATTGAACCTCCTCCTGTTTATAATCTTATTTTGTTTAATATAATTAAAATTGACTTTTTGCAAACTATTACAAGTTTTGTATAAATTTGAAGAATATACATCACAAATGTTTCGGATTAATGAGATAACAGTATTCTAATCGGGCAAGAGATAATCATACTAAAATTAGAATTCTAGTTCAAATAAGTCATAAAATTTTACAAAGTAAGTGTTTCTAATACTCACTTCATTATCGCCCAAGTAGATTTTGATATTGTCCCTTTTTTCCACCACATGGTCTGAGTCTTTATGTTTGAGCTCGTAACTAATCCGACATACTTCACCGCGTTGAGGTCTCAGGCCTTCTGACTCATCTCCGGGTTTTAATATCTAAAAAAAAGAAATCATAAAGTATACAGAATGTTAGAAAGGACTTACTACAGAAGACAAATTGTTATTATTAAAATAAAAAATTAGAGACCTTAGCCTAAAAAAATATAAATTAGATAGAGTTCAAAGTTATGTATTATACAGAACATATACACAGAACTATAGAACCAACAATAAAACTGATAAAACATTAGAAACAGGAAATGTTATGATACTATTTTTATGCCATGTTTTGCAAGACAAAGCAAAATAGTTTATTTTGGGGTCAGCCCAGTTATATACAGCTTTAGGGCAGTAAAGAAAGCGACATACTTTTTTGAGTAGCGCGCCCGAGCCAAGCAGGTCCTGCCATTCTTCTGACTTGGTTTGAGGAGATTTTTCCTTTTCAGCGGCCGCAGCCTCTGCCAACTTCGCCTCTTCGATCTCGGCCGCCGCCGCCGAGGCCAGGTCCTCGAACGACGAGCTCTCCGACTTGTCCACCATACCCTGCCCTTCGCTCATCTGAAAACATGCTCGTGACTTCACTCCCTTGATCTAATACGCAGATGATGGTCGAGATTATCAACACGCATTTTTACGAACTCGCAAACCACAAAAGAGTAAAGTTTGAATGTGGACGTTCAACTTACCTTACACTTGTACGTTTAACACAAAATATAATAAAAATAATACGCACTTTACGGAATGATTTCAACTTTTTGGATTTAGTTTTTTTGGATGGAATGAAAAGTCAAAATAGGTACGGTGCGTTTAAAATAACTTCCTCAGTTGTTTTGTTTCCAAAGCCGTCACCTTTTCACAAAAACCGTCATATTATTTTTACTTAATTTGTGTTTTAATTGCAGTAATTTTCAACAAGACTAAATTTATTTTTCCCAAAAGTAGAAAAGATAATCTTTTTGTAAACCATTACTTTACATGCAAAAAATTATTATTATTTTTTCTACAGCGATTATTTCGAGTTTTGTTTTTGAACGCGCTACGTCACGGTCAAGTTTGACGTTTCGCTTGTTTTAACCAGAAAATGCGGATTCTTTGGCGGGAATTTGAATCAAGAGGGTGAAAATTTTTCAAAGAAAATTTTAAAATTGCTTTTTGCTGAATAAATTGATAATTTCTTAGTAAATTTAATTACTAGTAACTTATATTCTAATAGTGCAATAAAAAAGCAACACAGCTTTGCTGCCCAGCCATGGGTCGCAAAGGCAAACGTAAAAAGGGAAACGATGGCGGAGAGGATAGCGAAGGAGAGGACCCCGCTATGAGCGATGATGCGGGCGACGACGATGTAGATAAATACAAGCCATACAAAACTGAAAACTACATCCGTCAGTATCCGGAGGATGGCGGTGAGTTCGAATATATAGTAATTTACGAGAGCGCGGACGACAAGACGCCGATAGGTGAGAGGGACTTGATGGGCTTGGGAAGCGCATTGAAGCTTAGTAACAAAGGTATCAAGCAATTGAAAAGAATCAATCGTTACAAAATAGCGGTTATATTTGAGCGACCAGGGTTAGCAAATGCAGCTCTTAATAATGTCAAGTCTCAAAGAGAGCTAAAGTTGAGGGCGACTATTCCAGCAAGATTAACGGAAGTGACAGGGGTAATAACAAACGTTCCAACATACATGAGCAACAAAAAAATATATGATGGAATTTCTAGTTGCAGAAATGTTGTATCTGTACGCCGATTCATGCGACGTTCCAAAGACGACGAAGGTAACTCCTGCTTGGTACCAACACAAGCGGTATCGATAACTTTCGCTAGTGCAGTACTTCCTGATTATGTGGATATTAACAGCTGGTATTTCGAAGTAAGGCCATACACGCCTCCTGTGAGCCAATGCCTGCGATGCCTGCGCTTTGGGCATATTGGTAAATTCTGTAAAAACGCCCAGAGGTGCTCAATCTGCGGCGATTCCCACAATTATAAAGATTGCGTAAAACGGCCAGAAGAAGCAGTCTGTGTTCACTGCAAAGGAAAACATGTTGCAATTGCCAAATCATGCCCAGTGAAAATTCAAAAGCAGAGGAGATAAAAGTTCAGATGCGCAGGGCCTCGTATTCTGAAGTTTTTAATAACAAAACTTCCCCACTAAAAAGTAAAGTAGACCCAGTTCAACAATTGTTTAAATCGGAACAATTCATGAATCTTCTGATTTCTTCAATTATAAAAATTATTTCCGCTAGTAAAGATGCTGAAAATCCCATCCCAATCTCTACTCAAAGTATAAAAGCGCTTTACTTGATTCATTCAGTATCAATAAAACTACAGACCATAAAACTAAGTAAATTCTAATTTATGGATCAGTTAAATATTGTTCAATGGAATGCTCAAAGTTTGTCTAGTAATTTACATGCTTTTACTTATTTTTATATAATAATAATATTCATGTAGCACTTATTTCTGAAACCTGGTTAAAACCAGGAAAAAATTAAAATTAAAGGTTTTAACATCGAAAGATTAGATATAGGTACTAAACACAATGGTGTTGCTATATTAATACAAAATAATTTGCGTTACAATTTGTTAAACACACATTCTGATAACTCATTACAAAATTTGGCAGTTCAGTTACATTTCAACAATGAAATTATTACAATAATTAGTTTCTATAGTCCCACGTTGGCTTCTCCTTCCAACTTTACTTATTCCCGTCTTGATAGTTTGATTAAATCTGTACCGGGGCCTCTTATTATGGCTGGGGATTTCAATGCACACAGTACTTCGTGGGGTTGCACGTCAACTGATGCGCGTGGTATAATTTTGCAAGATGTGATTGATGATAATAATTTATGCCTCCTTAATGACGGCCAAGCAACTACTGTGGGTTCACATGTGTGAACCCAAATGCATTGGATCTTACTCTCGTTTCTTCCTCATTATCATTACGTTGTAGCTGGTCAGTTCATGATGATCCAATGGGGAGTTATCATCTTCCCACTGTTACTAGTATCCTTGGTTCTGTAAATAGAATTAACAATTCCAATTTAAATCAAGGAAATTACATCCGTCCAAATTTTTCAAATGTCGATTGGAAAAATATCAAGAAATAGTTAGTGACAAATTAACTACTTTTAACTTTGACTTTGAACGACCCCAGGAATCCTATTCTAATCTCTGCTCTTTACTACTAAATTGTGCATTTGAGGCTAATCCCACAACCAGAAATAATTCAGTGCAGCCAAATTTAACACGTAGGAAAAGACCACGTTTGCCTTGGTGGAATAATGCATGCACTTTAGCAGTAAATAATTCTAAAGCTGCTTACATTCAATTTAAAAATGACCCAACATTAGAAAATTATATCTATTTTAAAAAACAACAAGCTATTAAAAAACTTACCATTAAAAGGGAAAGAGAAGCTTCATGGATGGCTTTGTGTGAAACATTTAACCGGCAAACACCTCTGTCTGTAATATGGAAAACAATGCGCATGTTTAATAAATCTTTTTCTGAATGTAATGTGATACGGTCTTCTAACACAGATTGGATACCAGCATTTTTAAATAAGTACACAACCGTTTCTCCAAATATTGTCACTACTACTGTTAACTCTCCAGTCGCTGGTGGTAATGATTATTAATTTACACCTTTTACTTTAAATGAATTTATTAGTGCACTTAGCTCTAGAAGAGATACTGTTTTTGGTTTAGATCATATTCCATATAAGTTATTAAAAAATCTTTCATTGTCAAGTAAAAAAATGATTTTGGACATATTTAACTTTCTTTGGTCTAATGACATAATTCCCACTGAATGGAAGGTTGATTGTTTAATTCCAGTTTTGAAACCTGGTAAAGATGCGGATAATTGTAATTCTTATCGACCTATAGCATTAACATCCTGTATAGGTAAAGTTTTTGAACAAATACTAAAACAAAGAGTGGAATTTTTTATTGAATCTAATAAGTTATTACCTCCAAATCAGTTTGGTTTTAGACGTGGTCACTCTGCAATCGAAAGTTTGAATAATCTCTTTCTTGACATTCATCATTCCTTCTCATTTAATAAATTTGTTGTTTGTGTCTTCTTTGATATTGTTGGAGCCTTCAATAATGTTAATCACCATGTGCTTGCTGCGGAGTTACAGTTGTTAGGTTTACCTGGAAAATTAATTAGTTGGATATTCAACTTTTTAAATGGTAGGCAAGTATATGTCAAGTTTAAAAATAATTTATATGGACCACAATCGTCATATTTAGGTGTTTGTCAAGGTGGAATTTTAAGTCCTTTGCTGTTCATCTTGTATATTAATAAATTAAATAGTATACTGGGTACCGAAGTAAGAAATTTACAATTTGCTGATGATTTAGCTATATATTGTATTGGGTCTAACATGCAAGCAACAGAAATCAAATTAAATTTAGCATTAGAAAGATTAAAAACATACTTTGATTATTTACATTTAAATGTTAGTCTAGAGAAACTAAAGTTGTGATCTTTAGTAGATCTAGACTTTTAATATCTCATATATATTATGATGGTAGCTTATTGCCAGTAGAAGATGAAGCAAAATTTCTTGGAGTAATTTTTACTAGAAATTTATCATGGAATAAGCATGTAAGTTATGTGTCAGATAGAGCTTCTAGAGCTTTTAATATTCTTAAATCCTCGCTAGAACATCATGGGGGCTGATCCTAAAGTTTTACTTATGTTATATAAGTCTGTGGTACGTCCCCACTTTGAATATAGTTTTCTTTGTTATGCTTCCAATCCTATTTTGGTTAAAAGTTAGAAACTTTACAGAATAAAAATTTACGTTTAATAACAGGTGCAATGAAAACAACACCTATTGTTTCTATGCAAGTTGAATGCAATATACCTCCATTGATGTTAAGATTTAAATATCTCAAATTTAGATTTCTACTGAAATTATTTTCTTTTACTCACCATTCCTTATTAGAGAAAATCGCTGAAAATCAAACTTTGGCCTCTGCATCTACTTCAATTAAATTCCCCTTTATTCTGCTTGATTATTCTGAAATAAAAGTTTATAATGAAAGGCATAACATTCACAAATCTGACAAGTTGGCATGTTACGAGGAGCTTTTGAAAGCAAATTTTGCAATATGAATATAGTTATAGATAACTCTATTAGAACTAGAGAAGAGCTATATGAGAAACTATCATTATGGCCACAATACCAGCATATTTACACCGATGGCTCAAAAACTGATACTGGTGTCTCTCTTGCATACTATCACAGTGCCTTGAAGATAGGAAATGGATATAAACTACCAAAAACCTGCAGTATATTTACGGCAGAAGCTGCAGCAATTCAAGCCGCTTTAGAATATATAAACAATTTAAATCACTCTTTCCCTAAATGGCTTATTATTAGTGACAGTATGTCAGTTTTATCAGCTTTAAAGAATAACACTCTGAGTACAAATTATATTATTTATAAAATTAAACAGCTGTGGCAAACACTATACAACGCCAATGTTTCAATTGAATTTTTATGGTCTCCAGCACATAAAGGTGTGTCAGGTAATGAAACAGCTGACTACCTTGCCAGAACAATAAACAATAGCTTAATTGGACAACCCAGAAGAATGTCAGTTCCATGGAGAGATTTAATCCCATTGATTCAAGAGGAAATTAGACAAAGCTGGATAAATCAACATCAAATTATAATACAAGAAAAAGGTGCATGGTATGCTGCAATCAATAAGAATCTTGGAGATAAACCCTGGTTCGCTAAGAATAATACCTTTATAAAAGAAGATTCTTCACACAAATATGCAGGTTACGATTTGGTCATTGTAAATTTAAAGCCCATCTACACCGCATGAAAATTATTAACTCACCTTTATGTACAGATTGCTCTCTAAATGAAAATCAAACGCTGGAACATATATTTTTCAACTGTCCCGCTTTAAATATTAACCGAATTTTATTAATTGACAAGCTGCAAGATATTTACAAAGACAGTATCCCGCCTTCGCTTCAAGAACTTCTATCGAACCCTGCCACTTTTAATCCAATATTTGACTTTATTATCTCCACGGTTGGAGAGCTTTGACATGGATTTAACCCGGACATGGAATTGACAACCGCTCAAATTAGTTATAACATCCACTTTTTCATGATCTTTTTGCAGAATTTCGATCATAAATTAATGTGAGAAATATTCAGATTTTTTCTATAGCATAATTTAGGAAATAATTTAAAAAAACTGAAAATGTGCCTGTGGCGTCACAGTACGATGATTATCCTGCAAAAAAAAAAACACTCCCGCTTGTGGATGTAAATATACAAAAAAAGCGCACTTTGAGAGTCAAATCAAAGTCAAATGCAACTGATTGGCAGCTGATTGTAATGCAGGGTTGCTAACCAAGTTTTTTCTTCCTCATTGGTACCTAGGTACTCAAGCACCTTAAAATTATTGTAGTATTGGAACCTCATATCATGGTAAAACCGTTTCTTTTTTAGTTTCCGTATTTTGTTCCATGTCATACATCTCTATCGACGGTTCAAAATTGACGTAGATTCCTGTATGTTATTCCCCACCTCACGCAAGCAATAAGTTTGGCGTTTACGGTCTCCAGTTTTTTCTTTCTACGTTGATCCAATAGTCAACTCTCGTCTTTTTCCTTCTTTTTCCTTTTGAACCTCTTAGTATTAAATAGTAGTTCTTTAATTTAAGTAAACTATGTATGTGTGTTTTGGGCCTTTTTTTCTTAATGAATTCGTCATGGTGTAACAAGTGGCCAACCGTCTTCCATGATTGGTTCTCGACGTTTTCCCGCAGAAAACACACTCGTTCGCAACTTACGCTCGTACTTCCTTAATTGTCTTCTTTCCGTCCGATTAAATGAAATTTTACTTTATTTCAAGAAAGTCGTTCGCAATCAGCATCTGCATCCAAAATTGGGAAATTCTAAAACCTCGGACAAAATTGTACGATGTGCGTCCTCGACTCCACGTATGGTAGTCCATTTTCGTATTTGTCTCGTATGGTTGGTTGACAACCCTGTTGTAATGTCTGGTAACCACAGATTCGATTGACGGTTGTTGACAATCTTTCGATCGCCAGTATTGCCATTATAATTTTAATATTATTCTGAATTTAGTGATACCATATTTATAGTCGTATTGTGACGTCATCATGCACTTACGTCCTTTTAGAATGAGCAATTTTTAATTATATAATTAAAAGGAAATAGTAGCGATTTTGCTAACAAATGTGGAACAGAGGCTGATCTTGTAGCCTAAAGTTTAATACAAACCAATAATATGGGTAGGTTTGCTATTTGAGCTGTTGTCAATTTTATGAACCTGAAAATTACACAAGAATATATAGAAGAAATGGCATTCTTGCCTTGTTATTATTGGAAATAAGAAATGAACTATAGAAGAATTGGCATTTAATGCCTTATTTTTGAAAAGATAACAGAAAGAACTAATAAAAGACTAGGCTGTATGGCTAGTACCATTGCCTATCCTGATGGATGAATTTTTAAAACAACCAGAAAATGCGAGGTGCTTTATGTGAAACAGAGAAAGAAGGTCTGTGCTGATTAGAGCGCTGTCTCATTTACAAAAACCGGCCAAGAGCGTGTCAGACACGCCCACAAATAGGGTTTCGTAGTCAACGTTTAAATATCAGGTTTTTCAGCATTACAAACTTAATTTTGTTGCTGGTTTGTTAGCAGCAGTATGATGACCAACCGCAAATAGAAAAACTCAATTTTTCCTGAAACCTTTAAGGGTACGATATCCGTTATAGTTTTCATTGTAACTTCAGATTGTAAGCTATATTCCATATTTATTTCAAATTTTTAGCGTTTATACTTTAGAAGTTACAGCTGGAACAAATTATGGGTCAAAAACGCCCTTTTTAAAAGCAAATATCTCGTGACAGAAACATTTTAGGGAATTTGTTTCAAAGAAACCTCACCTTAATTTTAAAAGACCTATTCAACGATACCCTACTCAATATTACAGAAGAAAAAAAAATTTTTTGCCCCCCTTTCACTTGTATGGGAGGGGGTCCAAAAAACATTTCAAATATTTTTTTCTTAACATTTCTATATTTGGGTCAACACGATTTATCTTCTCACCAAATTTCATGTCGATAGCTCTAAAACTGACGAAGATATGAGGGCGCGGCATACAGACAGACAGACAGACAGACAGACAGACAGACAGACAGACAGACAGACATGACGAAACTATAAGGGTTTCTAGTAGACTACGAAACCCTAAAAACCATAAGCGCAAAAGCTAGGTAAAACAAACTCAGTTTCAGGATTTTCAGCAGCTCCTGCCAAGGAGTAATAGTGTTCTGTGTTCAGCAGCCCCTGGGAAGATAAACAATCGATTTTTGCTAATTAAACCAATAATTAAGAGAAAATAACAATGCAGAAATATGAGAAACTGGAGAAAATTGGAGAAGGCACATACGGAACAGTATTCAAAGCTAAAAACAAAGAGACCCACGAAATAGTCGCTCTGAAGAGGGTGAGGTTAGATGATGATGATGAAGGGGTCCCGTCTTCCGCCTTGCGGGAGATCTGTCTGCTCAAGGAGCTCAAGCACAAGAACATCGTGCGTCTGTACGACGTGCTTCACAGTGAGAAAAAGTTAACCCTAGTGTTCGAACATTGCGACCAAGACTTGAAGAAATACTTCGACAGTTTGAACGGTGAAATAGACCTGGACGTTGTGAAGTCGTTTATGTACCAATTGCTGCGTGGGCTTGCGTTCTGCCACAGCCATAACGTGCTGCACCGAGATTTGAAGCCGCAGAACCTGTTGATCAACAAGAATGGGGAGTTGAAGCTTGCTGATTTCGGTTTGGCGCGCGCGTTCGGGATCCCCGTGAAATGTTACTCGGCGGAGGTGGTGACGCTGTGGTACCGGCCGCCGGACGTGCTGTTTGGCGCCAAGCTGTACACCACTAGCATAGACATGTGGTCTGCTGGCTGCATATTCGCAGAGCTCGCTAACTCTGGCCGACCGCTGTTCCCCGGGTCGGATGTAGATGATCAGCTGAAGAGGATTTTCAAGTTGCTTGGTAGCTATCTAGTATCCTACATTTGAAACTTAAGTTTTATTCTTGTTTACCTCAAGGAAAACAATAACAATAGTTTAATGTGAAGTTTATTTGCATAACTACAGCCTACTACATTTCTCAGTACAATACATACCTAGTCCTTTCGAGCCTTATATCACAGTTGACGAACTATTGAATTCTTCATGGTCCATAAGATAAATCTTACAAAAGTTTCTATCCAACTCTTATAAATTCTATTTATTTAATCATTTCAGGAACTCCAAATGAAGACACCTGGCCAGGCGTAACTCAACTGCCTGACTACAAGCCGCTTCCGGTGTACCAGCCAAGCCTAGGCCTCGCTCAGGTTGTCCCAAGGCTACCTGCCCGAGGGCGGGACCTACTCGCCCGTCTCCTCACTTGCAACCCAGCTCTACGACTACCCGCCGACGACGCCATGGCCCACGCCTACTTCCATGACCTCAATCCGTCAGTGAAAAATGATCGATGTTAACAATCAATAACACCCTACAAATGCACCTCGGAACTTTTGTACAATGAAAGAGATAACGAGGATGAAGTGCAGGAGTGTTACGAAGAAGACTTAAATTAAACATGAACTGATCGTAATAATGGCTAGGTTAGTTAGGTAGTGTTTTTATGGCAATCTTTTATAGTGTAGCATTTTTAAATGTTTGAAAATAACATGAGAAGATAAGATTTCAAGTTTACAACTTAAAAGTGTGATTTTGACCAAGGTCACTAGTTTCTATGTTTCTATTGATAAACTTTAATGTTAGAAACAATGTGAAGACTCATAAAAATAAGTAAATTAAGGTTTGTGTGCAGTAGCAGTAGAATATTTTGCAGTCATGTAAATGATAAAATACTTTTCTAATTTGTATTTCTTTCTTTTATTCATGGTAGATATATCAAAAAAATATTTTGTTATATTAATTTGTTAAAAACTTTATTGATTACAAGTTGATTGATATTAATTTATTATACCGTTTGCTCATAAATGGTGATCTCAAGCATGAAATTTTTATTCTTTATTTACATATTTTTAATATTTATATACAACGTGTTATAAAACGACCAATAAAGCTCCCATACAAATTGAGTTTATTTTGTATGGGAGGTCCAAATATTATTTTTAAAATTTATTAATCAATAAAATAAAATTTATTATTCAGTTTTATGAGTGCCCTGACCTCCTTTCAGCTTTATTGGTTGTTTTGTAACACCCAGTATATGAGTTTGTAAAGTTATGTAATAAATAAATATTTATGGTAGGTAATAATATTCTAGGATCTAAGAACATAAGACCCCGTGCACACAGGCGACTTTTTTATTTCGCTCTCTATTATTCTATGGATGCGACCGACAGTCGGATTTCTCTCCATACTACAAGAGTGAAAGGGATTTCAGACTGTCACATGCAAAAAAAGTCGCTTGTCTGCATATAGCCTAACAGATCAATTGCAAATGTAATTCGGGATACGATTATTTGTAAAGTAAAATTAAGTAAACTTTTGTATAAAATTAGCAATAAATGTGACTCTTACTACAATATAAGTACATTTTATGTAAATTCCGCCGCGGCCTCTTTGAGTTCGGCTCGAATTATTTCGCTAACTATATCACTTGTTTTCTCACTGGAGGTTTTTGTACTTGAAGACATGGTTGTTTGCATTGATTCGCTAGTCATGGTACTTTTCATGCTGGACGTTTCCGCAGACATCATACTGGTCATTTCTGAAGCCATGGACATTCCTGCTGATGCCATACTCGCCATTCCTGATAAAGCTGTTTCTTTTTCCTTGGCCAATTCTTTCATAGCTGCCTTGCATTGTCCAATAGCCATGTCAAGCTTTTCTCCTGTGGGTTTCGGCATTGACTGCACTTGAGACATGAGCTTTAAAAGCTCGTCAGTTTCTTTTCTGCTTTCTGATAGAAGTTTTTCTGTATTACCTGAAGATACAGCTTCTCCTAAAAGTTCTGGTTTTAGTAATCTGCTATGTTCCTCTTTCAAAATCTGGTTTTCAGTTTTGATCTTTTCATCCTTCATTGCACATTCTGTCTTCTGTTCACTGTTCTTCTTAATCTCACATTTGTCTTTCTGTATATCACACTTCTCATTTTTCATCTCACATTTATCTTTCTTCATATCACACTTGTCTTTTTCTGTTGTCTCTATTTTCCTACAGGGTCCATCCATTTTAATCGGAATAACTTTTTCATCTTGTTTTATTTCTTTCACGGTTTTCTTGTTTACCATTATACTGAGCAATCCATCTGACGAAAGAGTTGACGATATAGAATCTGAGAGGCAATCTTTGGGTAACGTGTATCTTCTCATGAACTGCCTTGATATAAATCCGTGTTCATCTTTTTTCTCTTCGTGTTTCCCCTCTATTATAATTTCTTTATCGTTCACCTTTACGCTGATTTCGTTCGGAAGGAAATGTTGCACGTCCAGTGTTATTTTTAATTTATCCTTTGCATTGTCGATTGTTGATCCGAAGTCCTTCTCTGCAACTTCATCGCAAAGTTTCCAGGGTCTGTAGTAATTTGTAGCGTTATTTTTGAAGAACGGTACAAGTATATCTTGCGGGGAGATGCACATGCCAAAGTTTTGATCGAATAGCCGCGTAGTACAGAGTCTCGGTAACTCCATGTTGACGTGTGGAGAGTAAAGAGTTTGGCAGAGTACTGAGGGGTGGAAGTCGGGGCCAAATGCTTTTATAGATGAAGCACTTCCTATTTATCACGCCTTGAGTACCTGATGGTTGTCGCTAGTCCATTAAATACATACCAATCTTCCATTCAGTATCTACGATTACCACTCCAGGATTTTAAGGATGAGACAACGTAGAAGTTAAGTCTTAACTTAAGCTGTTTTTTTATGGGTTTCTTTTATCCTAAAACTGCTTCGAAATTACGATAATATAGCACAGAACAAAGACATCAGTGTAAATTACAATCGAAGCTCAATACAAAAAGGTAGCCTTAATGCTATAGTATAAATTGCTTGTACTAAATAGTATCTGCCTGTTCTACTGCATACCTACCTATACTATTCAATGTTTACCACCGTTACCGAACGGGTTTTTGCAACCCTACTATCAAATCGTAATCAGATCAATGCTGGCTGATTGACGACTGCACTTTCCCGTTGTAAAATTAGCTGGCATTTCGAAGCTAAAAATAAAGGCGGATGATCGAATTTCTCTTGTTGTGTCGCCTTATAAATAAATCTTGCTCCACTGTAAATTGGAGCAACCTAAATGACTTGCTTGCTCCTATCCAAATTGGTAGGTATATCCTGTAGTATGGATCTATCTTAAAACTCTTAAGAAATAGTAGATAATTATGGTATTTTTAGAAGGATTCCATGGTCTTTTTAGGTGATTAATATAATATATCTTTTTTTTTGGTGCAATATGTTAAAATTAAATATTTAAGACTTGTTTTGACTTCTGATATGGAATGATAGTAGCCACGACAGAACGCGTATACTATAAGGAGAAATTTGACTAACGTTGCAACCAATATCGTAAATTCAGGATGGGCTAAAGATATGGATCAACTTTTTCCGTTGTGCAAATAAATTTACCGGTAATATTTTTTACAGCATCCTTTATCAATACTTAACCTACTCTGTATAAATAACCACCCTGTATATGAGTTCAGGGTGAGAGAATGTTTATGCAAATCAAAATGTTGCCAATTATCTCCAAAACCACCAGTCCTATTTTGATGCGGTTTTCAGGGATAGATCGATTAAAATCTAACTGGAGCATGTTCTTAGATAGGTGTTACACAAACAACTTGGCAAGGGCCACCGTCATAGGATTTCTCAAAATTTTAATTTTGTTTTACTTATAATTTTCATACATCTGTTTTACAGAATCAAACAAGTAGGTAAGCTAAAAATAATTCATATAATCATAACATTTCCATTTCAGCCCTTTTTCTTTTCCTATGGTTAGCCACCATGTTGGCAGTCTGTAGAGGACTGTCACCCCTCTGCAGCCAGCCCAGGAGTGCTTTCTCAGTGACAGCAGCAGCCGCCGCCCGGTGACGCTCACTGCAGGATAACGGCTGCATAGAGCTTATTGAGTCGCTTGATACACTTGCTGATAGAAGCAGTTTGAATCTTTGTCTAAATGTCTGCAAAAATACAAATAAAATTTTACAAGGTGCTAAGTGTGGAAAAGTACATTGAATGATACTCTTTTAAACATAAACGGTTATATCTTACATTGACTAATGTAGTTGCAACTTCGCCTTTGATATCATGTTTAGCTGTATAACAACCCAGTTCATAAAAGTGTTGACCCAGTTTGTGTAAGTCAACTGTACAGGCATCAGCATCTAGAATTTCTCTGTACGCTTCCTTGTAAATTCGAGGCAAATCCACACCAACTAAAGGAGGTCTTCTAGAGGATAGTGATTCTGCTAACCACAGAGGTATTTCCACACCAGTTCCAGCTTTGAGGTCATCCTCGGTACAGGAAGGGTCGAGAAAACCTAAAATTATTTACAAATGTGAAAGATATCTTCGAGAAATTAACAACTTTCATTCCTTACCCAGAAGTCCTTACCCATTTTAGGCAAATCGTGCAAAAATTTACAAGGAACTTTTTCGTTAGTAACGAGAATATCAGATATGGACAAGTAATTGTTAACATTAGCCATTTTATATAAAATAACTTAAAATGCTAGGCAAAAATACATGTAAAATAAATAAATAATCACTTCGCGCCAAAAATAATAACCCCAAAAATTTACGTGATTTGACACTTAGTCAAAACCTCCCATGCGCGTAACTTATCAGATAAGTTGAAAATGTTAGGTGAGTTGTACCGATTGCATGATGTAAAAACGAAAAAATGCTTTTATTTGTCTATGGTCACTTTTGACAGTTGCCTGCCTCTGACATGATCAGTGATCTGGGCTGCCACAATGCGCAACAGACAATGTGCGCGAAATTTGCGCGAAATAATTCGCGTCAAATATTATGCAGTACTGGAAATCACGTAATCCTGACATGAATTCTCGGACTGAATATTTTGTGACGCCTATTTTTTTCTGCATTTTCTTGAAGCGCTCGGTGAATCGACGTCAAAAAAGAGCGCACCCAGTGATCTGTGGACATGATTTTAAAAAAAAATCTGCGTGCGTTTACGTCACAGATGAACTTAAATAAGGGACATATATATGTCGAAGTCAATATGTCAAAATCTGCCTTCTACATAATAGCTCGTGTGTTTACAAACGAAAAGCCGTTTGCATATTTCCATCTGACGTATGTATACCGTCGACATTATGTGTACCGCCAAAAAAACGACCTTTTGCCGTATGGCATAATGCCCGGCAATATGTACGAACTAGTACTGAATTCCGCCACGGTGGCGCTGTAATCGCAAAACAATAGGCGTACCAGTAAAGTAGTAACAGTGCAGGAGGTGTAAATGGAAATCTTGTAAATAAAATAACTATGTTACCAGTGACAATAAGAGATTAAGGAGAAGTTTAGTTCAGAGCTTTTAAAAAGTATTATGGAACTCGTAAGGGATTGGTTAGAACCCCGTGGACGAACCAGAAATTTTTCGAGGTCACTTAACACTTAAAAAGTGGTAGGACGTCCATGGCCACGGATATTCGGCGGACTAGGGACGAGTATTAGGTACTGGTGCTCTCGCTACGTCGTAATGAACATTGCTGTGCAGGATTACTTAATTACAAAAAAGTACAATTATTGTAGTCCGACAGTACGCACTTTGGAGGACTACTTCGATATACTAAATGAAATTGACGAAAGTTGCGGGCACGGTGGACAGGTTTTTTTTTGTATCTTTTGTATCAATTGAAAGATTGATTTATGATTAAGAAAAGAGATAGACTTGTTTGTGTCGCTTTGTCCTTTATGCGAATTAAAAATGAAAATCGCTAAGAAGTGCGTCGTCACTAAACCAATCATATCATCAGATTTGAATCAACGGTTAAGGACAGGTTAATTATTCGAGTTAATAAGCTGAAGCGGCAAAGAGCAGGGCCACATTGCTCGAAGGACTGATAATCGGTGGAGCAGGGGAATTCTCGAGTGGAGATCACGTACCGGGAGGCGCAGCGTAGGATGGCCCACCGCGAGATGGACAGACGATCTGATCAAGTCCGCGGGGAAATGCTGGATGCAGGCCGCTTCTAATCGGACAAAGTGGAAATATTTAGGGAGGCCTATGTTCAGCAGTATAAGTCCTATGGCTGATATGTGATATGATGATGATGATGGTGATGCATTATTCTCACACAGCCCTGTTTTCCTTAAGAACTTTTATTTAGCAAAAATATCAGATCACTTATCAACACAACTTAAATCATGATGTAAAAAAAAGGAAGGTTTAACTTACATAGATATTTACAATCATAGCACTTTAACGATCTATGATTGTAAATATATCTATCAAACAGTCTAAATGTGACCGTCGAAGATACTCAAGTAAATAATATGTACCTAAATGAATAAATATCGTTGTTTTTTTCTTAATCATGGTCACCCTAATATGATCACCACGTTGACGTTTAAGCAACGTTCATTTCAAAGTCATATTGCCGGATGTCGTGCCGACAATTTGTATACTGCTTTTCGTCTGTATACGAACGGGTCATTATGTAAGCGTCAGAATCTTACATATTGACCAGTGTTCCCAAACCAAAAATAATAATTTCGGTAGATTCTCAGTCGAAAAATCGGTAGAATTCGGTAGATTTTGAAATAGAGCAAAAACAAGTCTTTTTTGCAACTCATGAACAAATACAATCAAAAAAATAACCGAAATTGCAGTGTAAACGCGCGCGACGGTGATGGCAATCAAGTGAAGCCGCACGGTTTTTCGCGCGAAATCGCATGCTGTTCACTCGCTTCGTCTGAATCGCTTGAAGAAAACTGAACTTTACGTACGGATCGTCCACATTTGCATAAAATTCATGAAAATAGAAGAGTGTGGCGTTCATTTGCTAAGCAAAAACCCCAAAAACTGAAAATTCGGTAGATTTTTGTCTCAATTCGGTAGATCGGTAGATTAAGTCCCAATTCGGTAGATCTACCGAAAAATCGGTAGGTTTGGGAACACTGATATTGACTTCGACATATATAAGTGATCTGGGCTTAAATATGTAGACTAGCGTTTACGTTGCACTGTTGCATTTTCACCGTTTGTTCAGTATTTTTGTTTATTTAGAAAGGATATTAGTGTGGTTTCTTCAGAAATAAACAGTTACTATACCTATGAAAATAATGGCATTGTGTAATATCCTTATCAATGTTTAACAATAAGGTCTACTGTAAGAGGCCGGTAATTTTAGAGCGAAACTGAGAACATAATCCACAAAAATGGTTGGGTAAGCATAATTTGTTATTACTCTGCAAATTCAATAGCAAATTTACTTAAACTTTGTAGGTTACCTATTTTCAAGTGACAATCTTGATGATTGGTCATTCAACAAACTGATTTACTTTTTACCTACTCCCTTTTTCTAATTACCTACCCTCTTTTTCGAATTTAATTAAATAACTGATAAAATATACGATTATATCACTATAATGCACCTTCCTATGTACAGAAAATCTCTATAGCTTTGGGCTGTTTCATGAATCCTTATGTTTCCGTTTTGCTGGTACAGTTTGATGTTACCTGTATAACAGTAGATAGCAGTATCAAGTTTAGCAAATCTGGCTAATGTCTTACTCACTAGTAACTCAATACATACTTATCATTTATGAAATTTTATGTGTAAAGTAGTTTTCTTCTGTATCAACCCTATAACCATCCACTTAATAAATAAAAAAACCAATTAGAAATTATGTCCTGGTTCGGCCTCTAAATACTGGAAAGTAAAAGGTTTTTTCGTTAGATTGCTTTGGCGAAGGCTTGTACATTAAATTATTATGGTATAGAGTTCATTGCTTCTTATTTATTTCAGCCGTGCATATACAATGAAAGAACAGAAGCAGATTGTAGACTATCTAGTTGGGAATAAACTATACAATGAAATCAGGGGCCGAAAAATGTGGATGGACCTTGCCAGTACAAAAGTAATTACTAATATTTACAGCCATCTTTGTAATTTTACTAAATGAAGTATTCTTATGGTAATTTATGGTTTATCAATAAAAAATGAGTTATTTTATTACTTTTTGATTTAAGTTTGAATATAAAATCAACTATCAATGCATAGTATAAAATGTAATGTAGTAACTTTTTGTTTCTCTGTCGTTCCTTTGTTGAATTTGTTAACTCTTTATATAAAATGCAATAGAATACAATGTTTTTTTTTTTAAAGTTGTTGGTGTTTACACATTGTTTACACAAAATTGGAATTTATTTTAATAGTACTTATATGTATTTTTTTTGTTAGATTTTGAATAGATCATGGCAAAGTCTAAAGGAGACATTTCTAAAGCGCATATTGCCAGACATTCATAATCCATACTACAAACTAACTGTGCAGCAGATAGCCAGCTTCAAACAAGAGTAAGTAATTTTTCATGTTTTTTTTATATTTTTTTTGTGTTTTGTTTGTGCTTGTTCTTTCTCTTTATTTTAGACTGATTTTCTTATCATCCATCAGCCCACTCTGCCAGATATGAACCTTTTTCTCTTGCTAGATTGTTTCCTTTCTCATGCAATACACTATGTCATTAATTGATATTTTTATAATATTTGATAATTTACCGTTTCAATATTTTATCTAGACGTGACATGGACACCACAAATCAGAGTAAACTGGAATTCCACACTGTCACTGACTCAAGCTCTTCAGGTATGTTATGTAGACTTATGTTAATTGTTTATAGACATTATAATACCTACTATATGCATGTTTGCTAATATGCACTCACACATGCACAGACCATTGCATTTTATTGTATTTTTAATTGACCATCTTCTTTTAATGGGTCTTCTTTGATTTAAAACATCTACAAATATTGTGTGTGTGTTGTTAACCTATAATTAATTTGGTCTATTCTTTTTGCAATAAATAAATTATTTGAGTAAAATCAACTACAAAACACGGAAACATGAATGGTGTTGTATAAATATCATGCTACACATAAAAATAAATTTATAATAATTTACCAGATCAACAGCGGACAAAAGAACCAGCTGAAATAAAACAAGATGGTCAGACAGGTGAGGACAAGTGTTCCAAAATTCAAAACCGTACTAGATCCTCCACCGAAACTCTAGTACTAGAGACTTGCAACGAAAATGCTGAAGACATCCAAAATGACAATGAACCCTCTGACAATGACAAACAACTGCAAAAGTCTCTTAGAGATTTCATCACTTATTCTGAACCCCTGACGCCCATGCTCCAAGAAGTCTTACACGATTTTTCATCAGATGATGACCCACCAATGCAAATCGTTGAAGAACCTGAAGCCTCAGCAACAGCTGGGAAAAATACTAACAAATCTATATCACCTGAAACAATCCGCCAATCTGAGAGTTATAACAAAAAAACTGAAATCATTAATAATGGCGATGAGCAACACCAAAAGACGCAAACTTCTCCAATCAAGTCTCTGAAACTCAAAAAGACTAGAAAAGGCACATGGGAATATAAGGAACCAGCTGTTGATGGAGTTTCTACAGTACAAGAGAAAGAAACTAACAATAACGAAGCTGACACTATTTGCGATACACAAGAGAATACAATTAATCCCCAAACAAATGGCGTTGTTACCGACAAAAATTACTCTAATTCAACCACGGACACGCAATTGCCTAATAATCAAGAAGAGCTAGGAGATAAAACTAAACCAAATCGCAAGTCAACTGAAAGCTCCAATTCAGATTTTCAGGATCCTCGTAAAAAGAAAAAAGATAAAACTAGGAAAAGGTCGCGTTCTCAAAGTAGTGTTGAACGCAAGAAGAAGAAGAAGGACAAGAATCGTGATCCATCTGAGAACCGCGACCAAGATGACACTGAAACTTTCAATTCTCATCCTCAAGCCGCGATAATTCAAAACGAATTAGTCAATGGCACAGAAATAGATAAAGAAATCACTAACAATAAATCTGAGCTAACAAATGATACAAATATACCGCCAAATGTTGTGGTAGAAGACACGACAGGTAAAGGCATCGAGGGTACTTCACAAGAGGCTGGTCCTTCCGGAATCAACCCTGGAGACATCAACCCGTGTCTTAAAAGCGTCAGTCTTTATGAAGAACAATTTTCGCAATCGAAAATATCCGATTACGAAGACGATGACGAAGTTGCAGCTCAAGATAAATTGGCATCTAAAGAAAATGTAACTGAAACATCTAAAGGAAATGTAACTAAGACATCTAAAGAAAATTTAACTGAGACATCTAATGAAAATCATGAACAAAAAGATATCGAAGACAATCATGGAAAAGATACTTCAAAGGAATCTAATATTTCGAAAAATTCAACAGCAAACTCAGATGAAATGGACGCAACAACTTCAAAAGCCATCGACGATGTAGTGCTTTTGAGATCTCGGTCCGAAAGCAGTGATCATTTTGAGGTACCCAAGAAGAAAGCTCCTGTTGCCAGAGTAAAGTCAAGGGAACTGGCCCTAGCGAATGTTTTTGGATTTGCCAGTGGTAAGTTGATGGTGGTTGTTACAGTGTGTATTGAGTTAAAAAGTGCAAACAAAACTAAGAAATTTCCAGCTTAAACTTAAGCCTGGTGTGCTAGAAAAATATGCAGTTACCGAGATTTGTTTATACAATTTAACCCAACTTTGTACCATAACCCACACACTACACCATAGACTTACTTACTTCACACATTAAACTAAAATTACTTTGGATGTTTCCAAACTAAAATTACATTGTTCGAGACTATATTGGTATGTTATATTGGGATGTAAGCTTGGAGCATGAGGCTTGACACAAAATTTAACTCTTATACTTTGCCAGAACATTACACAGAACAGCTGTAGGTACTTTGACTAACAATTTTCGTTACATGGTACTGGTTAATTTTTAAGTAGTTATGAAGTTGGAGTATGTTTTTGTAGGTCCTTAACATTTCTGTTTATTTTAGGTGGCGTTTATAAAAGGCCACTGAACCACAGTAAATCAAGCTCGCGACGTTTTTCGCAACGCCACAGAGTCAACTCGAGAACTTTGTAAGTATTTTGCCACTTCTATATTATCATCATCTGCCTGTCCTTATCCCAAATTAGTTGGGGACGGCGCAACATGGTTTGTTAGATCACTAAATCATGTGGGATTTGGCAATGTTTTATGACCGGCCACCTGCCTGACAACAACCCATTTTGGGAATGCTATTGTAGGTGGTATCTCCGCCACCATGCAGTTGACCATAGTCGACAGAAGTTCAGCCGAGGTCAAAAACTCTACGTCGCCTTTTACGAAACACCCTGAGTGGAGTAGGGTGGCAGCATTTTTAGCCGCTACCACACGGCTAACTTATAGTGATAGCCGAACAGACAATAGTGCAGTGCCCAGAGCGTTGATTGAAAGTTGTGGGTATGACTTCCGCTCGTGTGAAACTACAAATTGTTTTTTTTTTTTACATTACAAATTCAAAAAGTAGTTACAGACACAAAAATTTGAGTAATTCTATTACTCCACGTCGAATGTCATCACCCCATATCTTTCCCGTGGATGCCGTAAGAGGCGACTAAGGGATAATAAATTTATCAAGGCTGGATGAATTCCCTGGATGAATTTCGCAATCGCATTGCAATATCTTGCATTGCGCTCACCAACCCGCCTGCCAAGCGTGGTGAGTATGGTATATGTCTCCCTACTAGGGGCCCATGTTCAGCAGTGGACTTTATTGTGGCTGTTATAGTAGTAATATCTTGAAAATGGTATCTCATTGTTGCATTGTCTTGTCGTAGTAACGTAGACACTGGTTCGAGCGACGAGTACACGACCGCTAGCGACAGCGATGACAGCCCGCCGACACACAGTCGAAGCAATCACCGGAAATATGTGTAAGTTAAAACTATTATACTCTCCGAATAATCAAGATAAGCTCGTTTCAGTATTTCCAACATAATTTCCTAATAAGCGTTTTTTGTAAGATGGTGTCACAGATGAACCTAAATATGTAGACTAGCTAGATGGTGTTGTTCATCTCTGTAGACTTTGAGGGATTAGCTGTCAAATTTTGGCACTTATTCCATCTTAGTCTATGGAGGCATACAACGCCATCTTGCGGAGTAGTTTCTTCAAAAAACGCCCATTCACCTTGTCTTGCCTTTCCTTCATATTTTTCCCGATCTACTACTATATTTGATGAAAGTATTTTGATAGCTACCTTCTACCTTGGCTAGGGATTTTTTGTATTGCACACTCAATGAAGATGTTAAAATGAAATGGGGACATAGAACAACCCTGTATGACACCTTGTTTAATTCTTGCATATCACTTTTTCCTTACTTTGTTATAGTTTTGGGTTTGGTACGATAAAATAAATTTCCTATCTGTTGATATATTCCCAATTTCCCATAAGTATTTTCATTCTATTTTCCAATTCATATTGTCAAAATTTTCACAAAGGCCTTTTCCAGATCTGTGAATGCGTATCAGTCCGTTGACTTGTCGGGTTTCCTATTTTATGCTGTTTGAATCGTACCAAATTGATCTTTTCCTTTATAGCATCTACAGTGTAATATTAACATTTTGTTTTGTTTTTAGCAAACCACCATCTTTCGACATCCTCAGCCACGAAAACGGCCTGTTCGTGGTGGGGCGCAAAAAGATATACCCGTTGTGTTTGCGAGAGAATGGGTCGCTTCACTACGCCTGCAGCACTGAAGGTACGTTTGAAATTATCATTTTAGAGCATGTTTAGGGCAAACATTTTAGAGAATGTTTTGCCGTGTGATGCCGGCTCAGAATAGCATCACCCCAATTCTACCCGTGGGTGTCGTAAAAAGCGACTAAGGGATGCTCATCCAGGGAATGGGCAGCAGCGTTCCCTGTCAATGCAACATCATTCACTAAGCTCGCCAATTCGCCTGCCAAGCGTGGTGAGTATGGCAACACCCCCCGATAGGGGTAAGCCCATGTCCAGCAGTGGACTGTTGTGGCTGTTATGGTTAGGGGAAACGCTAATTTCGGACCTGCGCGTAGTTTATATGTTATCTGAATCACTTGAAGCAACGAAACGCGCGACGCAGCGTTCGCTCTTCAACACATCTAAAGAACAACTACATACATCACGCCTATATCCCTTGCGGGGTAGGCAGAGCGTAAACGGCTATATAAAAATAAAACTTCTATTTACACCACTTCTGGCAGAAGTTTGAGAGCCGAATAGTATCACCATTGTGACAATTGTCATCTTATCGCCTAAAATTGCAATACACGTAAACTCTCAAACCCCTTAGTCGCTTCTTACGACACCCACGGAAAAGATACCCGGCAAACTACAAACACACAAAATACAACTAAATTAACTGAATTTATTGCGTTTAATAGTTTTTCCTTATAATAGTCCAGTCGATTATTCAGCTCGATATTCCAGTGAATAAATCAATTAATTCCAGGTATAGATGCCGAGCAAGCCGATTCGTTCTGGAAAACTAAATATTTAGAAGAGAAACAGAAATTGGCTGAGGAGAAAATACGTGCAGACGAGTTAGCCAGGTATGGCGCAAAACATTGGTTGAATTTGTATAAATAGTTAAAAAAAAACCGGCCAAGAGCGTGTCAGACACGCCCACAAATAGGGTTTCGTAGTCAACGTTTAAATATCAGGTTTTTCAGCATTACAAACTTAATTTTGTTGCTGGTTTGTTAGCAGCAGTATGATGACCAACCGCAAATAGAAAATCTCAATTTTTTCTGAAACCTTTAAGGGTACGATATCCGTTATAGTTTTCATTGTAACTTCAGATTGTAAGCTATATTCCATATTTATTTCAAATTTTTAGCGTTTATACTTTAGAAGTTACAGCTGGAACAAATTTTTGGTCAAAAGCGCCCTTTTTAAAGGCAAATATCTCGTGACAGAAACATTTTAGTGACTTTGTTTCAAAGAAACCTCACCTTAGTTTTAAAAGACCTATTCAACGATACCCTACTCAATATAACAGAAGAAAAAAAATTTTTTTGCCCCCCTTTCACTTGTATGGGAGGGGGTCCAAAAAACATTTAAAATATTTTTTTCTTAACATTTCTATATTTGGGTCAACACGATCTATCTTCTCACCAAATTTCATGTCGATAGCTCTAAAACTGACGAAGATATGAGGGCGCGGCATACAGACAGACAGACAGACAGACAGACATGACGAAACTATAAGGGTTTCTAGTAGACTACGAAACCCTAAAAATACCAAATTATAAAACACTTCCCATGTTAGGTGTACTAGTTTTGGAAAACTTGCAAAATTTTTCACCGTAGTAGGCAGGATTAAAACCTGCGACCTTCGGCATCTAATCCAGTTGATGGAGCCCTGCTACACGTTAGTGGGCAAGATATACTTGCTTAATTCGTAGGCTAGGATAGAACCGCTGTAGCCCAGTTGGTAGTGGCGTCGGCAGTACAGATGCCGAAGGTCGCAGGCTCAAATCCTGCCTGAGGTGAAAAATATTGCAAGTTTCCGTAATTAGTTTGAAAATTATTCACTCAATGAGAAAATGCAGATGGTGGCTTATGCGACTATTCCTGAATATACCAATAAAAAGTAATTAATGAATGACATTGACGTACTTTCGACCAATCACAGAAATAGAACACCGTCGAGAAAGAAGCCATTAGTTCCTCAGTATGCTATTTCATTCGTGCCTTTTAATTCTATTTTGTTTATAACTTTTTATTGCAGATTATTGCGTAAAGCTCAAGAAGCTGAAGAAGCTAAGCGTTCGAAATCTCCAATTTTCATAGCCAATCAGTCTTTGTAAGTATTTTGTACTTAGAGTATAATATATAAGCAAGCTATATATATATATATAGTGCGCGTCTCGCCCCGAGCCGTACTGTCTGCTTGATTTCATAAACACATAAATACTACCTGGTTCAATACAGAATTTTATATGGTCATGAATTCTCACTCGCACTAAGGCTCTTACCTACACCAGGCGTTCATGCTTTCCCGCTCCCACTTACGGTACCGCCGGTTTTTATAATCCCATTCTTTATTGACTCCTGTAGTACCTATATAGTATACCATGGTATAATAAGATACTCCGCCTGGTATTTCTTTCCGAGACTCGTGAACCACGTGACCAACACAAGACTACGTCATCATGCTTGCACACGTAAATCTAAATTATAAAATTATTAAGAAATATTTTAACCCATTGTTCTGAGATTGAATTTACCCCATAACGTATTTTATTGAAATAACGTGGCAATACTAAGTGACGTTGACTTGTGTTTCTCTGGGAAGGAAAGACCATGTTTTATTAGACTATGTAGTATCCTTAATAGTAGTAAGTAGTGATTACTTTTCGAGCTTTATGTACCTAGGTAAGCTAGAAATGCTTAAACTTTTCAGAAGTACATCGGTAAATAAGAATCAGTCGAAAGAAGCGTCAACAGATCGTGAATCTAAGCCGGAGGAGAAAGTGAAAATCAAATTCAACAGAAATAAGGACGTAAGTAAATTATTGAAAAGGATTTATAAAAGTATTATACAGGGAGTAATAGAAAGGGTATAACAAGCCGAAAGGAGGTCAAGGTACTCATGAAACTGAACAACTTTGCCCATAAAACATGGGTCGAAATATGAAAAAAGAATTAGACCTCCCATAGTAAAACAAATAGCTGATTGTATGAGAGGTCCAAATTTCTTTTTCATATTCGCATTTTCCCCTAATAATTTTGAAATTGAAAGATAGTGAGAATGGCGGTCAGAAATATTAGGAAGTGTGCGAAATAGAGCCGATATCTCTTACGTTCTAAGCTGTAGGTAGATTATAGCTTCTGTACTTTTCAATGTTTCTAAGCTGAAAGTAACAGCTATTTATTTCAAGCTATTTTAGAATAGATCGTTTTATAGTATTAATATCGTGGTTTTTTCAGATTGAACTAGAAGGTCAATGGACCAACATAAACCCAATACTCGAAAGAATGGTCGAAATATTCAAGAACAACGATTCTCAATCTAATTCAAATTCAAAACAAGAACAAAACACTAAAACAGAAGAGAAACTCATTACCGAAGAAAAACCAGTCACAGAACAAAAAGAAAATACTCCAAATGAAAAGGGAAAAGTTAAAAATAAAAGAAATCTATCGCTAAAGAGTAATGTGAAGACGAAGGTGATAAAAATAAAGGATTCTGATGAAAGAAGTTCAAGCGACAAGACTGAAACTGTGTCTTTATCCAGTAGTACCACTTCGGTTGACCCTGGTAAGTAAATGCCTTCAGATACCTTCTGCATGACTTTGTTTTTGTTATGTTGAATTTGTGTAGCATCACCCCTTTTCGAAAATACTCTATAAACTATTTTAAAGTTATGTTGAAAGATTGTCGTGTTATGCCGGCTTAGATTAGAATAGCACCCCAATTCTACTAGTAGGTTATGTAAAAAGCGAGTAAGGGATATTCATCCAGGGAATAGGCAGCAGCGTTCCATGTAAATGCAACATATTGCTCTGCTCTCGTCAATCCGCCTGCCAAGCGTTGTGAGTATGGCAATACCCCTGGATAGAGGCCCATGTCCAGCATTGGACTGTTGTGGCTGTTATGATATGTTGAAAGACACGACTGAGGGTCTCAAGGATTTCATGTTGCATTTTATTGCATGTTGCAGGTTTTTTTTATTTTTATTTTTTATTATGTTCACAATATTGGAAAATTTCCTCAAATTACCGTTCTTCTTTTCGTGCGGAACACTAAGTCGACAAAAGACCCGATGAACCCTGGTGTGAAAAGTGTCTAAACCTCCTATAACTGCCGTCTTAAATTATTAATCTTAAACAGCCCTCCGAATCACGGAACCTTATTTTTTACTATCAGGTAGTTCAGCCTGCAACAATGTCCTAACCAGACTGGGAAGAAATTCACAAAGTTATAAATATCAAAAAATGCCCTATTGGGAATTGAAGCTGGAACATTTGCAGGCAGTCGCACTACCACGGTGCCACATCGGCCATATTTACCGTTATGTACTGGGTCCATTCATAACAGCTACAACAGTCCACGGCTGGACATGAGCCTCCCCATATCGGGGGGCATTGCCATACTCACCATGCTTGGCAGGCGGATTGGCGAGTGCAGTGCAAGATGTTGCATTGACAGGGAACGCTGCTGCGCTGCTGCCCATTCGGTTGATGATTATCCCTATACGACACCCACGGGTAGAATTGGGGTGATGCTATTCTAAGTCGGCATCACACGGCATAACATCCGGCATCACACTACGTATGCCAGAATAAATAAAGGTATGATCTCTATCAGTAAGTTTATCTTTTCAGAAGTGCACAAAAAAGTGGACAAATTGGAGAGCGAGATCTTCGAAAAGATTGCAGAAATCGAGAAAACCGACCAGAGCATCAAAGAAATCGCTCCTGAAACTGCTGAAAGCAATGTCACTAAAAGGTAAAGTGCTACAACTATTTAGGAAAACTAGCAAAATACCGCAGGCTGGATTTGAACCAGCGACCTACAATTATCTAAGGCCCTAGCTCCACTTATTAGACGTGAGACGTGAGAAGTAAGATGTGCGACATCGCGACGCTTGAAATGTATGAAACATAAGACTCAAAACTACACACGTGAGACGCGCGTCACACCGATGACGGCTGACGATCACTTGTCTGACAGATGTCATCTTACGTCTCACGTTTTCTCTATGGAGCTTGCGGCATACATTATTTTTTTGTGGAAACTAAGACCTACTTATTAATAAATGGCTCTCAACTTTGAGATCGATCTTGAGAGCGATTTTGGGATGCCGTTGTTTGTACTGCTGACATTTGTCAAAATCGCTCTCAAGAAGTTGAGTGCGATTTAGAAATGCGGGCCTATAACTGCCTAAAGTAAGGCCAACGAAACGAGATAGATAATGTAAACAATTTTACTATGACTCGGTGACAACTATTACGATCTGTCCTTATCTGTCATATGGTATAATGTCGGTTGTCTTTTTCTGGTTTGTTTACATTTTTTATCTCGTCTGGTTGGCCTTACTTTAATCTAATATTCTTTCGAACAGAGAACGAGGTAGTTCAACCTGCATAATGATAAATTGACATTGCTTTGTTTTCTTCTATTCTAAACAAAGTATGTTCTTTTCCTCGTAGCTCCGCCAACTTATAAATTACATTGTCATCTTCCCTGTTGATATTGCTATCAAATCTACAAACCATTTTTTTCCTATTACAGAAAACGCGGCAGACCTAAGAACATAACCGCAGCCGTACAAGAAAAGACGCGATCAACCGTCTCCCTAGACACCGCTCCTAAGCGCACCTCTAGTATTGAGAATCTCGCCAAGCCATCTCGGGCCCAAAGCGTCCCGAGGCAAGTCCCTAAGAAACCTAGGACGGTGTCTGAAGGGCCGGGCAAAAGGGCAAACCTTACTTCCGATACTGAACTTGGTACTTCTAAAAGGGCCACTAGAGTGCCTAGGAAGTTACGTGGTATGTATTATATATCTCTTTTATAACGTTATGTGTCTTTTTCCAGCCAGTGAAATCCGAAGATCAGTCGCGCCCTCATCTGTAAGTTTGGGAACATCTCTGGGACAAAGTTCCAAAACATTGCATAAATACAAAAGTTCCCCAAAAATGTTCCCAATGAATACGCATTTTAAATAATGTTTCTGGAAATTTCGTGGGAATATTTGTTGGGAACTTTGTTTCTGATGTGTTCCTTAAACAAAGTTTCTGGAATTTTGTCCCCAATAAATAAATACCTGGCTTTACTTTCATAAAAAAAAAACTTTGTTGTAAGAAGGGCAAAATGTTATATAATACGATAAGTTTATTTTAAAATACAACAATGAGCGTTTTCTTGTGTTTTCAATTTAAAATCATCAAACGATTTATTATTGTCGATACAGTCAAAGACGAACACACCGATAAACCCTAGTGCAAAACATTCTTTCTACCATTTTCAGAAGACACTGTAACACCGTCACCAAAAGTGTCCAAGTCTTCGCGTCCTTCAGAACCTTCAGACGGAGTGTCGATTCCGGAAGACGACGACCACGTGCGGTACATGTTCCCGCCGAAACAGAGTCCCAACAAACAGAAACCGGTTCGGGCTAGGAGGTAGGAAGTAGATCCTAATGTTTCCTGTTCAAGTGTTTCCCAAACAAAACACAAAATAGTAGTTTATGCAACTGCCTAATAATGAGAGGCTTTAGGATGAGAGTGTCTGTTTATCACACGAGGCGCAGCCGAGTGTGATAATAGTTTGACACGAGCATTCTAAAGCCTAATTATTTGCAGTTGCATACACTATTTTATCTACACTCTACAAGAAAAACTATGCAAAATAATTCAAACCTCCGCACTGCACTATGGCGATTGCAAGCCTATCTACTGAACCACCAACTGAACGACTTTTGTACATAAGTAACTTTTTAACTAAACGTTAAAATGGAGGCTCATAAATAGTGAATACAATCCCGGGATCCCGAATCCCGGGATCCCGGGATCCCGGTCATTTTCCAGTCCCGAAAATCCCGGGATTCTAATTTACAAATACCGGGATTTTCGGGATTAACAGAAAGGTGTATATCAATGGATAACATTGTTAATAACATCGGTTTTTTAATAATAGTACTCTTAAAATTAACCTATTTGAGGCTTCAATCTTGAAAGAGTTGATTACTATATAATTACTGAACAAACAAACAGACTTGGCGATGAATCTTAGTATCTACGCCCTGTGGTTTCTACTACTACTAGATCAATTTTGACAACAAAGGAAAGCATAGGACAGAGGTTAAGATTATACCTTAGGTATATGTTAAGTTAATAGATGTTCCCATTTATTCGACTATTTTTTCAAATAAGTGTAACACTTACTTATAATAGAATAAATAATAGAATAAATAAAGAATAGAAAACTTGCAATCGCAAAGTATTCCGAAAGATAAAAGTTCCTATATTTTTATTTAAGAAGTGTTTAGGTAAATATTGTAATGGTCTTAAAAAAATTTTTAATTGTCAAAGATTTTTTAAACTTAAATTTGAATATTATGAAGTGATTTTGTTTGGGACTCTAATCCCGGGATTATCCCGGGATCCCGGGATTGCGTCCAACTAGTCCCGAAATCCCGGGATTGTAAATAAAGGCCGGGATTGTATTCCCTACTCATAAAAACTGAACAACTTTTAAAATTAAATAGATTTTATCGGTGAATTTTAATTCGAAAAATGATTTGAAGCAAAGATTTAATAATAAATAAGTCCTCATAATTTCAAGAGTCGTCCCGCTGCGGGTGACACTTGTTTTTTTTTTTCATTCGACTTACTGATGGCCCGTGTCAAATTGAAACAGATTACAATTTGGTACGCGGGTCAATTCGTTTAATTTTTTTTCAAATACTAGAAATCGAGTTACTTTATGTAGCTGCCAGTAGTATGAAAGTTTTTTTTAAAGGCTGTATATTCGTAATGCAGTTCATTACGTTCGTACTTTCGATTCTGTAAAACGCATATTACGAACTGAGTGTAGATAAAATCGATTACATGCGGCGTGGTCATTTACGTTTCTATTATGAAGCCGCAATGTATATCGATGTTTTGTTTTGTATTTTGTTTGTAAATAACACGAGCAGCAGATACGCCTTTAGATATATTTGCTAGTGGTTGTGATTCTGGCTGGGGTACGCCTTGAAACAGATTTTAAGATTCTTTGTACTTAAAAAAGAAAACTCTTGTCGTTTTTATCTTATGGCATACCGTCATACGAAAAATATTTGAATCTATTATCGTAGCAAAACCATAATATGGTTATCTATCATAGTCATTAATATTGGATATGGGTTCATCGGGTCGTTGAACGTCTCGATGACCCAAAAGAAAATGAAAGGAGAAGGTCCTATTTTGTACACACGTCTTCTAAGGTTATGCTGTTTATTATCATGAGCAAAACTTGAATTTTCTTTTGATTAAGGTACACTTTGTATATTTACTATTTGAAAGTGCCAAGTTACTTTTACCTTAAAGTTTGTTATGGAAAGCGTACGCCAGACTCTGCACCGGTTTTTTTATATTGCACATTATGTGAAAAGAAGTATTTTTGTTTGTTTATATTATCTACTTATAAGAAATTATTTTGTTTGCGTTTTATGAGATAGCGTTGTCTCTATTCTTGTGTTAAATCAAGCTAGAAGCTTTTGCATTTATTTTCTATAAATTTTCTAAGTTTACTTCAATAATTAGTGACACTGTAATAAAATCAATCAAAAATATCAAAATCAAAGATCTCTTATGAACTAAATCTATACAAAATGACGAAAAACTACTGAATAGATAAAATCTTTGTCTAAGAAACAAAATAGTACCTACTATTAAAGTAATACTTAGATTCTATTTTATTTTACATTATTGAAACATTTTCTAAAAAGCATTTTGATTTTGCACGATGCAAATGAAACAAAAAATGTTTACTAGTTTAGAAAGCTTGTATCGATGTGTAAAAAATCTTTATGCTCATTTAGGTTATTTGTAATAAATTCTTTTAACCTATTGACCACCATACTCCCGAAGCGGGTTTTATGCCACGAATGTTCCATATATAATTTTGTCCAGAATCTTTCGTTACACAGAATAGTTTAGGCCGTGCACTGCATCTCGCGCGTTACGCGCGTACTGATCCGCATGCGAAGTTAACTTTACTCGAAATGGTGCAGATGAAGTAACTAAACATCGCACGAGTTCCCGCACTGCAGGTCCGCGCGGTCAATACGCGCCACGCAGCGCGCGCCCTTAGGATTAACTGTCGTTATATCCCGTCGTTATAATACGACTTGACACTCGCTGGCAACTATCAACGACTATGGCAGTCAAGAGGTTAATATTAAAAAATGTACTTATCAAGTACACATTTTGTACTCAAATCTTGTTTACATATTTAAGTATGTGCTGATGTAGAATGGGAGCAGGTTTTTCGAATCAATAAAGATTTGAATCATATTTTGTGTATCATTTTAGCTTTAGTTTACACTATATTTCATTTTTTTTAACTATTTTTTTATCCTTTTTGTGTGCATCACCTGCTTCCATTGCACACAATGCATGGCTTATACATACAGGGTGTAAAAAAATCTTCAAAGGGTGAATCTGACCTTTTTTGGTCAACTTTGCGATAAATATTATGATATTCCAAACTATGTCTCTTTGGAAAAGTTATTTACATTCATGTGCAAGGTCACCCTTGGAAAACAGTTTTTTTGCACCAGTATGTAGTACACACCCAGCACCCGCTTTGCTCACGCTTTGCCACTGCTTCTCACTAACTGCACTTGCCCTACAGCAATGCCGAGCTAAACTCTACCTCATCAAGACCATCCACCGATTACCAAGATTCAGACCTCACCTCCCCGAATATAAACATCACTAGAAGGAAAAGAAAACTTAGTACAGTCAGTCTTGTATGCAAACGAGGTTCTATCAAAAAAGTCAAAAGAAAGTCTTGTCCGTATTTAGCTGACGATGATACTTGCAGCACAAATGAATCGCTGAGTCAAAACACCGGTACAATGCCGAATATTAGTCAGAGTATCAATAGTGAAGCGTACAGAACTGATTCCTACCAAATCCTGATGCCTAAAGCCAAACAAATAAGTCATCTAGATAAAATAGACGAAAATACAGTAGCAAACGATAGTGAGACAAACAAAACAAATATGCATACTCAATTTACAATTACAAACGAATTTTACATCCCGCCAGAAATAGCAAATGCTTCAAGACAAAAAGGTTCCGAAGCAAACTCCAGTAACATTTCACTGCCTCTGTCACCCGAAATATCCATAGTCGAAAACTTATCTGTGAGCAAAGATCTGATCAGTAGCAGTCTTGAAGAACCGCCGACTATTAACGAAACACACATGAATTCTGAACTACCTACAACTAGTAACAAATATCTAATTTCTGGTGTAGATGTGTCGATGCCCTTGATGGAACAAGACTGTGGAATCCAAACTAGACACAAAAAACCACGCAATAGAAGAACTACTTTCTCAGAATCATTTTTCTTAGAACAAGCACAATATTCTTCTGAATCTTTAGATATTAGGTTGAGAGACTTGATACTTGAAAGTGCCAAAAAGATATCTCAATTCTCTGAACCTATAAATATGGAAGTCGATACGGTACCCAGTGAGAAGAAAGCTAAAGTCAGCAAAAGGCGTTCTTCGACTCCGTGTAAAAAGAAAACTGTTCATGTAAAAAGATCCAAGACTCCTGAAATAAATCCAGTTATAGAGGAACACACGGAGTCATGTGCTCATGCTGGCAGACAATCCTGTCCGCCTGTCATACAGATTATACCTAGCGAAGTAAATGATATTAACAATCTAGAAACTGTTATGAACGAAAATAACAACATCACTAAGATAAATGCCGGAAGAGGTCGAAAACCAAAGAAAGATGTAATCAAAGTAAAAATCTTAAGACCTAGAAGCAAAAGCAGCTCCAAAGATGTAACTACGAGCAGAATATCTGTGTTAACAGACAGTGGCATCAATGATACAGAAATAGACGCGTCCGACGAATGTCCATGTTGCGATATTAGTACAGAACTTATTCATAACCATTCTGATACTTGCCTACATATGGACGAGTGCGTTGGAGATAGTTTAGAATTAGTAGATCAACCAACACCGTCCATTATATCATTGAATTCTAATTCGATTCCTTCTGAAATACATATTGGGATCAAAACTAGTCAAGAAATGATGAGCGAAGAGTTTGTTACTCCAGAAATGTTCAGCTCTGACGCTCAAGATGCAACTAGTCTGAATACTGTTAAATTGGGTAAGTTAGCCATACCGCACTGTTCCATCGTTCATGTCAGTCAGTTCAAAATTGTTGGTGAATAAATAGGTAAGTATATGGGGTTCCAAAACAAAGTACTAATGCATGCTTAGGGTATCTTTATTTTTCCCATTCTTTGCTCTTCTACTCCCATACATATAATGTTAATTTGCTGAATTTGATATGCTTTTGCAATAGTACCGCATCTACTCACTAGCAAAAAAATAACAAGCTATTTCAGCCAGCCAATTTCAGTACCACCAACCAAAAACTAATGTGTTGGTACCCACAGTGTGTACCTGCTACGCGCCAGTACTATGCTCTTTAAAATTACTTCATCTTCTTCCAGCAAAAAAATCCCCGCAAGGAACCTCCGATGACGCGGCCACCCAGTTCTTCACGCCACCATCGGGCGGATCCTTCAACAGCCTCATCACAGACGACTTGTCTGACGAAAAACCTTCGCCTTCCAAGTGGTACCTCGTCAACGAACAAGATACCAACTTTGCTGATTGCTCTCAGAGCTCTCAGTCAAGTGTAGGAGCCAACCTGAACAAAATCTTCACCTCTTACGCAGTGCCGGATCTGTCTACGATAAGCGAACGATCAAAGGAAAATGATACGAAAGTTATGAATACCGATACCGAGTCTTCCGAACCTATTTCGCAGAGCTTATTTGATTTGGAATTCTGAATTGCATTTATATTTATTTAGTTGCTAACTTTAATTTATTTAGTAGGTATTTGTTATATTATAAAATGAAATAGTGAGTTGTAACAGAATGTGAGCTAAGGGTACTGATAGGTTAATGCTTCCTTCCTATTCATGTTTAATTTAAAGGGCAGGTCCCTATATCATCCCTCAGCCCTACTGTTAGCACACTTAAGGTTTAGATAAGTTCGAGTCCAAGTTGTGTATTTTCTAAGATTTATTTCTAAAAATGATAATGTTTTGATATTCTTGATTAGTACGGCTCCTTAGCTGGAAGTATGGTCCCATCTGGCAGAAATCATGAAACTTGGCATGTGGGTAGCTTACATGTGTAAGCTTCAGGAAAAGAAGGGAAGCAAGTTGGACCCCCCCTGCTTCCCCCCTTTACCCCCCCTTTTATGTCCCAAATTTCAGTTATCTTTATTTTTCTCGGAAACGATTAAAGATAGGAAAAATTTGTCAAGGTAAGAAATATTCCTTATAAAATTGTCTACATAATTGTTCTTGGGTCGATGTTGATAGGACTTATACTTTTCGAGTTATGCTTCTGGGAAACCCATCATTTTTTTGAAGGTGACTTCCAGCTCTGAATTAGCCATAACTACCATGTGATAGAATATTCTTTCAAACTTGCTATTGACTTTTATTAGTTAGGTAGTCTACAAAGGAAACCCGTAGAGACAACACTTCAATCACGCCTGTGGGGATGGGGGGAGGGGGGCAAAGTTTATTTTTTCCGAGCTGAACTTCAGGACTTCTGACTCCTTAAGTAAATGTGACACGAGAAATTGAGTATCATTTTTGAATATATCAAAGACGGGAGTATTCATTTCTGGAACGCTCTTTGGTACATTTCATACAAAAATATAAAAATATTAAGTGAAATAAGAAAAAAATATGTTTCGTTCTCATTCAAACGCTGTTTTCTTCATAACCTTGAGACATATTTACTAGATAATAACACATACTCAAAGACATACTCACCCGAATTATAAAGCCATATTTTATTTTCGAAAATATTAGAAAATACCTAGCCTACAGAAGCCTAAACATTTTTACAATTTTATTTTTGTAGCTGGAAAAATTTCAAGTTCATAGATTTTGTATGCAAAAATAAGATAACCAACCGCAAACGTATATTTCTCAATTGTCGCTAAACCATTCCAGATAGAGAAATGCCCTCATAGGAAATGTTGTTTATACTGAAGAGTTGTTTATGCTGATATATAGAAATTGAAGATCTGGAGTACTTGATGTGGAACATCAACAGCCCAGCTAAACTATTCGAGATACTGTAATGTCTTCTTAAACATCAAGTACTCCAGATCCTCAATTTCTTTGTTCCAACAAAAACTACCCTTCAGTATAAACAACATTCCCTATGAGGGCATTTCTCTATCTGGAATGGTTTAGCGACAATTGAGAAATATACGTTTGCGGTTGGTAATCTTATTTTTGCATACAAAATCTATGAACTTGAAATTTTTCCAGGTACAAACATAACTTTGTAAAAATATTTAAGCTTCTGTAGGCTAGGTATTTTCTAATATTTTCGAAAACAAAATATGGTTTTATAATAAGGGTGAGTATGTCTTCGAGTATGTGTTATTATCTAATAAATATGTCTCAAGTTCCAGAAGAAAACAGAGTTTGAATGAGAAAGAAACATATTTTTTTTCAATTTCACTTAATATATTTATATTTTTGTATGAAATGTACCAAAGAGCGTTCCAGAAATGAATACTCCCGTCTTTGATATATTCAAAAATGATACTCGATTTCTCGTGTCACATTTACTTAAGGAGTCAGAAGTCCTCAAGTTCAGCTCGGAAAAAATAAACTTTGCCTCCCTCCCCCCACCCCCACAGGCGTGATTGAAGTGTTGTCTCTGTGGATTTCCTTTGAAGACTACCTAACTAACAACAGCCAATAGCAAGTTTGAAAAAATATTCTATCACATGGTAGTTATGGCTAATTCAGAGCTGAAGTCACCTTCAAAAATGATGGGTTTCCCAGAAGCATAACTCGAAAAGTATAAGTCCTATCAACATCGACCCAAGAACAATTATGTAGACAATTTTATAAGGAATATTTCTTACCTTGACAAATTTTTCCTATCTTTAATCGTTTCCGAGAAAAATAAAGATAACTGAAATTTGGGACATAAAAGGGTAAAGGGGAAGCAGGGGTCCAACTTGCTTCCCTTCTTTTCCTGAAGCTTACACATGTAAGCTACACACATGCCAAGTTTCATGATTTCTGCCAGATGGGACCATACCTCCATACAAACTGCCAATTAAGAACTCGGACTAGATTGCAATAATAATTAGTTTTCTATAAAGTTGTATTTACTTTTTCCTGTTTAACCCCCAAATATGTTTCTACCTTGGCATAATAATTTTATTTATATTACTATCAACCACATTGAGTTGTCTACAAAAGCGATAAGACCGCCTTTTGCAATAGCCTCATAGGTGTATTTCACCTACTGTAATAAAACACAGGAGGACTGTTGGTACATGAGGTCGTGAGTTAGTAGGTAAAGAATTAGTGTAGTGCTCAGGCAGGAACCATCACCATACCACCGAAGACGTGCACCGTCCGTCACGCTACCCACCATATCATGCTGATGCATGACCCAAGAAGTCCAAGAACCAAAAACACCTTGGTGTATCCGAGATAAAATTACATGTGTATCCGAACAATACTGACTGACATTTCAACGCCAATGTTGCCAATACTATCAAGGAGGGACTTAATTAGCTTAATCTTTTGTACTGAACAGACATTTCAAAATAAACCAAACATATGACTTCGAGCATTTATTGAAAAAAACAAGAATGTTTCTCGTAAGGTATCAAAAAAATATGTCTATTTCCTTCATTAATAAGGCCCTATGAACATGAACAAAGGACTTTGACATCAATTTTTAAACAAATTAGCCTAATTCGTTTTCCTTATATGGCAACACTTTGTATTGCGGTCAATATCGTGAGATTCTTTGGCGGAATTTGAATCGAGAGGGTGAAAATTTTTCAAAGAAAATTTTAAAATTGCTTTTTGCAGAATAAACTGAGAATTTCTTAGTAAATTTAATTACTAGTAACTTATATTCTAATAGTGCAATAAAAAAGCAACACAGCTTTGCTGCCCAGCTATGGGTCGCAAAAGCAAACGTAAAAAGGGAAACGATGGCGGAGAGGTAAGCGAAGGAGAGGACCCCGCTATGAGCGATGATGCGGGCGACGACGATGTAGACAAATACAAGCCGTATAAAACCGAAAACTACACTCGTCAGTATCCGGAGGATGGCGGTGAGTTCGAATATATAGTAATTTACGAGAGCGCGGACGACAAGACGCCGATAGGTGAGAGAGACTTGATGGGCTTGGGAAGCGCATTGAAGCTTAGTAACAAAGGTATCAAGCAATTGAAAAGAATCAATCGTTACAAAATAGCGGTTATATTTGAGCGACCAGGGTTAGCAAATGCAGCTCTTAATAATGTCAAGTCTCAAAAAGAGCTAAAGTTGAGGGCGACTATTCCAGCAAGATTAACAGAAGTGACAGGGGTAATAACAAACGTTCCAACATACATGAGCAACAAAAAAATATATGATGGAATTTCTAGTTGCAGAAATGTTGTATCTGTACGCCGATTCATGCGACGTTCCAAAGACGACGAAGGTAACTCCTGCTTGGTACCAACACAAGCGGTATCGATAACTTTCGCTAGTGCAGTACTTCCTGATTATGTGGATATTAACAGCTGGTATTTCGAAGTAAGGCCATACACGCCTCCTGTGAGCCAATGCCTGCGATGCCTGCGCTTTGGGCACATTGGTAAATTCTGTAAAAACGCCCAGAGGTGCTCAATCTGCGGTGATTCCCACAATTATAAAGATTGCGTAAAACGGCCAGAAGAAGCAGTCTGTGTTCACTGCAAAGGAAAACATGTTGCAATTGCCAAATCATGCCCAGTGAAAATTCAAAAAGCAGAGGAGATAAAAGTTCAGATGCGCAGGGCCTCGTATTCTGAAGTTTTTAATAACAAAACTTCCCCACTAAAAAGTAAAGTAGACCCAGTTCAACAATTGTTTAAATCGGAACAATTCATGAATCTTCTGATTTCTTCAATTATAAAAATTATTTCAGCTAGTAAAGATGCTGAAAATCCCATCCCAATCTCTACTCAAAGTATAAAAAGCGCTTTACTTGATTCATTCAGTATCAATAAAACTACAGACCATAAAACTAAGTAAATTCTAATTTATGGATCAGTTAAATATTGTTCAATGGAATGCTCAAAGTTTGTCTAGTAATTTACATGCTTTTACTTATTTTTATATAATAATAATATTCATGTAGCACTTATTTCTGAAACCTGGTTAAAACCAGGAAAAAATTAAAATTAAAGGTTTTAACATCGAAAGATTAGATATAGGTACTAAACACAATGGTGTTGCTATATTAATACAAAATAATTTGCGTTACAATTTGTTAAACACATATTCTGATAACTCATTACAAAATTTGGCAGTTCAGTTACATTTCAACAATGAAATTATTACAATAATTAGTTTCTATAGTCCCACGTTGGCTTCTCCTTCCAACTTTACTTATTCCCGTCTTGATAGTTTGATTAAATCTGTACCGGGGCCTCTTATTATGGCTGGGGATTTCAATGCACACAGTACTTCGTGGGGTTGCACGTCAACTGATGCGCGTGGTATAATTTTGCAAGATGTGATTGATGATAATAATTTATGCCTCCTTAATGACGGCCAAGCAACTACTGTGGGTTCACATGTGTGGAAACCAAATGCATTGGATCTTACTCTCGTTTCTTCCTCATTATCATTACGTTGTAGCTGGTCAGTTCATAATGATCCAATGGGGAGTTATCATCTTCCCACTGTTACTAGTATCCTTGGTTCTGTAAGTAGAATTAACAATTCCAATTTAAATCAAGGAAATTACATCCGTCCAAATTTTTCAAATGTTGATTGGAAAAAATATCAAGAAATAGTTAGTGACAAATTAACTACTTTTAACTTTGACTTTGAACGACCCCAGGAATCCTATTCTAATCTCTGTTCTTTACTACTAAATTGTGCATTCGAGGCTAATCCCACAACCAGAAATAATTCAGTGCAGCCAAATTTAACACGTAGGAAAAGACCACGTTTGCCTTGGTGGAATAATGCCTGCACTTTAGCAGTAAATAATTCTAAAGCTGCTTACATTCAATTTAAAAATGACCCAACATTAGAAAATTATATCTATTTTAAAAAACAACAAGCTATTAAAAAACTTACCATTAAAAGGGAAAGAGAAGCTTCATGGATGGCTTTGTGTGAAACATTTAACCGGCAAACACCTCTGTCTGTAATATGGAAAACAATGCGCATGTTTAATAAATCTTTTCTGAATGTAATGTGATACGGTCTTCTAACACAGATTGGATACCAGCATTTTTAAATAAGTACACAACCGTTTCTCCAAATATTGTCACTACTACTGTTAACTCTCCAGTCACTGGTGGTAATGATTATTTAATTACACCTTTTACTTTAAATGAATTTATTAGTGCACTTAGCTCTAGAAGAGATACTGTTTTTGGTTTAGATCATATTCCATATAAGTTATTAAAAAATCTTTCATTGTCAAGTAAAAAATGATTTTGGACATATTTAACTTTCTTTGGTCTAATGACATAATTCCCACTGAGTGGAAGGTTGATTGTTTAATTCCAGTTTTGAAACCTGGTAAAGATGCGGATAATTGTAATTCTTATCGACCTATAGCATTAACATCCTGTATAGGTAAAGTTTTTGAACAAATACTAAAACAAAGACTGGAATTTTTTATAGAATCTAATAAGTTATTACCTCCAAATCAGTTTGGTTTTAGACGTGGTCACTCTGCAATCGAAAGTTTGAATAATCTCTTTCTTGACATTCATCATTCCTTCTCATTTAATAAATTTGTTGTTTGTGTCTTCTTTGATATTGTTGGAGCCTTCAATAATGTTAATCACCATGTGCTTGCTGCGGAGTTACAGTTGTTAGGTTTACCTGGAAAATTAATTAGTTGGATATTCAACTTTTTAAATGGTAGGCAAGTATATGTCAAGTTTAAAAATAATTTATATGGACCACAATCGTCATATTTAGGTGTTTGTCAAGGTGGAATTTTAAGTCCTTTGCTGTTCATCTTGTATATTAATAAATTAAATAGTATACTGGGTACCGAAGTAAGAAATTTACAATTTGCTGATGATTTAGCTATATATTGTATTGGGTCTAACATGCAAGCAACAGAAATCAAATTAAATTTAGCATTAGAAAGATTAAAAACATACTTTGATTATTTACATTTAAGTGTTAGTCTAGAGAAAACTAAAGTTGTGATCTTTAGTAGATCTAGACTTTTAATATCTCATATATATTATGATGGTAGCTTATTGCCAGTAGAGGATGAAGCAAAATTTCTTGGAGTAATTTTTACTAGAAATTTATCATGGAATAAGCATGTAAGTTATGTGTCAGATAGAGCTTCTAGAGCTTTTAATGTTCTTAAATCCCTCGCTAGAACATCATGGGGGGCTGATCCTAAAGTTTTACTTATGTTATATAAGTCTGTGGTACGCTCCCACTTTGAATATAGTTTTCTTTGTTATGCTTTCAATCCTATTTTGGTTAAAAAGTTAGAAACTTTACAGAATAAAAATTTACGTTTAATAACAGGTGCAATGAAAACAACACCTATTGTTTCTATGCAAGTTGAATGCAATATACCTCCATTGATGTTAAGATTTAAATATCTTAAATTTAGATTTCTACTGAAATTATTTTCTTTTACTCACCATTCCTTATTAGAGAAAATCGCTGAAAATCAAACTTTGGCCTCTGCATCTACTTCAATTAAATTCCCCTTCATTCTGCTTGATTATTCTGAAATAAAAGTTTATGATGAAAGGCATAACATTCACAAATCTGACAAGTTGGCATGTTACGAAGGAGCTTTTGAAAGCAAATTTTGCAATATGAATATAGTTATAGATAACTCCATTAGAACTAGAGAAGAGCTATATGAGAAACTATCATTATGGCCAAAATACCAGCATATTTACACTGATGGCTCAAAAACTGATACAGGTGTCTCTCTTGCATACTATCACAGTGCCTTGAAGACAGGAAATGGATATAAACTACCAAAAACCTGCAGTATATTTACGGCAGAAGCTGCAGCAATTCAAGCCGCTTTAGAATATATAAACAATTTAAATCACTCTTTCCCTAAATGGCTTATTATTAGTGATAGTATGTCAGTTTTATCAGCTTTAAAGAATAACACTCTGAGTACAAATTATCCTACTAATATTATAAAGGCGGATGTTTGTGTGTGTGTTTGTTACGACATCACGCAAAAACGGCTGATTAGATTGACATGAAACTTTGCAGAAATATAAAAGGGCATCTGGAATAACACATAGGATACTTTTTACCACGGAAAAATGTCTCATTCCCACGGGATCACGCATTTTCCAATATTTTTGAAATAGGTGGCGTGACTGAGCCGATTCGCGTTTTAAACGTTTTCGCCGAAAACTAACAGCGACATCTCTTGGCGAATAAAGGTTGCAGCGGGTGAAACCGCTGACGGGCAGCTAGTATTATTTATAAAATTAAACAGCTGTGGCAAACACTATACAACGCCAATGTTTCAATTGAATTCTTATGGTCTCCAGCACATAAAGGTGTGTCAGGTAATGAAACAGCTGACTACCTTGCCAGAACAATAAACAATAGCTTAATTGGACAACCCAGAAGAATGTCACTTCCATGGAGAGATTTAATCCCATTGATTCAAGAGGAAATTAGACAAAGCTGGATAAATCAACATCAAATTATAATACAAGAAAAAGGTGCATGGTATGCTGCAATCAATAAGAATCTGGGAGAGAAACCCTGGTTCGCTAAGAATAATACCTTTATAAAAAGAAGATTCTTCACACAAATATGCAGGTTACGATTTGGTCATTGTAAATTTAAAGCCCATCTACACCGCATGAAAATTATTAACTCACCGTTATGTACAGATTGCTCTCTAAATGAAAATCAAACGCTGGAACATATATTTTTCAACTGTCCTGCTTTAAATATTAACCGAATTTTATTAATTGACAAGCTGCAAGATATTTACAAAGACAGTATCCCGCCTTCGCTTCAAGAACTTCTATCGAACCCTGCCACTTTTAATCCAATATTTGACTTTATTATCTCCACGGTTGGAGAGCTTTGACATGGATTTAACCCGGACATGGAATTTTATGAACCTGAAAATTACACAAGAATATATAGAAGAAATGGCATTCTTGCCTTGTTTTTATTGGAAATAAGAAATGAACTATAGAAGAATTGGCATTTAATGCCTTATTTTTGAAAAGATAACAGAAAGAACTAATAAAAGACTAGGCTGTATGGCTAGTACCATTGCCTATCCTGATGGATGAAATTTTTAAAACAAAACAATCAATATCGTGAAATCGTAAAAATATTATTGTTTATCTGAAAAATGTAATATTTCAAAATGCCACGCGCTTTACCACTTAGAATAAACATCAGAGACTGTATAGTTTTAGTTCTATTAGTAATATTCAACACTATCAACGTTACAGACATGTGTAAGTACAAGGACTTCTGGACTACGAAAATCACAATACGAACTTCTATGTTTCTTACAATAATTATTCAACTTTCCAGCACAAAACAACATGGACATATCGAAGGAAAAGAAGAACACGAAGGAAAGCAATGGGAAAACCAGCAACCATATCGAACTTGAGGATAATATGAAAAGTTGCCCCATGGAAACTAGCAATGTAGAATGTTCCTCATTGAACTATCCTTGCATAGTCTGCAACACTAGTAACGCTAACTGTCGATATGGAAGCCCTCACACCTACGAATGTAATGTGACGTCTAACATTCAGTGCACTGTAAGTTATAACCATAACTCAATATTACATAGTCCATCCAATCACTCTTTGCAGAATATTTTATATTTATCACGTTTTACAGGGTGCTAGGAAATTTAACAGAACAGCCATGTGCAGATACTGCTACCAAACTGAGAAATGGGAGCATCGGTGTGATCAAAAGGCTAACTGCAACTCCCTTGCTTCCCCACTCAAGTATTATCCGTAAGTCCTAAAAACTTTTCCATAGAATGTAATACAGCATAGCCAGCTTATGCGGTGTGGGGTAAAAATACCTTCATATTAGCCTGTGGATGGGTATTGGCTTTGAAAGTGGAATAAGAGAGAACTGAATGGAATAAGCAGGAGCCATTCTCAGTGGATTCAATTTGACAAGCATGCTTACAGTTCTGCCGTGCTAACTAAAACCGCAGTAAGTCAAAAGATCGAGGTTTACGCGCCTAAAGTTCGTAATAATATTTTGACGTTTCTGAGTACTTTTTTGCAATCAAATTATCTTACGACGATACGATAGGAAAGGATCAATAGATATGACAACAAAAATATCTTAGAAAAGTACCTAAAACGCCAAAATAACATAAAATACAAACTTTAGGCACGTAAACCTCGATCTTTTGACTTACTGCGGTTTTAGTTAGCACGGCAGAGTTAATACCCTCCATATAGGTGAAGCCTGTGTACAGCAAGTACCAACTAAAGTAATTTAAAACTTTGTTTCAGTACCAACTGCACTGTGCTTGATGATGTCATTTGCCTGGGCCGCCGAAGGTTTATCAAGAAGATCAAATGTTCATGGACAGCCGGCACTCGATGGGGCACAGCTCTCATCCTGGCTCTGACCCTGGGAGGCTTTGGAGCTGACCGGTTCTACCTAGGCCACTGGCAAGAGGGCATCGGGAAGCTATTCAGCTTTGGGGGTCTTGGTGTATGGACCCTGGTAGATGCTCTTCTTATTGGCATTCATCATCTTGGGCCTGCAGATGGGTCACTTTACATATAATTTACATAGAATTTTATTAGCTATTTATTAAATAAAAACCATTTTATAAGTATTTAGTGTTTTATTGTACTTACATTAAAGTTTGAGGCACATAATACAAAAATAGTAACATTTTCACCAAGAATCTCAAAAACGTAACTCTTACTTACAATACTTGTAAACTAGATCGACTAGTTCATTCTTTTTCAATCCAGTCAATGCTGGAATATTAGGATTTCCATATTTCTTTTCAGTTAATATATCTCTCAGCTGAGCAACTGTAAATTTGTGCACATTGCGACTTTTAATTTGCTCCATAACAAAATTATCGTTTATATCTTCACCCTTTAACTTTTTTGCATTGCTTCCACCACCAGCTGACCCAGCAGCCCTTTTGGAAACAGTTGGCTCAAAGGGACCAAACAATTCATCAAAAATGTTGTCTTTGATGCCTTCAAACACCTCAGGAGCTGGTTTGGTAGTGTCAACAAAAGGATCTAAATCATCCTCATCCAATGCAATAGCTTCTAAAGCTCTGTACTTTGATTGCAATGTGGGGTTTTCAAACATATCTGGCTTGTAATCACATTGTAGTTTTTGTATTATCTCTTTCATCAAGTTCTTTTGAACATTTGAAATGTTGACCTCCCCCTCTTCTTCTGGTGGTGGAAGATCCCTAACATTCTCAACAAAGGGTATCTGAACAACATCAAACCCTATCTCTACATCTAAGCCCAATGGATGTGTGCATGGTGACAATGCTACTGTTACAGGTTTTGCATTAACTCTGGTGCATAGAATGCAGATAGCAACCATTTTTGTCTCAACACAGGCTTGATGCAGAGCTTTGAATGCAACTGTTGACCCTTCAATTTTGTCCTCATTGGGGAATAGAAAGTATCCTCCTTTGAAAAACCATTTTTCCTTGCACATGATTTCTGCAGGTTTGAATCCAAGGAGTTTAAGTGCAGGTGGCCCAAAAGGATTCTTCAGGTTTTTCATTTCATTGTCAGTGACTTCGACTCTTTCTCCACCATATACTACATAATGCAAGAGTTCTGATTTTAGCAATGGTACTTTGCTGGGCTCATTTTCTTCATCATCAACATCCATATGAGAGCTTGTAGGTATGTCTGTGGATACTTTCATGGTTTTAGTGACACTGCTTACAAGAGCATTACTCTCTTTTTCTAGATATACTGATTTCTGGTAAGTGGATCTGATTAATAGATTGTACACTCCAACTCCTATCTCAAAGCCATCTCCAATGTGCAACTTGAGGCGAGCGACAGCCAAATGACGATGAGCTTGCTGGTGCATCACTTTCTCTACTTCTTTTGCATCTGCGACAGGCTTTGGCAAAACAAATCCTCTCCCTTTGTTAGCTTGATTCAAGAAATTTTCATAAAATGTATCAACTTTGTAATCATCTTCAGAAATGTTAATGATCTTGATGTCAATATTTGAATCGACTAAGTCGCCGACTCTCAGGTAAGTTGGTTTCTGATCAGATTGAATTGGTGGTGTATCAAGTCTGGTCAACATGATGACACTTTTGGATGATAGCTGTTTCTTGCAGTTTGTGAACATTTTGCTGCAATGCCATATTACGTCTGATAGTTTGAATTCTTTAGCTGGCTGATAGGAGGACAGATCAAGACCGCGGAGTTTTTTGTAGTCATCCAAAGTTGGCGTCGTAAGAGGAAAAACTTCCACGACACTTTTGGTACCAAATACTGAAGTGCTTGAGTCTTCAGTACCGTATAGACACACTCCTATAATGTTAGAGCTTTGTGTTCGTAAATATTGCCTCACCATTCGACAAGTTGCGGCATGAGCAATCGACGCTGTATCTCTCGAAGTATCAAAAACATTGATAAGAATCACAGTTCCAGGCACGCCCTTCCAGCCGGGAACGTTTGTATCTTGTTCTTCATCGGAATCCATTCTCAAATAAGAAAATCCAGTAAAAATAAAAGCCAAAATTTACTCGATCCCAATAGCGCGGTTTTCCACCACCAAACAAAAATAAAATGTCAAATAGAGACCATAGACTTACAGACTTTGACAGTGTTTTTTAGGGTTTCGTAGTCTACTAGAAACCCTTATAGTTTCGTCATGTCTGTCTGTCTGTCTGTCTGTCTGTCTGTCTGTCCGTCTGTCTGTCTGTCTGTCTGTCTGTCTGTCTGTCTGTCTGTCTGTGTGCCGCGCCCTCATATCTTCGTCAGTTTTAGAGCTATCGACATGAAATTTGGTAAGAAGATAGATCGTGTTGACCCAAATATAGAAATGTTAAGAAAAAAATATTTTAAATGTTTTTTGGACCCCCTCCCATACAAATGAAAGGGGGGCAAAAATTTTTTTTTTCTTCTGTAGTATTGTGTAGGGTATCGTTGAATAGGTCTTTTAAAACTAAGGTGAGGTTTCTTTGAAACAAAGTCACTAAAATGTTTCAGTCACGAGATATTTGCTTTTAAAAAGGTCGTATACCTATGACCCATAATTTGTTCCAGCTGTAACTTCTAAAGTATAAACGCTAAAAATCTGAAATAAATACGGAATATAGCTTACAGTCTGAAATTACAATGAAAACTATAACGGATATTGTACCCTTAAAGGTTTCAGAAAAAATTGAGTTTTTCTATTTGCGGTTGGTCATCATACTGCTGCTAACAAACGAGCAACAAAAATAAGTTTGTAAGGCTGAAAAACCTGATATTTAAACGTTGACTACGAAACCCTATTTGTGGGCGTGTCTGACACGCTCTTGGCCGGTTTTTTTTTTGTAGTTGCACGTTCACACTGAGGCTGGGCGCACACGCCCGGAATTCTCGCCCGGATTCCGGGTCCGATTTCCCCGTCCGGAATTCCGGGCGCCTGCCGCAGACGCCCGGAATTTTCTAACCTCAATATTTCCCGCCATTACTCTGAGAGGCTCTGAGTGACGCGGATGTCAAAGCACGTTATCATGGAGTTCATGGAGGACTAGAAATTACTTGTAACTACATTGCCACTGGCGCTGAACAAGAAAAAAACTGTTGCGTCGGCACGATTCCGGCCGGAAAATTCCGGGCGTGTGCGGCGACTCGAACAAAATCTATGGGAGCGATGTAAGGCGCGTTGGGGTATGACCGGACGGATTTTTGACTAGTTAGAAGAGTCTTCCAAAAACTTGAATTACTCGACATCTATAACCGCGTAATCAATGAAATAAAGAGTAAACAAATGACAATAAAACGGAGCTTAACTTTATATATCGCTTTTGTTTTTAAACTCAATCGTTTGTGTTTTGCACGTGCGCAAAGTCAGGTTTTACTTTTTTGAGACCACGATGTCAATTTACGTGTCAAGGGGTAAGTTCGGACATACTTTTAAAACCACTTCTAGTGCACGGAGAATAAAGTCTATAACAGGAATATATACGATCTTTTCCCTTCTAACACGTATGGCAATAAAATCTCTAATTATTTAAGAGGCATAGATGTTCCAAATGATTATTCATTTTTTTTACTATAGGCATCCGGTCTTACCCCACAGGCAAAAATTTTGAGATTCTGTGCTTCTCAAACTATTTTATGTAGTGTCGGGGAAGATCGGATGGAATTTTCTTTGTGGGAAACGTTGTAACAGGCACGAGGGTCTACTAAACTACAAGAACCACGAAGACTTACTGGAAGACTTACACATTGCAAACAAACAATATAAATAAATAAGAAACAGCGACTAAAGCAGATTGGATTAAGGGTACTGGTGGACGACGGCGCAGCCGCTACAGCAGAGTGGAGGGGGTACTAATGGGCGACGGCGCAGCGGCTACAGCAGAGTGGAGGGGATACTAGTGGACGACGGCGCAGCAGCTACAGCAGAGTGGAGGGGGTACTAGTGGACGACGGCGCAGCGGGTACAGCAGAGTGGAGAAGGTACAAGTGGAGGACGGCGAAGCGGCTACAGCAGAGTGTAGGGGGTACTAGTGGACGACGGCGCAGCTGCTACAGCAGAGTGGAGGGGGTACTAGTGGACGACAACGCAGCGGCTACAGCAGAGTGGAGGGGTACTAGTGGACGACGGCGCAGCGCAATGAACCCTAAAACGTTACACTCCTAACTGAGCTATTATCCTCCTTCTTTTCTAACGGAGCTGTACAAAGTCGCCATTTTAACTAAATTTAAAACCAAAATTTATTAAATGAATAAAAAATAATTTTGACGCGTAAAAGTTTGACAACCACTTCCATTTTTGTTACAGGGTAAGATCGGATAATTTAATCCGATCTTAACTCATCAAGGGGGAACACCGGATCTCAGCAAGTAGCAAACCCAGGGCAATTTTAATAATAGCAATATGTTTATCACAATAAAAAACCTGGAATAAGTGTTTAAAATAAACAAAAAAAGCAATATTTACGCCAAAATACGCAAATAAAAATTTTAGGGAAAGATCGGAAGGACGAAAAATTATGAAAATTTACCTTAGATTTATTTTTGGCGCGAAACACACATATTTTACGTCAGATTGACTAGCAAAAACTATCAATCGGTAAACAATAAAATGGCGTCATGCACAATGTTACCAGATTTAAAAAATATTGCTTAATTCGCCGAAAATTCAACTCGTACGATCTTACACCTCGTCCGAACTTACCCCAACGCACCTTATTCGCTATGACGTCATCCGGTTTTGAAACCGGCCGAACTGACAGCGCCGCCGGTTTGATTCAGCTCCGGGCAACCGTTTTCCATTCCGGCCGGAATGGAACCGGACGTGTGCGGCAGTTAGAACATTTTGTATGAAAATATAGCATTCCGGGCCCCGGACGAGGAAACCGGGACCGGAATTCCGGCGAGCATTCCGGGCGTGTGCGGCCGGCCTGAGAAGACTTTGGCCGGCGACATATCGAAAGTCCCTTTCACACCCGTGGAAAAGAACGAGAGATCCGTGTGTCGCGCGACAAAAAAGTCCCATGTGTGTAAGGAGCAAGGACCACCCGACCACCCGATATGTCGTGCGTGTTGGGTTGTGTAGAAATGCAATCAGACATTTTGAATTTTTCTCGCCTCTGACAAAAAGTTTGAAAAAAATGTCGGTCAGAGGAATACAGTAGGGAGTAGAGTAGAAGCAGCGCATGGCAGTAAGAAAGAACCTGGTGGTTTAACCCACGTTAAATCCATTAGAGGTGTCTGCCAACCCGCAACTAAACTAATGCATAACAAATTTAGTCACACTCATAGCAAATAAATTGCGATACCTAAGGGTAAGCAGATGATGACCCACGTAATCTGCTACCAAACTGCGATCGATCATACATATCTTGCTTATCAAAAAATTTAAAAGTATCAAGAATTCCATGACTGTAACCTAACTTGAACCCAAGACCACCCCAAAACCTTTGCCTTCCAATGCTTTGCAATGGTAGCTATACCTACCGTCGCGTCCGTCCTATGCTGTTAGGACTCTGTAGATAGGGTCAGGTAGGGATCGGTGACTCAGGCGGGTACATTGACTTACGCTTATATTTCGTAATAGGACAGCTATATCCATCTGTATTCTTAACATAATGGTTGCTCTTAACCACCAAACACATACAAACCAATCATCCGTCCACTCCAGTACGGTTTGATTGTGAAAGAAATGTGCGAATGGTTTTGCAGCTCTAAAAATGCTTTTAAAGGTACCCTAAATGTATTTTTATCGGCTAAGATGGAAATATTTAGGGAAATGTATTTATTATCATCGAAAGTGGTATTCATATACTAGGTAATAAGCTACATTTGCTAGCTCTTAGAGAAGTCTGGTATTTTTTGTAGGCTAATTATTTCAAAATAGCAACGGCGTCTACACTGGCTCAAATTTAAGTGGTCCACAGTGACTCTAACATTTAGTACTGGCTCCTCTCTCTATTTTTACTAACATTAACAGACAATTGTAAAATATTTCCTATGGCAATAGTAATGATATGAAAAGTATACTTTGACAAATATAATTGATTATAATGTATAGTTTCAATAAATATTATACTAGCATGACAGGGTTGCAGAGTCCATATAAACTGTTAGAGTCACTGTGTACTACAGGGGTTGAGTCAAGGTACACGTACACACTGACTCACAATTTTTTTTCTAGAAAAATATGTCTGGTGATCTAATTGTCGTGTTATTGCAAAAAATGATAATGCGAAACGAAAGAGTAATAATCAATACATCTTAGGTATGAATTTGAGTTTGATACTTCAAAGTTTTCTATAAAATTTTGTTGATTGAAAAAATCCGAGTCACTGTTGCCTACCTGACCCTACCTACAATGTCCTGTGGTAGATAGGTACACAGTAGGAAGGTACCTAGGTACCAAATAGGGTCGTTTGTAAGTAATTACAATTCAATTCAAATCAATGAGGCGGTGATAAATTTATCTTGCCATGATAATTAAATCAGTGGTGTTACTACCGTTGATTAACCGCATGCGATTGCAATAGGTAATTGCATGTCCTTTGTTTCCCAGCTAGGCATGAGAGAGAAAAGGCACAAGGTTGTCGTAGGGTGTAATTAGTGTGTCAGGCAGGGAGGCTCCGGGCGAGGCGGAGGCGGCGGCCGGGCCTGCGCAGTGCGTGCCGCGCGAGGAGTCTGCGCGATCCGTCATTCGTTCTCGGGCCCACGACGCGGCGCCATCTTCGCCAGCTCGCATAGCCGGCCAGTGTCCTCGCAGTCGCCGCAGCCCGCTCGCCGGTCAGAGCGTAGGGCCTAGCCCAGTGCTGTGGACGAGAAGAGGAATCAGGGCGCCCGAGCGCAATCCTCTCCCGGATTAGCACGCGTGCGCGAGCGAGCGCGTGCGCGGCGGTACTTGCGCGCGACGACGGGCCGCGAGCATGCGAGGGGCACGGCGCTGCCGCGCGTAGCGACCCAGGCCGTGCGCGCCATCGCCATGGGCTGTGCCTCATCCGCAGAGGAGCGCGCTGCCATCGCGCGCAGCAAGCTCATCGAGAAGAACCTGAAGGAGGATGGAGTCCAGGCCGCTAAGGACATCAAGCTTCTGCTCCTTGGTAATGGAGCTTTCCTTCTCTTTCCAGCAGCTGGTGCGCACGCACCCCGCTCCAGCTCTATCGACTACAGGGTCACGACGAGCCGGCTCTACGACACTTCATGTGCTTTACGCATGATATCTGTTGCCGCAAAGTTTCCTTGCCATGTATAGGTATTAGGTACCTACTCAAAGTTCGATGGAAAATTTACTCATTAACTGAAATGTTTCAGAGATTATATAAACAGATAAGAACGAAACCAATCAATCCAGTGTCATGGTTTTGCAAAAAATAAATTAGGATAGGAACTTATGTAATAGGCAAAGAGCTAGTCATTGAAAACGGAGGTGAATCTAGGTACCTAAAATGTAAGGCAAAGACTGCTTATACCGTGCTGTTTCTAATATTTTTTGGAATAATTATTTATTAATTCCTTAAAGTAATTTACCTTTGTTGCATCTGCGTAGTTTTTTTTTATTATTGCTTAGAAACCGCAGTTTCATATTACAGACCGCAACATCCAATATCAATCACCTGAATGTCACCTGACCTAAAGTACAAATGTACCGAAGCTCCAAGGCTTGGCTTAAAGACCACATCTAGGGTTTGACGAGCGACGAAACAAAATCCTTCATAGGTTGTTTCAAGGGGAGAGCTGTAAAACTCTGACACTAGGGTTCATCGGGTCGTTGGACAACTCGGTGTACCACGCGAACTATAACGGGGACTAGGTTTAACCCAGGACACAATTAGGTACCTACTGAACCACTTTCTTTAAGGAACACGACACGTTTATCGGATATCGATAGAATTAAAGTTTAGAATATATTTTTACGGGACATTAAATAGGAAAGTTTTTCAGAATCATGGGCAGTTAGCAGATAAGCAGATTAACCACTCGACACCATACTTTTCGCAGTACTTAATTTACGATAACACAGAAGAGTATTCTTCCTGGCCTCCCCCTGACCTCAAGATAGGTACCTACTTGGCTCGCAGCTATCTTAGGTGTTATACTTATAGTTGAGACGGCCGCTTGTTGCATTCGCAGCCGAATGGCAGATGTATAGCGCTCCCTTTCTCAATCGAGTTTACCTCCAGGAAAAGGAGCGCTATAAAGCTATGATACGGCGGCGAATGCAGCGAGTGGTCGTCTCAACTATACCTCCTGCCTAGTTCCGGGATCTATATAGTGCTGTTATGAGGGATTTGGAATTTCGGAGGTGACGCCCCAGGTTCGATAGATCCCTAGTTCGATTCTCAGAAGGGATGGGAATGGTGTTTGTCTTAAACGAATTGATTCCAGTATGTTCAGGTCATAGCAGATGAGCTAATCCTCCTGATAATTCTTGTCCGTAAGAAATGTGGTTCCAGGCTTTGAAGGGCACGTTAGGCTAGACTATCGGTTACCGTTGCTGTTTATTCAGATGGCGGTCATTACATACATAGGTACTTACTACATTACATACATATATCACGCCTATATCCCTAGCAGATCGTAAACAGCTTTAAATAACGGCTATTTACACCATGTCTGGCAGAAGGTTTGAGTTTAAGAGACATTCAGACGGTGAGAGGTTGTCAGCCTGTCGCCTAAAATTGCAATACACATCAAACCTCAAATCCCTTAGTCGTTTCTTACGGCACCCACGGGAAATAAATGGGGTGATGCTACTCTAAGCTACACAGCATGACGGTCATTACATAGTCTTTATTTTGTCATCATTGATGAATGATGACTCATCAACATTCACAAAGTTCACTACTGGATATAGGCTTCCGCTTTTCTTTTGGTTTCAAACCACCATAATTGATTACTTTTTGGTTGACGTTACGAAAAATAACCATGTTCTAGTCGATTATCTCAGATCATCGTTCTTGTCGTTACTCCACGTCTGAAGACTAAAAAGCAAAGCAAGTACCTAAGGGACGGGCTCTATACTAGGTACATGTTCTACCGAACGAATGCTGTAATTGCTTCCTTGGTCGAGTAGTTTGAGCGATTAAGAATCTGGAAGTGCCTGGTTGATTCTCGGAGTAAATGCAATCATATTCATAGTTTGTTCTCAGTTAGTTTAAACATTGTAGTTTGTTTGAACATGGACCTGCCCTGAATGCACTTTAGAAAAAAATCGTGCATCCCGGGGCACGTTAATTACAGAACCAATATCAGTAGTAAATGACACCAGGGTTTATCGGATCATGTGACCTTCTTCTATTTACTATGGTCCACTGCTGGACATGGGCGTCCCCGAATAGACCTATTGTGATGTGACCAAACTACCCACTTAGTTTCGGTATGCACTGTCGATGTAATTTTCCGATTCTATAATGTACGTGTTACGTGTGTACATCATCATCAATCAACTGGTCATCATCATCAATCTCAACCAAGTAGTGCAAGGTTTCGCATTTCATAGGGAATGCCTTATCCCTTTATGCCCTGTGCGCCCATTATTGTGCAGTGCTATTCCATACCCAACGATCTCGCGACAATGTTGCATTTCAGAATTTACATATAAACGTATCACGCCTCTAGCCTTGCGGGTTAGGCAGTGTTTAACGGCCGACTTACATGTATTTTTTTAATAGTTCTGAATAAAAAAATTTGCTGGAATCAATACCTAAGAAAATTACTTCTAAACTAATTAATAATTAAGTGTAACTTATGCTTGTTATGTCTACTATTTATTATACTCGGGTTCATCGGGCCGTTTGTCTATTCGATGTCCTACACGCGATATGAAAGATTTATTAACAAAACTTACTGCTATATTCTACATCATACACAGGCGTTAATTATTAGCTAAATTCACCGTGTAAGAGACGCAGTAGCAAAATCACCTTGTGAAATAAAAAGTAGGTATTTTTAAATTTCCCGCTTTAATTTTACAAACTTTTTCAAAAACGGTTCAAAATCATAGACAATACTTTTGATTTTTGAACGCATTTTGCTTTTGTTCTCTTTCGTGTGTGAACCTACTTTCACGCATGTGTGAGCGAGCTCGAACGAAGAGTGCCGAACATGCCCGAACGTCAGTCGAGCGGGGCGCGGTCGCCGTCACGGAGCGGAGCTAGCGCTTGTCATCCGGCCGCCATTATCTCGTATTTAAACGGATTCATAAAATCAATTAAAGTTTGCGCTGTCGTTACGCGTTTTCGGTGTCGGGTTCAGAATTATTCCCCGCAGCCGCGTGCCGTGTGTCGAGCAGACCGAATAGTGATTTTTTGTACCGGTGGAACAGTGAGAAGTGCTCCAGTTAGGTTACTGTGCTGGGTGTCGGGTGGTATCGTGTAGGGCGCAGGCTGGCCGAGGGCGGGCCGGGCTCGCGAGCGCTTGCGGAGCGCATGCAGAGGGAGCGGTGAGAGCGGTGGGCGCGAGCTCGGGGCCGGCAAGGCTCGCGGACAGCTGCCGACATGGGGTGCGCTCAGTCGGCCGAGGAGCGCGCCGCCGCCGCTCGCAGCCGACAGATCGAGAGGAACCTGAAGGAGGATGGCATCCAGGCTTCCAAGGATATCAAGCTGTTGCTTCTAGGTACGGTACCCGCGCGCGAGCGCTCGGCGCGTGGCCGCACCCAGTGCACGCACCGGGTAACGTTTTTGGGCGTCACGGGCGTTTGTTGAGAGCGATATAGTTTTCTCTCGAAACGACGACTCGGTTGATCCATGGGTGACGTTGATTGGTATTGATTGAGTAGCAAATGATCGGCTTTCTCCCGAGCTCATCACTATGCTGGTATGTGCGCTGGTTCCGCGTGCAAATGAAAGTGCCTGTTGGCCCAGTACACGAGGAAGTGTTTAAATTCGTATTAGTTAACTTGTGGATTAGTATAGCAGAGTTCATTCACCTGATAGGTACATAAATGAGCTTGGAAATGGTTTCTCTAATTAGTATATGGCTAGTTCTAATTAGTGCTAAATTCTATAAGAAAACTACAATACCAAATTTACCTAAGTTATCCCAGCAGCATAGCAACATATTTAGGCAATTTCTATCATCAATAAGTTTGTCACCTCTCCAACATTCTTCTGATCTTATCTCTATGACACTCCATGTATTATCATTTGAGTTATGGAGCAATTTCTGTGCCAAACCTTGCTTATCTAGTTACATTTGATCTTGAGTTATTTTACATAATCTATGTTGATACTATACTATCAAAAATATTGTGAAATAACTCACTCAAGTGAACCTTCTCTTCTCATCATTATGCATGTAATTCAAATAAGTTTTCATCATCATGATCAGCCCACATCCACCGACCCAATAAGATTAATTAAATTTTATTTTTGTAAAATTCTGGTAAAGACAAAAATGAATATTAGTTTATCCATTTCACAATTGACTTACAATGTTTTCACTATATTCACTACCTTAACTTCTGTAAGAGACCAGACTGTACTTAGATAACGACGAATGGTCACATATTTTTATCTCTGCAACATAATTACAAAAATAATTTTATGTTTTAATGAACCTGCTAAGTGAATAATTTTGCAGTTTGATTGAGATGATTTATAGAACTTGGCACTACTGATAGATTTTAAATATAAACGGAATAAAAGCATGGCATAAAATACATACAAGTTATTCTTTTCACTGCAAAATAACAAAATTTCACCCTTTGGAAGATGTGAACAGCCACTTCCAATAAGTTAAAATGTATCAAACCATCACCTTGTAATGCCAACTTGATAACATTAATGTTTTGCACACCGATAGCTGTACTACACCTAGCATTGTTAGTTTGGACTAAACCTGTTGACTTTTGAACCATTGCCAATAAAATTGAGCAATGTCATTCACACCATAAAGGAACAGTTGCATGCAAATTTGTAACAATCTGAGGAAAAGTGAAACGTTAAATACTCTCAACTTTGTTTTAATTATGTGTTTCAAAAACATTTCAGCTCAAGAAGAAATTATGGTTTTCTTACACATCAGATTGTGCAGGAAAGTTTTGAAAATATGGTTACCATTATGCCCGTTAATGTAAATGAATGTTTAAATAAAAATAACATTTTCAGTCACCAGTTTGAGATACCATTGATGAGTTATGGATGAGTCACATTTGTCTTGAACTTATGCAAGCAGAGTTTGTTTATTACTCTGACACCAGGGTTCATCAGATTGCTTGTTGACTCAGTGTCTTGTAAGACAAGCAAGCTACTTCTTCTTCAGCATGCTTGCTGTTGCCCACTGTTGGGCAAATGCCTCTTCTAATCTTCTCTATTCTGCTTGGAGTTCAGTTTTAGTAACCTACCAGTTCGTTCAAATTAAAATAATTTTATTCATTATGAAGTGTAACAATAATAATTTCATTTCAACAAGATTAAAAATCTCTGCATAATGAATGATGATGGTTAAATAGTCTGGGAATAAACACCTATGTAAACAAAACTTATCCACATTTATCTGCATGATTTATTGAGCATATCATTTCATCATATTATTTATTTTTACCAGCTGCATATTATATCTATTTACTTATAATTTTACATTGCAATGAAGATATTTGCCTTGAACTTGACTTATTTGGCAGGGACTGGCACATCTGGTATTTGGGTGCTATTTGTTATTGCTGTTATACTCGAAATTAGAGTGCTTTAGTCATGAATTCATGCTTTAGTTTTTTGTCTTTGTGGTTAAGTAGTCTCTTCATGGTTGTGACTCTGGAGTCTGAGTAAAGTTGTGGGTTAAATGTTCAAGATATTTCAGCTTTAACACTTAGTAGTAGAATCGTACTTTGGTGGGTCACTCATTTTTAGCCTGCTTATTCTTGCCAAACTTTTATTTTCGCGTAATTTACGCCTGTATGCGTAATCTTCATCAACCTGCTATTAATCTTAAAGGAAGGTGCATGACCAGCCGTGATCTTGACGGGATTGTTGTAGATAATACTTGGCGCAGTACCACCTGGCGCCTACCCCTCGCTAATTATTACCCGATGTGTGTCTTATCTCGCCTGTCATGAAATAAATCCTTTTGCTACCTCATTTTGTGTTCTAACAAAACATGATACGCCGACCCTAATAGATTTGGGATAAGCATCAAGGAAGAGGATGTGTGACTTCTCTCGATATATATCGAATATTTGGTCGTAATAAATGTTTGTAAATGTACAATCGATCTATAAAGGTGCGCACCTAACCGTGATCTTGACAGGGCTGCTACGAGGCTTAGCGCATTTGCAAGCGTCAGCTGACGGCTTTCCCTAGCCATTACACTATGACTCATTACGCGATGTCGAATATTGGTCGTAATTTACATCTGCGTGCATTATCGACCTGCGATCTGGTACAGGTGTACGTCTAGCCGTGATCTTGACTTCACAGGGTCGCTTCAATGCTTGGCGCAGTTACAAGCGACAGCTGACTGCTTTCCCTCGCTATCATATCATCCTATTATTCATTTCGCGCTATCGCATCATCTATTATGCAGCATATCGACTTGCTGTCTGTAAAAAGGTGCACGCCTAGCCGTGATCTTGGCTTGACAGGTCGCTGCTGGCGATCCTTGGCGCCATTGCAAACGTCAGCTGACGGCTTTCCCTAGCCATTACACTATGACTCATTACGCGATGTCAAATATTGGTCGTAATTTACATCTGCGTGCATTATCGACCTGCGATCTGGTACAGGTGTACGTCTAGCCGTGATCTTGACTTCACAGGGTCGCTTCAATGCTTGGCGCAGTTACAAGCGTCAGCTGACGGCTTTCCCTGACTATGACTCATTTCGAGATATCGCATATTTTGATCGTAATTATCATCTGTATGCATATCAACCTGCGATCTGTACAGGTGTACGTCTAGCCGTGATCTTGATTTTACTTACAGGGTTGCTTCAATGCTTGGCGCAGTTACAATTGTCAGCTGGCGGCTTTCCCTCGCTATCATTTTATCCTATTATTCATTTCGCGATATCGCATCATCTATTATGCATCATATCGACTTGCTGTCTGTAAAAAGGTGCACGCCTAAGCGTGATCTTGGCTTGACAGGTCGCTGCCGACGATCCTTGGTGCCATTGCAAACGTCAGCTGGCGCCTTTCTCTGGCTATCAGGCTATGACTCATTACGCGATAATATCGACTATTGATCGTAATTATCATCTCTATGCACTATCGACCAGCCATCTGTGTAAAGGTGCACGACTAGCCGTGATCTTGTCTTGACGGGTCGCTGCCGACGATTCTTGGCGCCATTGCAAACGTCAGCTAGCGGCTTTCACAGAAAAAAGAATCGTAAACATCTACTTTGGAAGTGGAACTCGCACCAACCATCGACTCGGGGTGTTGAGGAGGGCTTGCCCCCCTCACAGAAAAAAGAATCGTAAACATTACACTATGACTCATTACGCGATGTTACATATTTGGTCGGTGGTTAAAAGTAGACGCCCAGCCATGATCTTGTCACAAAGGGTCATGGCAAATGATTCTTGGCTTAGTAACTATCTGTTGTAATTGGCGACTTCAGCTTACGTCGTCAGGAACTTTTTAATCACGTGATTGAAGCCATTCCTCTTATTATATAATATCAAACGTGTCAACCATGTCTCAATATACTTTTTGAGATTTAGTTAATATAATTTCCATAAAAGCTTTCATTTGAAATATGTTCAAGAATTCACCCTGAGCTAGGGTAGCATAGTGACTGGTGGTTGTTGGACATAAGTTTCCAAGAATTTACCCCAGGGTGTCTATGGGGCTGGGGTGGTGGCAGAATGGAATAACCCCTTAAACACTTCTGTAATTTCGTATTATCCATTCTTTGCTAGCTGTGTAACTATTAGAACAAAGCTATAATAAGGTACCAAACTTTTCCTTTTCTTACTACAAATACTTTTGAAAATAAATTGGCCTACTAACGACTTCCTCAAGGACATTCTTAAGCATTGTAACCTGCCCAGTCACTCCTATTTTGGCATAGAAGGCCTTATCATACTAGCGGCTTGGAAGCGGCTGCGCAACGGAACAGACGCGCGGTAGATTCACAACGTTTTCATCGCGTATTTGTACTGAAAACGTTCCGAATACGCCTCTCTTTCTCTGCGCTTCCGCGACGAATTCGCAGCACATCCACCGCGCGCCCGCTCCGTTTTGCAGCCGCTACCAAACCGCTAGTCTAATAAGGCCCTATGGCTCAAAGAGGTGCCACAGAAGTTAGTCATCAATAGGTAATTGTAGTGTGACTCAGCCGTGTTTCCCGTTTTTCCACGAGAACTTACAACAATATCGACCCGATGCAATTTAAATTGTAAATGAAATGGCTCTTGTTAGTTGTGCATTTGTAATTCCTTTTTGTGTTTCGCGGAATTCATTATGCTCTAGCATGTACGAATTTACATCGCGTTTTAATTTGTTGTTCACTTTTGATGGAGGTCAGAGGTCATAAAATATATTAGTTTTACATAATTTTCGCTAAACTTGAGATCTGAGAAGAGAAAATCTATATCTAAAGGTCATGGGTTCAAGTTCAATATCATTATCTAATTCTAAACGATAACCTGATCTAAGCCATATGTAGCTAAAATAGGCGACCAATAATCTGATGTTTGTAACTTGGTTCGCTCAAAACAGCTTAGCAGAAATAGTTATTAATCCTTGCGGATGTTTTTCAAGTTAAGTCTATTTTTGATCTCTGCTTTTTTGAAACGGTCATCCATCATCATCAGCCTACATCCACACACTGCAGGGTTAGACCTCTTCCCTATTGCGCTACTACTCACGGTCCTGTGCTAATCTCATCCATTTAGACCCGGTCCATTTGATGATGTCATCTGACCACCGGGTTGATGGTCTGCCCACTGGTCTTTTTGCTTCTCGCCACCACTTCGTGACTGCTTTGGAACGGTGAACCATCTACTTTTGTATCTGTGCATCTCATCTTACAATCTCTGACCTAAACCTAAAGCCCCAAAGAGCAATAAACTGCTCACAAAGGCATATAAGTTGACACCATAACGTGTTTACCGATTGGCGTCTTCAGCCAGCCGCCACCCCATAGAAATATAATCTGTCACGGCCCTCATTTACTCTCGCTTGTTTGTACAACGCGTTCGACGAATAAGGTCGATTAATAATAGCCTCGCCAAAATAGCTTGTAGTAAATTATCTATGTTACTATAGCAATCAATATATCACGATACGAGACGTCGTCTTGGATCTTGCTTAGCTTAAGATCAAGATCGTTGTAAGCAATCCTTGTAAGTACCTACATCTCGTTTAGCTTTACCCAACCTCTGTTGTGGGGCACTGAGTCGACGAATGACCCAATGAACTCTGCTAACATTATCTGTTTACCTGAACACGCTGAACCGTGGCGTACGTGGCAAACTATTTCAAAAAAGTAGATTCCAGTTTATTGTTAAAATAAAAACTTCAAACTATCGCCCGAATTTGTCTGCTATCTCACCTGTTGGTAAGTGATGGTGCAGACGATGTTGGAGCATGCTTGCCTAAGTAGGTGCCTATTCAGATTCACTTTTGCCTTGAAAAGGCCCAGGTTATAATTCTTTCATCAGGATTTCTATCGTATACTCTTAAAGAAATATAGTATACTTTTTTACCTACTCAAAGTTATCTAACCTACTTTTCGGTAAAGTTGTTAAATCTTCTATCACTATGCACTCTAGAGAATCGTCATAAAAGCTTCAATACTTCGCTCTTATTGAAATCGTAGCTACTGGTTTGCTTTGATTATTCATTCCTATGATTCACCTTTGGAATGCACGACACTTGATGTAGTCTATGACACCATTCTATTCTACATGTTTTATTTTATTGCACCGTTCCGATTCCCATGGAACTGTCTGCGAATGCTTACTTACTTACTTCTTTGATTCATTGTGAAGTGAATCTTTCCCGCTTAGCTTGTCGCCATTTGGGCTTGTGTAGTGTAGGTCTTTTTGTATTTCGCCAATGCATAGATACCTAGGAATGCCAGGATGCCTAACTGGGTGTTTTCCCTTGTTTGTGTAATTTTAAGTCTTGTTATAAACCTAGACAAATCCCTGCTAATTAAAAAACTGTAAACCGCGCTAATCGCGTCTCTTCTCAATGAACTACAGGAAATGACACACATACGATTTCCTCTCTTTTTCCTTCGACTACCTACCTACATATTTACGTGCTTATTAGATCTTTTTAACGCGTTTTCTCGGGGGGATGAAGCTTTTTGCGGCAACATCCGTCCGGTCATTTCAGCTAGATTGGTAAAACGTCAAACGCATGTACCCACAAAACAAACGGTGGCTTTTATGATAGTAGTTGTGATTTCAAGCTAGAGAATAAATTTTCCTTGTCGGTAATCAATGTTGTTAGTATTTTGACGTTTATCGCCCATCGATTCTTGTACCAACCACTATCGTACGCAGATCGTACTGGTCTGAGTTTTGGCGCATTGCGTTTCGCTCCTTCCTAAAGTACGGCAGTGCGAATATGCCATATTTCACAGCTGTCAAACCAATGCTAGAAGACTTACTACTACTACTTCTATAACTGCCACAATAAAGTCCACTGCTGAACATGGGCCTCCCCCTAGTAGGGGGGTATTTGCCATAGTAGCTTGCTTGTCGGTATTCTACAGGATACATTTCGGGGAGTGTGCACAGTCTCTCCATGACCTGATACCTCCGTCACCATTCCATCTCCGGTGCACGAGACGCCGGTTGGGATTCCACAGTTATATCGTAGACATCCCGCAAATTCGTACAAAGCGCTTCGCTTCTACATTTTTAATGCAAACTGCTAAGGAGTGGAACTCCCTGCCTGCGGATCTGTTTCCGGAACGTTATAACCTGGGCCTTTTCAAGGCGAGAGTGAATAGGCATTATCTGGGCGAGCATGTTCCATCATCGTCTGCATCGTCACTTAACATCAGGTGAGATTGCGGACAAATGCTTACCCATCAGTGTTTGTTACGACATCACGCAAAAACGGCTGATTAGATTGACATGGAACTTTGCAGAGATATAAAAGGGCATCTGGAATAACACATAGGATACTTTTTACCACGGAAAAATGTCTCATTCCCACGGGATCACGCATTTTCCAATATTTTTGAAATAGGTGGCGTGACTGAGCCGATTCGCGTTTTAAACGTTTTCGCCGAAAACTAACAGCGACATCTCTTGGCGAATAAAGGTTGCAGCGGGTGAAACCGCTGACGGGCAGCTAGTTATTTATAAAAAAAAAAATACTCACCACGCTTGGCAGGAATTAAACCCCTGAATGAATTTATCCTTTAGTCGCCTCTTACCATACCTACGGGAAAGATATGGGTTGATGACATTCTAAGCCGGCATCACACGGCAAGAAGACATATGAACCAATAAAAAAAGACCTTATGTTTATGTCATAGCATTAACATGATTTTCACAGCATTCAAATATGGCCTATTCGGACGGCGGAACTGTAGTGGCCTTATCCTATTTATTGACGGACATCTATGAATTTAATAGTTTGTTCAACTAGTATCTAATGTTAGATTATTTAGTTTAATTTCGTGAGAGTTCATTGCTACTCATTTATCGGTAACAATCAAAATACATAAGAGTAGAATACATATTCGGTTTCATTCATTCAACTTCACCTGCTCACTCATTTTCCCGCATCATTTCGATTAAAATGCGTTTACTCGGCATGTGTTATACATATAAACCTGCTATTAAATCACTATCTATTACAAATAACCGCATCAAAATCCGTTGCGTGATTTAGGAGGAGTTAGCGAATTCCACGACAAACTGATAGACAGAAGCGTTTTTTTTCTTCAAATACTAGTAAATCCATGATTCTACTAACTCGATGATTAATTTCTTTATCGTCCCATATTCAGCCAATCCAAGTCTGATTGCTTTAACGAGATCATTCCAAACACGCATGTCATAAGTATGTCGGCCATATTGTATTTGATGTGTCACTGAATTGATCATACTGAGAAAAAAATTGAAGCAAAATGATTATAAATGCTTTTGATTTGAAACAGCTCTAAAAAGTCGTTTATTTCAGAGAAAACTTATGTTAGACTATAAACTACAGTTGTGTTTTATACGAATATACTGTCATTTCATTCATCACGATAGAAATTCGGACAATAAAAAAGGCCCGTGGGGATCTTTCATTTGAATAAAAGTGCAGGTGTGCATTTTGCCTCGAGGGGAGAAAGATTGCATCCGTCTATTCAATTGCACTTTTTGAACTTGAAATTCGAATGATATTGTGTTGCGAACGAAATATTTTCTGCTGTAAACCATAAAGGCAAGGCCGTGTGGTAGTGGCTAAGATAAGAATACCCCTTAGTCCACTAAGGGTGTTCGTATAAGGCGACGTAGAGCTGTTATGCCTCGGCTGGATATCTGTCGACTATGGTCAATCGAATGGTGGCGATGATACTACCGGCCGGTCATAAAATATAGCCAAATCCTCTTGCTACATGATTTTGTGTTCTTACAAAATATGTTGCGCCGACCCCAACTGATTTGGAATAAGGGCAGGAGGATGATGAACCATAGAAGGCAAAGCACATTGCCTGCGTATGGAACTTTTTGAGATACGGCATACCGCTTGCGTGCCCTAAGCACAACGCAAGCAGGGTGCCGTATCTAATACGGCTAGTTTCATCTGGATAGTTCTTAAGTAAATCCAACTTTTGTTTACGAAGATCGTCTCATAATGATACAGTTATCAAATGAGTCGATGTCTTTGCGGCACCTTTAGAGCGTCCAAAACCGAATAGATGACTCGCGAAACGTGAACTTCAGTACCCATTGCTTGCTTTTCAAACATGTAAGGTTACATTTTCAGTATCTGTCAGCAATGAACGTTGATATACCTTGAGGATTCCTATATCGTCGCATCGTTGTATACTGTGTCTTCGCTATCGCGTGATAAGATCGCGTCGCGTGCTCAAGCTGTCCGATATAACCTGTCTATATCGCCTACAGGGCTAATCTTAATCCTCATTCATAGATAGCTTAGAAGTTTGAGTAAAAAGTTTTGGATACATAAAAACATATTTTTTATACGGGCAGGTATTAGTGATCGTAGTTTGGCAAGGCTTTCCACTACGTGTACGCGTTTGATTTTCCTTCTGTTGCTAGGCCCTTCCAAATTTGTAGGTATTAGCTACTTTCAATCCTTGTTAAGTTACTTATTTTAACGCTAATTATTCTGAACAATATGATGTACATCGCTGTGACAATCTCAAATGTTGCTTAGTCAGCAGAAATGCAACGTACCTAAAATATCTATCTCTTTATTTTTATGCACCTTTTTCTAACATTTGGAGTGTAAAAGTCGTCGAATGAGGTGTAATAAAGAATAGCGCCAAGTCACGCGAACACGATATCTACCGTGAAAGTTCATCATAATAATCCGAGTGACTGGCGAATCGTTTTACTATAATCCATCTTTATACTTGTTACAAATCTTGCCTAAACTGCTATAAATAGAAGCCTCTCATACATCATGTTTTAGATGGTGCGATATGATATTTTCGTCTGAATAGGTGAATTTCTCAAGAATCTCAGCTAAAAATATACCTTTGACATTTACTTTCACACGTGCGAAAGAAAATCGAATAGAATTGATGTGCGTTCCTTAAACATGATAGACGGTTTCCTCCACAGGGAATTAATAGTCAGTGAAAGTTTTTAGGATAAACAAAGTAACATTTTATGTGAGGCTGAGGGCCTAATGACGAAGATGATGCTTTGGATTTTCTGGTTACCAAAAGTTTCCTTTAGAAGTTCCTTTGTCCTGTCTGCTCCGTGATCATTTTATCTGTGGAACACCCGGTCGGTAAACGCCTAATAGTATGGTGTTTAGGTAATCAACTCATAGAGAAAAACCTGAATGGAAAAATCAACTTGGTCCCCGGAGCTTTGTACCTATGGCCTTTCTGTAGTTTAAAGTTTCTATTGCTATCTAGGACCAAACCCACCCTTCCCCACGATAGAAAGATAAAGTCTACCTATATCAGCGGTATACAATGAATCGTACCTACACAAATGCCCGGTTTGTGAATAAAAGGGCCTTGACAGCGCCGCGATTGCAGTACGTAATCGGGAGCTCTCAATGTAGGTGTGATATGATACAGGGGTCTCAATGTAGGTGTGATATGAGTATCAGGGGTCAGAGAGCGGGCGTTCGCGTCTCTGGCAATTATATGCAGCGTCTAGGGTTCGCAAATGGAGCTTGATACTAAATTGTGTCGCACTGATATCGAATAGCATTTTTATTTTTAATATATGTGGGTGGATGGACGCAGAAGAAGAGGAAGGCCTCAAAAAGTTTGGATGGATTGCGTAAAAGATGATATGATTCAAAAAGGTGTAAACGAAGATTCGACGGCTGATAGAGATGAATGTAAGAGAAAGACATGTTGCGCCGACCCCAAATAAGTTTAGATAAGGGCAGGCAGATGATGTGTTAGGTGTACCAGTACAAGAAAGTTGCAAAAAAGTTTAGCCGCAGGACTGATTCGAACTTGCGACCTTCGCTATCAATACTGATATCCACCGCCACCGCGGTGACATTTGCTGAGGTGATAGATAGGTGTGATCTATGTTGCTGAGAATAGGTTTTTTCTTTTCTGAGACGCCGCAAATACGGCTTATAAATATATGAGTGTACATGGATGATGTATTGATTATACTTGCAACAAACACGTTATCGCCAAGGAAATTTAATCTACACTTCCCATCAGAAAAATCGAGACGCTTTGCAGCTTTACGTTTTGTACAGATCACATTATCAGGGACATATGTTTATTTTGGAATGAATGTCTTATGTCGTTCAATAGTGAATATTACGAGGTTTCTAAATCATAACATCAATATTCATAATTCAAATTTTATTTTCATATATTTAACATTTTGTTTAACTATGAAAACGAAAGTGTCTCGATTTTTTTGATGGGGAGTATATTTTAATAATAACTTACTATGTTCCCTTTTCTTTATTTTAAATCTGTAATTCTGTATTCAGTGTTTAGTATGATCTGATTGATAGATATGCTGTATGTGCCAACCTAATTTTACCTGTGGGTGTCGCTTTTTAATTGACTAAGGGATAATTATCCAATAATGTGCAGCAGAAGATAATCCCAGTGAATTAAACATTTTGCACTACGCTTGCCAATCCTGTGACTGTTTTTTTATGGCTGTTCGTTCAGCTAAGGAAGTTAGGCAACCCTATCTAAGGTGTTGATTATCTGACCTGTATCTTTCTGCGACACCCACTCCTGCACGTAGTTTGTGAAGTAGGTACGTTGTCTTGTCTTGAATGGACCGTGTCCAATCTGGCTCTAATATTCTTACTAATGGATGACCTTATGTCAATTAGTCAATGAATCATGATTTGGAAGTACTAGCTACTAGTAAGCCTTTGTTGCGTTTCTGTGAATGAATTCACAATTTACTACAAGAAACAAACAGTCATTAGTGCTAATGATGTCCGGTTTCTAGGTTTATTTTTATATCTAATTGAATTTTATCAACAATAGTTGATAAATATTTCTGCCTGATTATTGATTATGCGTGAGTTCTTGAAGGTCAAGTTACGCTGGTTTCTGAATGAAGTATGGTTCTTTAACCAGTAAATGCAGAGCGTTTTACTACGGTTGCTCTATTTCAAAGCACATTTTATACAGGATGTAAAAAAATAACTACCTACAAGTATTTTAAGAGGTAACCATCATGGGCTGAAACTGAACATCTTTCCTTAAGAAACATAGGTCGAAAAGGATAAAATATTTTAGTCCGCCCATACAAATGTACTAGCTGACCGAGTCTATTTATATGGGACATCTAAGCGGGGATTGCCTTACTACGCTATGATGATGAAGAGAGAGATCACACACCATTTCGGATTTTTAATATCACTTATCATCACTAGCCCGCTAGAGATCATAAACACAAAATAACAAAAGTGTTTTACACCTAGTATAGGTTTGTGACGTCAGAGGTTTTGTTTAGAAGACAATTCACAGACCCGCGGTTAATTTTAGCTCGCCAGATCACATCTGTCTTGCAGCCCATTTTATAAATTAAACTCTGTTGCATGTTTGGACGGTCTATTTTTAAATTAGTTTTTTTATTTGGTATATTATTCCCTATTGTAATTTTTTTTGTCAATATATGAATACTAGCGGCCCGTTAGCCCTTAGCTGTTTCACTTCCTGCAAATCATTTTCCCGTGGGAAAAAGGCATGTTCCCGGCATTGTTAAATACATACATAAACTTTTCTATTTAATCACCCTATCTATTACAAAAAATCTCATCGTAATCCGTTAAGTGGTTTAGAAGTTAGTGAATTTTACGACAGAGAAACGCAAAAAGCGACTTAATTTTATACCATGTATCGATGTATTGATTTGGCAATTGGCAGGTAGGTTTGAGTATGTCGTTATCAAACCAGATTACACTGTATACTCAGATGACTCTGAATTTCTGTAAAAGGTCGGTCAAAGGAACGGGGCATGGAAATAAATCGATTCTCTAACGCCGCCATCCTTATCAAACCTTCTATTCGGTTCAATCAAATGTAGTGTACCTTAAAATTTAATCGTTGCATGTACTGCAATATTATACCTAAACAAAGACGTAGTAGTACCTTATATTAGAAAAACAAACTGACATGTAAGTAGTCCAAACAAAGTCCTAAAGTTAAAAGTTCTACTTCCAAGCAGACCCCCATATAAGAATTCATTCACGACTCTACGAACACATTCCTTATTTAATTGGCGTTAAAACGATCTTACAAAAACACTTTAAATTATACATTAGAAGCCAAAACTTTATTCGGAGCGTGCGTTTTTCCCTGCTTTGATTTATTTGCGCGCGCTATTTTTGCGCCGAAAGACAAGCTATTTAAGTAACAGTTTACGTTTATCTTGTAATTTAGTTTACTGTGCAAAACAAACGTGGGTAATGTTTTTCGTATGTTTGTGTTTTTCTGAAGAATGTGAAGGGCAGAAGATCTTGCAATTTTCTGCTTTATTTCATAGACCAAATGCTTTATGTTATGAGCAATTTTTTGTATTTTTTTTACATTTAAATGTTCTTGCGAGATAAGGTCATTTTACTGTGAACTTAGATACAATGTTATCTCTGTGGAAAAAAGACAATAATATGTGATATTATAATTGTGGGAAACTAAGACGGGTTACTAAACTATTCTAACTAGCTTCCTCACTTCTGTTTTTTTATCTGTCTAATTATTCAACTAAATATTAGGGTTTTTAGAACACTTGCAAAGTTCCTACCGCAAGCAGGATCTCGGTAGATAGAACCAAGCGTTATTAGCCAAGAACACTTCATAATTTCTCATGCAACGTTTGAACCGCGGTAGACAAGATGGAAGAGTCGTTTCGCCAATACTAACTGCGAAAGTCACACGTTCAAATCTTACCTGCAACATTTTGCAAGATTTCAATAAATTGTATACTTGTAATTAGGGAAGTGTCTTATAACTTGGTATTTAGAAAAAAAAATCAACCCTGGGATGTGGCTTCAAATCCCATTCATGAACACATTTTGGTTTTAGTAAATTGCACTTTATAATAGCAGTGTGAGTGCAAATGTTTTACAAATCAATGCCCAATGTTTTATACTCATACCCATATAAATGTAGGTGATGAAAACACTCTTTATTTTTATATTTATTGCACTTATGTTTTTATACTAACTGATTCATTTTGTTTCAGGCGCCGGAGAGTCGGGGAAGAGTACTATAGTCAAACAAATGAAGTAAGTGCCAATGTTTTTGTACATAATATATAAACATACCACCTGCTCTTAGAACAAGTGCATATCTTGCGCCAACCGGCGGATTTTAGTAGTAAATTGCAATTGAACTGAAGCTAAATGAGCGCCTGCTCTACTTGTGAAAAATAACCTAAATTGAGGCGAAGCTAGGCCCCTGCCTATATCAAACCTACCCACAATAACAAAAAACATCCAAAAACTTTTTGTTGCTTAAATCACAATATAAACTTTACAACTGGCCAAACTTTCTGTACAGCCTTATCGTATTTAGGAACGCAAACGCATAAAACAGACTAAGTCTTACTTGCAGTACTCGTAACACGAATATACTAATTGCTTTCTTTCTCCTTGACCCAATACAGGATTTTTTATAGACTAATGTTCATAAAATTAAACTCAGCTAAAAAGAACCGCATCTTTTAAACTACGTCGTTATCAAATTTCCCAGCAATTAGATAAGCTAAGCAAACCAATAAATGACAATACTAATATTCTTATTGTCAGTCTGTACGATTGCCCTATCTATCACTATCTCGAATCTACAGTTGTCAACAACCGCTTTACGTTTCGCCGATAAAGGATTACATGATGTATCGTATGATAGGTGGTACGATACAACGCACAGACATGCTGTTATCTATCTTATGCAATACTACGGTCAATATGTTATTTGTATTTTGATTTCATGGATACAATCGATGACTAATTTTACGAATGACCAGCGTTGCTCTTCTCAGAGGCGCACAGAAACTAAATGCACAAAATAATGTCAACCAGATGCTTATAGAGCAAAACATACCGCCTCCGTATGCAGTACGTATGCGTGCGCGTCATCACGTGCGTACCGGGTGTAATGTATGGGATTGTATGAGAGACGGTGCACTGCCTGCGTATATGCATTATGCATGCGTGCACGTCATCACACTCGTATCGCGGTGTGCCGTGTCCCTTACGATCCTATGCATTACAGCGTCATAGTTACGCACGTGATGACGTGCACATCACGCATACGAATGCGGTGTGTCCTGCCCTTAAAGTTGCCTGTCACTAATTTAGTGCTAAACCTTTTGGGATAATTTTAGGAAACCTTGCAAAATTTTCACTGCAGGCTGGATTTGAACCAGCGAGCGACCTTCGCCATCTGTACTGGCGACGCCTTTACCAACTGGGCTACAACGGCTCATTCCAAGCCCATTTTTTGGGATCATTTAATATTGAGGTTTGCCGAGTGATGGCTAATACGACTCCAAAGCCACTCGTCATTACGGACAAAATAGGCGTAGGTACTGACGTCAACGCAGATACGGTTTAAGAATAATAATAAATAATAAGCCAAGGAAAGTAAAAGAAAATACTATTCAATTTCCCCCAAATTTAAAGTACAAATAATAATTTGTAGTTATAAATACTGCGTAATTTTGGGAACACAACATCTTGTGTTTGTATTTTCAGAAAGTCTATCGATAATTGACTGTTTGCTGTCGTGTCACTGACTGAATAGTCTTCATAATTGATCAACTAAATCGGTGGATAAATTGGTACCTACTGTAGTATGCATAGTTATTGGAAAGAAATTATAATTGGGACTTAATAACCAAATTACAATTCATAGATGTTACATTTTAATTGTATGTTTGTTTCACTTTGGAATCCAAGCATTGACTTAAGTATTCTTATTAATTATGTTTTTTAATTGTGTGAGAATAAGCTGCTATTGATCTCATCGTTTTCGTCTTTTTCGATAAGTTACTTGCATAGTCACCCTCACATGCGATTAGACAGTCGAACCGCTAATGTAAGGGTTCTACGCTCGGCACAAGAATGTTCCAAAGTCACTCTAACCAGCATAAGACGATGATACCCGAGAGATGATGCCTGTTTTCAACCTTTTCATGCAAACGTAGTATAGCTCTACCGTGTATACCGTAGTATAATAGGCAAAAATGATTGTTACCTGTTGTATTTACCTAATAAAATAAAAAATAAATACCGTGTGGTAGCGGCTAAGAATACTTTCACCCCTAGTCCACTCAGGGTGTTTCGTAAAAAGCGACGCAGAGTTATGATCTCGACTGAATATCTGTCGACTATGGTCAACCGCTTGGTGGCGGTGGTACCACCTACAATAGCATTCCCAAAGAGGGTTGACGTCAGGCAGGCGATCGGTCATAAAACATAGCTAAATATTTTTGCAACTAGATTTTGTGTTCAAACAAAACGTGTTGCGCCGACCCCAAGTAATTGGGATAAGGCCAGGAAGATGATGATGATTGAATTTTTCTGAAAGTAAAAAGGGGAACGCGTTTGAAAACTTCGAGAGCACGCGCGTTCTTAAACTTGACGGTTCAGCACAGTAGTGCCTTCGCAAACAATCGCAGTACATTTTACTTTCCGTAAACGACGCAGGTTGTTAGAACCCATCATACGCTATAGCCGTACGCACAAAGTGCGAAAGTGAAGACGGCTCCATTATCAACCTCGTGTATCTAACGGCCATTGGGAAACAATACAAGCCATTTACACTGAACATGTGAATAGGGATTGTTTTAAAACATGTAAACTAGAATGCTCTACGGTCAGGGCTGATGTGAACTATGTTCTACAGGCAAAAGAACAATGTATCAGACGGTAGGACGGTTACTTAGAAAGGTTGTCATAGCATGACCTTTTCCCTGATAATGTAGTGTAATATAAGTCAAGAACAAAATGAAGAGTAAATTCATACTCGACATTAAGGGCTACTAATGCTTGAGGACTAGAATCTTCAACGGTCAGGGTTAAAAGTCCTTTGAAATTGCAAATACCAAAGTATCAGCCAGCAGGCGCCAGTGCCATATAAAAGTGTCATTACTGAAACCTTTTCCCGATAGTATGGGTAACGAACAAAACTATATGGGTAAATAAACAATACTTGTCACTTCCATTACACTAAAGACATGAATAGGGCTACTAAATGCTATGAGACTAGACTTTCTACGGTCAGGGTTAAAACTCCTTTCAGGTTGAAATAATAAAAGCATCAGCCAGCAGGCGCCATCGTCATACATAAAAGGCTGTAATGCTGTGAACTTTCACCTGCAATGTGTGGTATAGACGTCATTTACGTTACACTGAAGTGCCGAATTTAACTTCCAGCACTAGTTTCATGATAGTGTTACCTGAAAATATCTAAGGCCTTTAAGGTTTAATCCCGAAAACTACATGGTAAATATTTGTTATGTTATAACCTAGATATTTTTTTTGTTGGAATTTGTCCTTACAGTAGGAATTCAAGTTGAAAGAAAATCGACTAGGACGGCTTTGCTTTCCCTGCGGTACTCGCCTAAAAACAACCAAAATCTACGCATGTATCTCGTATCTAGCCAGTTCAATTTAGCCGTGCGCTATCTTATCAGTCCAGCCGTGTCAACCAATCCTGATAACATATTACACTGATAGAACATCCTGTACTCACGGATTAACCTGTCGATGTGAGATGACATACATCACACCTTTATCCGTTGCAGGGTAGGCAGAGTTTGAACGGCTTTCTTATCAGTCCAGCCGTGTCAACCAATCCTGATAACAGATTACACTGATAGAACATCCTGTACTAACGGATTAAGGCCGCTATAGAGCTTTTCACGAAGCCCATACAATTTTCCCTGTCAGACCTCTCGGAGCGTCATTTTGCGAAAAACATGGGGATGTTTGAATATTTTTTACAGTGATATTATGAATAAAAATAAATATATTTTTCTGCAATTAGATTAAGTACATCTTCTTAAATAACATATATTTTTTTTAAATCTTTACTACTGTTATTTTTTCATACAGAAGCCTTTATAATGGCGCATTATTTTGCAAAAAATCGTATATAAAAACGTGGTATTATTCTATATTTCTGAATAAAATTGTAAAATGTTCACTGTAGACTTTGTACTCAAATATATACTCTATTTTTGTATAATTGATATTTTTTTACAGTGAACCAAAACTCTAAAACTCACGCTTGATTTGAGGTCTTTTCCTGAATTTTGGTTTTGTCGCTTTAGATATCGCTGTTTATAACAGGTTTAAAACTAAAATGTTAATATTTACATTGTACATTTTTTAGATGAAGATATGCTTGATTAAATGTTCAAGTAACATATTATTTTTACATAACGGTTTTCGAGAAACTCGCATGTTTATAAAGCCAATATTTGCAAATTTGCTAGAAAAAATTGAATGCGCTCTTAACCTGTCGATGGGAGATGACATACATCACTCTATTATCCGTTGCAGGGTAGGCAGGGTTTGAACGGCTATCTTATCGGTCCAGCCGTGTCAACCAATCCTGATAACAGATTACACTGATAGAACATCCTGTACTTACGGATTAACCTGTCGATGTGAGATGACATACATCACACCTTTATCCGTTGCAGGGTAGACAGAGTTTGAATGGCTATCTTATCAGTCCAGCCGTGTCAACCAATCCTGATAACAGATTACACTGATAGAACATCCTGTACTCACGGATTAACCTGTCGATGTGAGATGACATACATCACACCTTTATCCGTTGCAGGGTAGGCAGAGTTTGAACGGCTTTCTTATCAGTCCAGCCGTGTCAACCAATCCTGATAACAGATTACACTGATAGAACATCCTGTACTAACGGATTAAGGCCGCTATAGAGCTTTTCACGAAGCCCATACAATTTTCCCTGTCAGACCTCTCGGAGCGTCATTTTGCGAAAAACATGGGGATGTTTGAATATTTTTTACAGTGATATTATGAATAAAAATAAATATATTTTTCTGCAATTAGATTAAGTACATCTTCTTAAATAACATATATTTTTTTTAAATCTTTACTACTGTTATTTTTTCATACAGAAGCCTTTATAATGGCGCATTATTTTGCAAAAAATCGTATATAAAAACGTGGTATTATTCTATATTTCTGAATAAAATTGTAAAATGTTCACTGTAGACTTTGTACTCAAATATATACTCTATTTTTTTGTATAATTGATATTTTTTTACAGTGAACCAAAACTCTAAAACTCACGCTTGATTTGAGGTCTTTTCCTGAATTTTGGTTTTGTCGCTTTAGATATCGCTGTTTATAACAGGTTTAAAACTAAAATGTTAATATTTACATTGTACATTTTTTAGATGAAGATATGCTTGATTAAATGTTCAAGTAACATATTATTTTTACATAACGGTTTTCGAGAAACTCGCATGTTTATAAAGCCAATATTTGCAAATTTGCTAGAAAAAATTGAATGCGCTCTTAACCTGTCGATGGGAGATGACATACATCACTCTATTATCCGTTGCAGGGTAGGCAGGGTTTGAACGGCTATCTTATCGGTCCAGCCGTGTCAACCAATCCTGATAACAGATTACACTGATAGAACATCCTGTACTTACGGATTAACCTGTCGATGTGAGATGACATACATCACACCTTTATCCGTTGCAGGGTAGACAGAGTTTGAATGGCTATCTTATCAGTCCAGCCGTGTCAACCAATCCTGATAACAGATTACACTGATAGAACATCCTGTACTTACGGATTAACCTGTCGATGTGAGATGACATACATCACACCTTTATCCGTTGCAGGGTAGACAGAGTTTGAATGGCTATCTTATCAGTCCAGCCGTGTCAACCAATCCTGATAACAGATTACACTGATAGAACATCCTGTACTTACGGATTAACCTGTCGATGTGAGATGACATACATCACACCTTTATCCGTTGCAGGGTAGACAGAGTTTGAATGGCTATCTTATCAGTCCAGCCGTGTCAACCAATCCTGATAACAGATTACACTGATAGAACATCCTGTACTTACGGATTAACCTGTCGATGTGAGATGACATACATCACACCTTTATCCGTTGAAGGGTAGGCAGACTATAAACGGCTGTAAGTAGGTATCTCGCGACCAGCCGGTTCAATTTAGCTGTGCGCTATGAAAGTGAAAGTGAAAGATGTTTATTCAAAATAGGACATTAAAATATCACTTATTGATAGTCATTACATTACGCAGAAATGGATTAGACATTGTAAAAAAGAGAAATTTGCAAAGCACAATTTTCTCTTTTTTTTTTATCTAATCTTTAAACTAGAGGTTATCGATCTCTTTATACTCGTCTTAAATCGACGTGTAGTTGCAGTTATTTACAACCAAAATTTTGTTATGCGTGGTCAACATTCCAACTGTGGAATAAACATAATAAAATTCAGGTTCTTTGTTCAGATCACAGTAGGAATTCAAACCATATGATGACGCTTTACTGTATTGAATCACTGCAGTCACATTGCGAAAATCCAAGTAGATCTTGGTGTTTTCTGCCAGTGCCCAGTACTTTAATGATAGTTCCGGCGATGTTGCCCTGATGACGTCACGCGATGCCGGATGCTCACAGCATGCGGACGGTGACGTCACAAACGCGTTAGTACCGCGCATGCGCCAACACACTTGCCCCACTGCCATTGTTTTCTAGTTGTACTGTCTGTAACTGTACACACCCAGTTCTGAAAATTAAGGGTTATCTTAGCAAGAAATGACTGGATATAAAACTAGTTCATATAACGATTTTTCTAATCTGGGAAGTTTATTACTTAGGTACCTATTTGTAATTTTCGACGTTTGCAGTATCTTAACTAAAGAAGAAGATATAAGATTCTCATACAAATAAATAGTGACAAAATCATCGATAGGTTGCGTTTCTAAATAAAATCTTCGAATAAAATAGTAACAAGTAAATTACATCAAAGGAATCAAATACGTCGTTACAATAAAATGATTAGCGTGTATCAATAAAATAAATATAAGATACCTACATGCTACTATAAAATATGTCGTCTATATATGATTTGGCAAAAGAATCTAGATGCACACAGATTTTATGAACTTGTTGAAATATTAAACTTGCCCTGTTTTCAGTTCGCACCATTTCCACAAATTCCTTGTTTATTTAAACTCGACATGGCCTAATATACTGACAAATCAATCCTTCGCCTTCTCTTTAGCTACCTGAGTGACAGATCCATACAGGTGACATATGCAGGCGCTGAAGCCAGAAGGGATACAAACATTGGATGCATCCAAGGGTCCACATGTGGACCGCTCCTGTGGAACGTCCAAATGGATCCTCTTCTCCAGGATGCTGAAAATCTGGAAGCACATCTTCAGGCCTTTGCAGATGACATACTTATTATAGCCTGTGGCAAAACCACAAATGATCTTGAGCGAAAAGTTAACTTAGCTCTGGATTTGGTGAGTGCGTGGGGCAAGAAATTTAAGATGAAATTTGCAGCCCACAAAACACAGGCTGTAATCATAACTAAAAAGCGAAAATATGAAGAACCGATTTTCAATCTTCTAGGCACACCTATTAAAGGCACAGACTCCATTAAATTTCTAGGGCTTACCATCGACCGCAATCTCAGTTTCAGGGCTCACCTAGCAAACGCCAACAAAAGGCAATAAATATATATAAGCGCCTTGCTAGGACCATTAGAACCACTTGGGGATTAAACCCAGAAATAACGAGAATGCTCTACCTAGCAGTAATAGAACCCATTGTGCTCTACGGTGCAGGCGCTTGGGCGTCAGTGGCAGAGAAACAATACGCCAAAAAGATATTAAATTCACTGACAAGAACGTTCTGCTTAAAAATTTGCAGAGCGCACAGGACCACATCTCTCATCTCAAGCGCTCTGATTGCCAGAGTACTTCCGCTAGATCTCAGACTAATGGAACAAGGGAGGCTGTATGAAATTAAGCGCGGGAAGCCGCTGAAAGATCTTCCTGGCAGAAAATTAGAGAAAGAGTCAGCCCATTCTCTATGCCTCATCCAGCTAAACGACTTTCCACCTCCTTCGGCAAAATAGAATCCCAAGCTGATGTCGACAACATTCCAACTACAGACTACCATCTCTATACCGATGGTAGCAAAATAGAAGGAAAAGTTGGAGCAGCCGTCACAGTATGGAAAAACCAAGCGGAAGTGCAGAAAATGACCATGCGGCTAGGTAACCACTGTAGCGTCTACCAGGCTGAACTAGTGGCTATACTACGCGCATGCACATTCTTAGCTGAGGCTAAAAAAGATAGCACAGGCGCGGTTATAAGCGACTCCAGGTCAGCACTGGAAGCCATCTGCGACCCAAAGCCAGAAAATCCAATTGCTGCAGAGATTCACACTCGAATCCATGAAATAATAGAGAAAGGTAACAGTGTAATTCTGTATTGGATAAAAGCTCACGCAGGAATAGCTGGGAACGAAAGAGCGGATGAATTGGCTAAACAAGCTGCCCTCAAGAGTAGAACAGCTCAAGTCTACGACGACTTTCCTCTGTCATATGCAAAGGGATGCATTCGCGCGGACACTTTGGCTTTGTGGCAGGAAAGATACACCAGCAGTAATACAGGGTCTACCACGAAAATGTTCTTCGGAGATGTCAGACTGGCTCACAAGGTTCTAATGAAAATAGGCATCAAAAACATTAGAACACAATTGATGTCAGGACATGGAGGAATAAGAGCATATCTCTACAGATTTAAACTAGTAGACAACCCATACTGCACCTGCGATGGGTCCAAAGAGGAAACTGTTCGACACATTCTATTTGAATGCCCAAAATATGGGTTGAAACGGCACGAATGCGAGTGCAGAATGGAATGTGCTCTAACGGAACAAAATCTGCAGGAGATAATGGCAGAGAGTAAACAGCGGACCCATTTTCTTTGTTTTGCTGAAGAGTCGTTTCTAAATGCGGCAAAAGCAAACGGGTCCACTATGTTTAAATAGTTTCCTCATAATTTAGCTAATAAACTAACAAAAAAAACAAAAAAAAAAAACACAAAAACAAAAAAAAAAAAAAAAAAACTTTACTAACACACTCGCACGTTAAAATTTAAGTCACAGTATTAATTAATAACGGGTACAGTCTAAAACGTTGGATTGCATACCAACGATAAATTCCACAGGGAGGGGGTTTTAGTCCGTAGGTCGCCTGGGAGTAACCCAGCGGAGTCGGGCATACCATAAACGCCCGGGCCTTATGGTATCATTGATGATTTCCCCCTACCAACGCAAAAAAAAAAAAAAAAAAAAAAAAAACTCGACATGGCAGGAGGTGTGTCTGGCTGTGTTCTGTTTGATGTTAACTAACACATCATTAACAGTTATAACAAGCGTGACATATTTCCCAGCTAATATTTATATTTTTGACTCTTAAATCGTCCGTACTAGAAACTTTGCGCTGTGGTGAAATGCCATGAAATTGCATAATTTTGATTAATGTTGGGTTTGCTTCTTACTCTAGTCTGTGCCAAATCTGGGTATCTGATAGTGCTGACACAGAATCGGCGATGAAACGAGATCATTCAGTAAGGCAATTACATTCTCGTACAGTCAAACTTAGGTTGAGTTAAACAGTTTGAACTTGGGACCGTTCTTATGCGCGTAAGTTTACATGGCGGTTTGATTGTCTAGTCTAACCGGAGGCTAGTTTGACCGTACATAGAAACTACGCTAGAACACAGCAAGCTGTTTGGCGCCGTTCTCCAATGAGATGGTTTTCATTAAATAGCTGGGCTCTAAATCTAGAAACTTCATCGAAAAATACTTACTCGGCAGCAAACGAAATAGTTAGTGGTATATGAAATAAATTTTCCTTAATTTTTATTTATCTCAAATATCTGCACACTGACTTCAAACACCTCCAGATATGCGTGTTTTCTGTTTTATGCATACGGCGTCCCATGTTCATGTTCTCTAAAGAATAATGAGGAGTTGGTAGGACGCGTGCTGCGACTGCGGTTTGAATGACGTCAGAGCATTGTTAGAGACTCTACACCGCATTTTTAGCGTTCTTTCTTGTCGTCAATAACCCTGCCTGTATGTGACCAACATAAGTTTGAAATGCATTCTTTAAAAGGGTCTCGACTTTGTATGTTATAAAAAAACCTTAGTTTCTTGATTCTAGTCTAGTGTTCGTTCATTGGTTTGTCATTCTTCCCCAGACTTTTTGGTGTTAGAATTTTATATCTTTGTCTGTTCGAAATGGTAAAAAAAGAACCCAGAGTTATTTCAGTAGACGCATTTTTTAAGACTTCTTCTCGTTTTTTACGACTTCCAAACAAAATCTACTTTCATATCTCGAACTCACGAAATATTACTAAACTTCTACTTTATTACCGAGCTTATGCTCATTTGAATGTATTTTGAGTATAACTAAGTTAGAGTCACTTGTAATTACTATTCATATATTTTACGACTTTCGCTTCTTGCGTTTCCCACAATTTGTATGAGAAGCGTGTTCAACAATTGTAAATTACAATGTGAAAACGGCACCTTAACCATTGTGGTGTCAAATTCTACGAATTTTTAAATTTTTCATCTGGTACTATTGCACACCAATCTCCGCATTCAAAAGATCAACTTATACTGGATTTACCAGAACCATCTGATCCTTTGAATGGGTATGTTGATGTATGTACTCCTTTCCCAGAAAATCTTTGATTGATAATGATGGCAATGATAGTTTATTCATTCACAGTATCGTAATTATACCTCGTTAAAATAATTATGGGTTGGTTTATGTAAGTCTACCACGTGTCCTGGTTCATTAGTATCGTTAATATTCTAGTCATGAAGTGATTAAATCCTGCTACAAGATGCACCAGTGACCTTGTCAAGGAGCTTTACCCATGAATGATCTGTTATTTATAAGAATGACTAATTCTTTTTGGTTCATGACCATTCCAAAATTAAGGCTGTATTTGGGTAGGCAACATCCGTAGCTTACTCCCTTATAGTTCAATCCGGCTATGAAAACTTTGGGCTTGGTTGATCGTACCTTCATTGCTGGTTAACTTTAGAACTTTAAATATTATGCTCAAATCACTCAATTTAACCAGCAGTGTAGGTCTGTATCTTTATCAAAAGCAAGACCAATTGATGTCGGATTGTACTGATTGAATAAACAGTTCTTTTCGTAGCAACTAGAAGCAAAATTCCTAGAAGGAATCGTCACAGTGACACGATAGTCAATGGTCATAGACCACGAAGTTCGCCTGGCCAATGAATCACTAACTAGTAGTCGTATGACTAATCCCCGTTTGTCAGGGCCATTATCGAGCCCGTACTAATGGTAAATGCTGTACCAATATCGGGATAGCAGGCTGTACACACACAAAACACACAGTCACACACACACGGGAGTGCCGTGCCGTGTGGTACCGGCTTAGCATCACCCCATATCTTGTAAGAAGCGACTATGAGATTTGAGTTCATGTGCTGACAACCTGTCGCTATGGTGATATACAGTCTTTTGAATGACTCTGTATTATTTTTCAAACTTTTGTCAGGCGTGGTGTAAATAGGTAGTTTTTACAGCCGCCGTTTAGGCTCTGCCTACCCCGCAAGGGTTACAGGCGTGATATATGTATGTATGTACGGGCATCGCAATTTCGAAACCACGGGAAAATCGACGCTGAAATGTCTGACCCAAAATACGACTACTTAGAATAGCTAGTGAGTGATAATTAAACGTGATTTAACAATTTTAACGGCTATTTAGGACTGAAGTGAACATGTCGAAAGTGTTAAGAGACTCATTCTTTGTTGCCATTATAATAATCGTTGTGAGGGTTTCTAGGCGAGCTCCATCTTCAACTCAGTCTTAACCTTCTCTTAACTTTTATTTCGAAAACTTAATTTATGGCCCAGACTTAGGTTAAAAGCAAACCAACCCAATTTTAATGTTTAATATATTGACGTAAAATAATTTAGTTATTCACTTAATTGAATTGTAGTAAAATTGTAAAAACGTCTCCAAATGCAACGGATAATGGATAATGAATCAGTTGCACTTCCAAATATAAGTTTTTATGAGAACTCCTTTACTCTCATTCGCTAAATCAGAGTAAGTATCAACTTTATAACCGAAGAAGCATTAAAAGCGCAAACAAGGCATCAAACTCTTTTCAGCTGAACGTAAAGCTATATGTAAGTTTATTGACCCGGAGTGGATATTCAACATCTTGCCAAGAGTTCCACTCGTCGCGCCAACTTTCCTCCTATGACTCGAAAATGACTCACACTAACTCATTATCGCATAAGATGCATTTAACATTCACTAACTTGAGCGGACAGGTTTAAATGCCAATATGGCCAAAGCCTTCAGAAAATTTGAGATAGTGATAGAAGTTTCGTAATCGACAAAGTCGAGAATGTTTTAAAGATTACTGCAGACAGCGCACTATCAACATATTGCTTCTATCTTCTTAACAGAACTTTTTTCTTTCTTTTGTAAAGCATGTGATTAATGATATCATGAGAAAAAAAATAGTGCATCGTTTTACCTAGCCGGGTCTTTGCCCGTCATTTGAAACGATTTAGTATAAAGTTGAAAAGTTCACACTGTTGACTTAGATTCCTTTGTCTTTTATATGGGCAGACGGACACAATCAAGTATCCAAGACACATTCACCATTTAAATACATAAGTAACAGACTCTGGCGCTTGTATTCAGTTGCAAAAACAAAAAGAACTCATTTAAATCAAAATAAAGTCGGCACGGCTACAGCTAAAGCCGTTTGCTCATACCTACAAAATAGACTTTATTTCAATTTCGATAGAGCCATATAGAGCCCTTTTTCTTAAGACGCAAGTCCACTGCAAGCAGTAATGGACGTTACTACGTGAAAGCAAACGAGTCAAGAAAACTTCTTTGAATATTCTCTTACACTTTAAGGATTCGTCATTTGATATTCAGCAAGACTGCAGAATTTTTCTGCACGTTTGCGAGCTTGAAATCTGAGAGTCAAAGAGATGGAGTTACTTTTACAAACTAAAATAGAATAAATCTGTTCTCCTCTGCATTGGACAGGAATGAAGTCCGATTTTCTCGGACAATATTTTTACCAATGGTCAGAAAAACGTAACGCTGAAAGTATTTGTAATAAACAGCGTTCTGTGCGATGTGCCTAATCTGTCTAATGTCTACATGAACTTTAACATGGACAATGTAATTTTTCAACAATACAGGGAAAAGGCGTAGTCGCCAAGGCGCCATTTACTTCTCAAATTCCTTTTCTTTGTATATTATATCTATTTTTACAAAGTTCTAACTCTCGCCATCTTGTCCCCAGAATTATCCACGAAAGTGGGTTCACGAATGAAGACTTCAAACAGTACCGGCCGGTGGTGTACAGCAACACGATCCAGTCTCTGGTGGCCATCTTGCGCGCCATGCCCAACCTGGGCATCACCTACGGCAACAAGGACCGGGAGGTAAGCAAGGCATCTTCTCTTCTTCGAGTCTTGATTTAGGGTGTCACCATACCTCACACGATGAATTGAAGATCCGTTTTCCCGTCGCCATTAACTAAATGGCAAACTCACGTGCCCACACTTTTCACGGGAGTTTAATACCAAAATCGGCTACAATAGCCACCTACGGGCGAATCAGCGCCAACTTGATTAGGAGTAGAAGTAGTTGCCATGGCCGAAATCGGTCGGAGAGATCATCATCATCATACCTGCATGCAGTGTGAGAAGCCTAACCGAACCCGAGCCCACATCTTCACCGTCTACCCTGTTTCGTTTGCATCGCCTGAACTCGGGGGCCGAAGACTGGCTGATGAACCTAAATATGAAATCTGATGCAACGAACGCGACACAACATAATGATGATTTAGATATTACTAGACAAATGTTTATTTGGCCACAGTAATGGCCTTTGACCTCTTCTATAGCTGGAGTTTGTCTCTTCCTCTAAAACTCCGCGTCACTACAGTAGGCAACTAAAATGTAGACTGTGATGTGGAGTGTGATGTCTTTTGTTCTATGATCAATGTATTAAGTGCAGTAGAATGTTAAATATAGCAACTTATTAGTGTATGAAGGAAGATATCAAAGGAAAATGCAATTAGAGGCAATCTGTGAAACCATACACAAACTTCTCCCATCTATCAAAACCAAATCTACCACTTAGTTCTACAACTGAGTAGATCATCGTTTTATGCGTTTAAACGATTGCGCCCATTGCGCCGATTACGCACCGTGCGTTCTATAAATAGTCCGGTCAGTGAAAAATATCTTGAAAGCATCTTTATACCGCCGCGAGAGTAAGTGCTACACTTCCGCCTATCGAGCTTATTCAGCAATATCGCAGATACGTAGTTCACGATACCAATATCCCAGACAGGCAGACAGGTCAGGTAACATCGATTTACCTCTTTATACCTGCCTACAGTGCCTACCCAAGAGTAGTGACGGAAAATAAATAGTCAACCTAAGGTTTCTGTAATCTATAGGCTTCATATTTTCGATTGGAAGGGAGTGTGTGCAAGCCAGTGGATTAATAAAAAAAAAACTATTTTTTTAGAGAACCTATCCGCAATATACTTATTTGTGAGCATATTTTATTTGAACAAAAAAAAACATTTCTTAGCTCGGTGAAGGTTGTTGTATGGCTGGATCTTAGACCATTCATTGTCTACTCTTACCTTTCTGTAAAACATACAAGACTTGAACATACAGTATTAAACAAATTTGGCCAAGCCACATTTACTACCTACATGTATGATGTAAAATGATCGACCAATATTTCAAAAAACTCAATTCATAGTCAAACATCTGTTTGTCCTATTTTTCTATTGATAGGATTTATTAGATTCTATCATAAGAATGAAGGTTTATTTCGCAACTATTTTTATTTCCATCTAGTGCCATCAACTCACGTGAATCCGAATATAAATTCGCATTGGGCATTGCATTAGTATGAAATGAAGGCGCACAGGACGAAACGAACCATGCATGGCAAATTGCATACGATATGAGCCCAGTTCGATTCCTAGAAAGGCTGCCGTAAAGTAATATACAGAGTGTTTTATTACGATAAGATATTAAACAAATATACCTGGACGTATCAGGAGCTGGACCTAAGTGATCCAAACGCCTTACTACGGTCTGGCCATAATTATGTATGTCTACTTATTTTTATTATTCTTCAGTATTTTATTCAGTCTTTCATACTTTTGGCAGTCATAAACGAGGCCGGCCACATCGATAGCTGTTAAGGTCATCCTTACTGGAGGCAAATAATTGTCGACATGAGTCCGTCTGTCTTTGCAGATTATCATCTTATCCCAAATCAGTTGGGTTTGGCGCAACATGTTTTGTTAGAGCACATAATCATGTAGCAAAAGGATTTGGCAAAGTTTTATGAGCGGCCTCTTGCCTGGCGTCAACCCTTTTTGGGAGTGCCATTGTAGGTGGTATCATCGCCGCCACGCGGTTGACCATAGTCGACAGATATTCAGCCGAGGTCAAAAACTCTACGTCGCCTTTTACGAAACACTGAGTGGACTAGGGGTGGCAGTATTCTTAGCCGCTACCTCACGACCACCGTTTCGCCTTTGCAGATGCGCCCCGTTTATTCCCTACATAGTGAACTAGCGTAATATAGATCAATATTGCTTTGCCTCGGTTATTCAAGAGTACGAGCCTTCTCGGCTGCATTGCATATGCCCCGGCTCGTATGGCAGATAGTGGATAGTTGGATACCTTCATTTATTATGCGCTCCTATTATTTGCTTGCAAATACGGCAGTCCTGCAGATTTCGTTTTGTTTATTCAATAGAATATTGATGCGTTGCGGTTATAGTGTTTTTAAATAACTGGTTTAACAAATTGAGAACTTTGATTAGGCATCAAAACAGACGAAGTGTTGGTGCTAGGTGAGATCAGAACTCAAGAAGATCAAAATTGGGAAAAAAGGAATACTTAGGTACATTCCATGACAATGAAAAGTTTTATTTGGAAGTCCAAAATAAAACTTTCAAAATTGGGCCGTAACTGTTTGGTTGCTTTAAAGTCAATTTCATAGTTCATAAGGAGACTGCTTTCCTTGATCTGTTATCAAAACCCAAAATGCTTTTATGTGTCATTTCAGATGGTATCTCAGGGTATCACGTACCAGAAATTTTCATGGACTGTCTCTAAAAAATAGAAGATCGTAGAGCACAGCTTATAAAACACACAGTATTTCTTGTGTTAAAAACAGTAGTTTTGTTACGAGTACCACAGCACAGAATAATGCAAAAATGTTATACCCGAGATAGCTTTGATAGAACAGGACACGTATCGCTTTTATCAGCGCAACCCAAAATCTGGTCTCGTTCGATACTCTATTGTTATCGTCTACCTACCAGTAGTAGTACACTTCTATTTTATACAGACCCGTGTTTCTATACAAACATGTAGGTACTCAGATGCCTCGCGTACCTACAGCAAACGCTAGGATTTTATGAAGACCCCTGTTGCTATACAAACTTGTTGGTACCAAAATGTCTCGCGTACCTAGCTGTAGCATACGCTACTATTTTACACAGACCTCTGTTTCTATACAAACATGTAAGTACTCAGATGTCTCTTCAATTTTGCAACACGCGAGACGAGATAAGATAACGCGAGAGCTCCTGTACATTTCTGAGAATGCTGACGTCAGCACAACGTCACCGCTTCACGACATCTGCAAACAAAATTGATGTAAATTGTTCCGTCACCCATTAATGTAGTACTTGTCGTGTTACCTATCCGTTTATCATGTTGTTAGGTACTGAAGTGATCACGAGACACTTTAGGGTTATGAAATAGCGTAACCGTCAGATGTTAGTTGCAGCAAGATTGTATTTGTATGTATAAATCTATACTCGATGGTGGTCAAACAAATTTTTTCTTTTGCACTATTACACCTTGACTACATCACATCATCAGTCCACAGTTGAACATAGGCTTCCTCTCCCGTTTTTGCCATTGAGTCACTACAAGCAGCGTTCTTTTTGTCAGCGGTCCGTTTGACTGGAAGGCGGCGTACGCTACGCTTGCCGAACCGTGGCCTCTAACTAAGAACCAGCCTACTCCTCCGTCCATCGGTTTTACTACAGATGTGACCAGCCCACTCACTGACACTCTGTTTGTATATCTAGGCACATAATTATTTAAGTTCTAGCACAGAATATTTTAATCTTTTTAGGGTGTAGTAGTTATATTGCCCCTGACATATCTTTCCGTACGCACATCTATCAGCCTTTTCATGTCCCCTCAATGTGGCAGGAATCTCGAGGTTAATCTGTCCATACTCCCATATTAGGAGATTAGCCTCATTGTCAAGCAATCTGCCATATAGCGGATAATTATAATAGTCATATCATATCCCTCATGCTCCACTAAACTTTTTATGGATTGAAGAAGTTTGCGTAACTGATCAATTCGATTATCAACTTTTGGTGGCTTCGGGTTCTAATGATCAGAGTGAAAAAAGTTTAAATCAGTTTGCGTTAGATTCGAATAGCGCCTCCCCATACTGTCCGTAAGTAAATATCGTAAGGCTAAGAAATCTATCCAGGGAATGGATCAGGACAGCAGTGACTCACGTAAATGCAACATCTTACACTCTCTTACGAAGGCCCATGTCCACCAGAGAAACCAATACAACGCGACCACGTATGCGCTAGCCAGTTTCGTCCGTGAATCGATATCTAGTTACCAAGTCTCTTTCTGAATCTAAATCTAGATATTTACCTTCAAAGCATCGATTCGTATAGGCGGAAGCCCTCAGAGTATATAATAAGCAAGCTATAGAGTGCGTCTATCGCCCCGCGCCGTTCTATCAAAACGTAAGCAGTTGATACAGATGTCAAATGTATGCGAATTTATGGAGGTTCAATAGTGTTGTCACTCGCGTTTTGCTACAGATAGACCGAGAGGTTGTGTGCCGACTACTGCCAACTGTTCTAACTTTTTAGGCGCACTCTAGCTTGCTTTTATATACTCTAGGCGGAAGCGCTGCCTGTCACTACTTGGTGTTTCCAACTATCGATCTATACCACAGAATATTAATAGCGGCAGTGTATCTAGAATTTATGATTCGCGACAGACAACATGTCTAGCAAACGTGTGTTTGATTGTCTGTAATTTAGTGGCGTTTACGAACTATTATGTCTATTTTCTACTATTGCAGGGTTTGCATAAGCGTTTGTGGACAATTTGTGTAATTGTAATGATTCAATCCAGTACAGTAGATACCTATCCATGTAGACATGGGTTTTCCCCTACTGAGGGGTGATTGCCGCCATACAAACCACGGTTGGTAGGCGTATATTATACCTTTCAGAGACGAAGGGTAGCATTTTAGCCAAGGTAGGCCCGAGTGAAAAAGGTATTAACTATTGTGAGATTTGTAAATTTTTGAAAGGGCTCTTTTAAAAAGCGATAGGAATCAGCATGTATGGATCCTTCGCCTCTGAAACCTATACTATACGCCAGCGCAGTACAAGGTGTCGTATTCACAGGAAACGCTGCTGGCTTTTCCATAGATTCATACCTACTAGCTTTTTTCAACACCCTTGGGTAGAAATGGGTGATTCTATTCTAAGCGGTGACCTAACAGCAGTAAAATTATGCTATATTTATTAAATTCATCTGATGATAAGACCAACTTTTATACAACCGGCTTTCAATCCGTTTGGCAGTAAAAACTTTGCCAGTAAAACGTTATCTTTTGTTTCTGCATATTAATTGTGTTGTCGGAGGCCTGCGCTATGCAAATGTACAAATAGGGTGATGCTATTCTAAGCGGTGACCTAACAGAATTAAAATTATGCTATATTTATCAATTTCATATGATGATAAAACCAACTTTTATACAACCGGCTTTCAATCCGATTGGCAGTAAAAACTTTGCCAGTAAAACGTTATCTTTTGTTTCTGCATGTTAATTGTGTTGTCGGAGGCCTGCGCTATGTAAATTGCGGCGGGGCCCTTCAGTCGCCCTTATCGTGAGTGCTCTGACATCGGGGGCCGTAAAACATGTCCATTCTAACATGTCTCCACATGCGAGTAATATGTACAGATATACCACACCCTAGATAACATTCATTCGAGCCGACGAGGATCGATGCAAAATGTTCCGGGTTCGATTCCCGGTGGGTCGCTCCCAAAGCTGGTATTTATTATTTGTGAATTTCTTCCCAGTCTGGATAAGACATTGCAGGGTGAACCCCCTGATTGTCCAAAAAGAAACATGGTTCCGTTCTTCAGAGGTTCGGTTGATGTCTATTGCCTATCACTTAGACGGCAGCGGTCGTTACACAACCATGTCAGGGACCTGCTGCTTGTTGTAGACGGTTGTAAAACTCTGACACCAGGATTCATTGGGTCGTTTGACGACTCGGTGTCCCACTCTAAAGCCTTCGTCGTCATTAGGCAGAGCGTCTTCGTTACATCTATAAAATTCTAATAAAATGTCACTCGCGTTCTGTGTTTTAACTTGAAATCGTCAAGTCCTTTTACTAGCCTGAGCAAAATCTATACGAACTGTACGAAACTAACGTAGCTATACCTCGATGACATGTCGCATTCGCTGTTCACATCGTACGTAGATTTATTATTTAGCAATGCGGACTCGCGCGCGCGTCGGACATCGATTTTCATCGTGTACACCGTGCCTTAATTATTAAACACTGTGTCGGGACGATTTATGGAGGTATCTTTTTGTTTGAGTAAAATATTGTCCTGGTTTCGACGGTTTAATGTCGCTGCTAGTATGTACTCTCACTTAGCAAGGCATCAACCCTACCCCTTTAATTAATTTATGTTGGTTTTTCATAAAGTAACCAAGAATAACCCGTGTAAGTTGATCCTTTAAAAGGGAAGGTTGACGTGCTGCTAATAGTAAACGTGCAACTTCTTTTTCGAGTGGGACACCGAGTCGTCCAACGACCGGATGAACCCTGTTGTCAGTGTTTTCCAACCGCCTAATACAAATGGCAGGCCTCTGATACGGAAGCGTACGAACGTACAACTAGGAAGTGTTATGTGGCTAGATATGTAATGGAAAACACGAATTGAGTCTCGTGGGATATTCAGTTCATTTTATATTTGCATAGAAAGTAAATTACGTTACAATACTCATGAGTCTACGAATGTACTGGCAAAAGCTACAGTGTTTGTTTGATAGGGGAAATTTTGGCCAATATTAAAGTAAAAATACGATACTAAACTTCTGAAGATTGAAACAATCTACCTACAGAATATAGAATCGTTTGTTGGAAATAGGTTAGTTATAAAGTTTCACCTACTACAGGTTTCAGTAGTAGCATTCGCTTAGCTGTCCCTTAAGTTGTTTAGCCCCATAGAAGAAGTCAATGTACGCTCTACAATCAAAATGAGTCACCCTTATTCGCCACTATTATAAGCCTTTCCTACAACTCCTTACAACTACTATGTATTCCACAAATCGGTACATACTCTTTAGCGTTTACACGATACAATCGATGGTAATTACTATTTTCTGTATTTTCTTGTCGGTTTACCGGCTAGGTGGCAATCATGCTGCCATTCTGGAAAACGATTTGAATTGTAAACGGCTCGAAGCTAGTCATTAGAAGCTATTATAAGGAGCTGGACGGAAAATCTAGCCGTTGACATGCATGGACACCGCCGGTGGTAAAGTAGGCTGGGGTTTGCATTATGTACACTATATTGTACAGGTTTTCATGAATTGAAAATGAGTAAATAAAAACTACTTCTAGATATCATCAAGAGAAATTCATCAAGGTCCGCTAGGCATCCGTAGCTCAGTTTTGTAGAGCAGTGGGACGGTACTCCACGGTCCCGGGTTCAAGTCCCGGCGGTCGCTAATGATTTTTTCAATTTATGAGAATAATGTAGCACTGTACAGGTTTTATTTATTATTGGTTAGATACGCTAAAGCCTACTTTCATTTTTCATCAGTTAGGTATATAACTTTAGCAGCATCCGATGAAGACTTTAAACATCTGTTGGCCCGTATTTATGAATTGCTCTTGAGATCGATTTTGTGATGCCGTTTGTACTGCTGACATTTATCAAAATCGCTCTCAAGATCGATCTCAGAGTTAAGATAATTTTATAAGTACTAGGCGTAGTTATTGTCCAAATACATAGGGATTTTATTCGCGATGTCTTTTAGCTTAGCCGTGAAAATATGATATTAGATTAGCAGTATGACCGAATCATCAGAGAATCAAAAATTCCTACCGGGAGTAAAAAATACTTAATTATTACACGTTAATGTATTTCTATAGCTACCAGAAGAATACTTTGAAGGTCATATATTCAGGTTCAAGACCTTTGTCTCGAACGTTGAAAAGAAAATATGTTTAACCCTAGTCGAAGTCAACGACCCCAAATTTAATGAAACTGATTACTTCTATGTAGGTCGCTTATACCATTTAGAAAAATATCTATTTGAAATGGATGCGAATGTTAATGCAGAGAGCTCGGTGGCTCGGGTAGGAGTGGGGTGCGGTAAGGGCGATAAGGGGGAGGGGAGAGGGGTGTAGTGAATGGCGCCCATCTCGGCCCCCGTGGCGCATGCGTACTATACTCTCAGAAGAGGAGAAGGTTACAGAGGGAACCCAGCGGACAATAATGATAACTCGCCGCTACCAGACCTGGACCCGAAGTCTGCTAAATAAAAATCACATCAGTTACGTGTCGATAGCATGCCAGTTGGGTGGTTTTTGTAGTTTCGTATTCTGCTAACAGTTTTTAGTATGGAAAAATCACATTTTTTGTCTTATAGTTTGGTTCACCGCGAGAACGAATGCATAACTAAATGCAAAATATTTACAACAACAACAACAACTGCCACAAAATGCATGAGCCTCGCTCAAATAGAATTGAATGCACAATAACGCAATGTATGTATATCAGTACTTTAAAAGCTGTACACACAATAAGTTGTAAATGTGGTATTTAAAAGCGATCCCTGTCTGTGCTGTGCGACGAGTTTTTAATACCTACTTCATTCTAGTTTATCGCAGAGTTACTTCTGAAATTTTTCCTTTTTCCGAGGCTACACCCGTCATAATTACAATATTTCAGCAGAACACCTAACGCAAATGTAAAAGCACAACCCTGTTGTATGGATTATTTACTTTTTGCATGGTATTACACGGGTCGTTGCCGTGCAAACGGGATTCTGCCTGCTAATATACGAGGCTATTTTCGAGGCTTTCTGTCTTTGTTTTAGCTTTACCGTGTATCCTTTTTATTTCATGTGTCCTCTCTGCTGTTTCTAGAAATAATTTATGAGGTTTAAACAGCTCTGAATATTACGGGTGCTAGCGGCTAAGAATACTGCCACCCTTAGTCCACTCAGTGTGTTTTGTAAGAGGCGACGTAGAGTTTTTGACCTCAGCTGAATATCTGTCGACTATAACAACCGCATGGTGACGGTGTTACAACCTACAATAGCATCCCAAAAGAGGGTTGACGTCAGGGAGGCGGCCGGTCATAATCATAAAACATTGCCGAATCCTTTTGCTACATGATTTTGTGTTCTAACAAAACATGCTGCGCTGCGCTGACCCCAAATGATTTGAGATAAGAGCAGGAAGATGAACAGCTCTGTAAAGGTATAGACCGCGTTGCGTGGGCTCCTATGGACCGATGGCTTAAGAGAGAGCCTGATAGTAACATGCATGACGGTGAAAACGGAAGAACCTGCCTTATGGACGTGCCCTAGAGGACGCCAACGTCCAATCTCGTCCAGCTGTGGACTTATGTCGGTTCATGTGATGTGACGAAAGTTATACATTTTAAGAGGCTACTATACCGAGCTGGACGTTCGTGAGCTGTCAGTTGATAAAAATATTTCTATCTCGTTTATGCATCCCACCCGTCCCGCAGCCATAAAAGAGACAGTTATAGCTCGCTACCGGAAAATTTGCGTTCTGGGTTTACCAGGTTCCCCGTTCGAAATCTCCACTAAATTTGTTGATAGTGGCATTATTTTGCTGCCAATAAAATTTTCTATGCCCGTATCATTTATTTTGCTGAAATTATTGTCATATTTAGAAGATACCAAAGCGTAAAATTGCTTATAATTTTAGAGCATTTTGCCACGGCCATATCTTTTTTTAAGTGCATTATTACAACCAGAAAAAGAATATGGAGCATAGATCTAGCCCAGAAGAGTTATCGTGCTAAAAATTGAGTCGAACGGTTGCGAATTGGCAGAGGGATACGTTGAAAGCGTTTGTATGAAAAATAATGACTATAGATCCCTCTTAAATTTAAAACTGTTTTATATGCTGAGAATTGTATTTTGACATTGTGAATTAAATAAATGCTTTCATTTTGAAGTTTTGGATATTAAATTACTACAAATACCTTTATATAATAGTAATGCCAGCTTGATATGCTAATTAATGAGATAAATCAACACTTTCTTGCAAAACAGGCCACGGTGTATGATTCTGCAAGATTCAAAGAAAGTATGCTAAGCACCTATTGTTCGTACGTACTTACTCACTAAGAGGATACTAAGTACGTTAATCCGATTAGAACAAGCATTCTAATACCGGGTTACTAAACTCGAAACTGCTGCAATGTTTCTTGTGACTTTATATGCTCTACTTCTTATACTTCGTTCTACCGGAAGTAACAGAATGGGAATAACAAGCCGAAAGGATGTCAAGGTACTCATTAAACTGAACAACTTTCCCCATGGAACATGGGTAAAATGTAAAAAAAAATTGGGCCTCCCATACAAAATCGCCGATCAGCTGATTGGTTTACTATGAGAGGTCCAATTCTTTTTTCATATTTTGATTCATGTTCCATGGGGAAAGTTGTTCAGTTTCATGAGTACCTTGACCTCCTTTCGGCTTGTTATACCCTTTCCGTTACTCCCTGTATAGGCATACGATGAAACTATTTAGTTTTTTTAAGGGACATTTTACCTTATTTTGGCAGCGTTGACGGTTCTGGGTTAGATTCCCGGTTAGGGCAGATTTGAAACTTAAATATCAGTTCTTGACAGGTACTTGTGTTATATGTAATTTTGGGTACATTCCTGGCATCCCGATACAGAAAATCCTAGTGAGATCTTTGAGAGCGAATGTGGTATTCTAATGGGCCCTACTTTATGGCTTCATTTTCACACACGATGTGAAGAAAGGAGATTATCTTAGTTTACACATTCTAGATTAGGCAGTCAAAAAAGAGTAATCAAACATAAGTAGCGCAGAGAACCGAGTGAGATGTGTTTATAAAGTAACAGGAAATTGGGCTAGAGTTCGGTTGGCATCTTGGTAAAAACAACGTCGTAAAAACGGGAGCGTGAACGAAGATGTAGTGTATCTATGGTATGTTGTATCTTCTTGTAACCTGGTGCCCTTAATAAGAGTAATATTGAGCTTAAACTTCGCTAGCTTTGTCAATTGACCAACACTTTTCAGTTTCACTTATACCTCTGCTAACTGACTAACTAACGGAGAGACTGATCTTCGAGTCTCGAAGAACGAAAGCTTTTATCGTCTTCTCTGATAAACTCTAACCTCGTTTTTTGTTTACAGAGCGATGGCAAGATGGTGTTCGACGTGATCCAGCGGATGGAAGACACCGAACCATTCAGCGAGGAGTTGCTCGCGGCGATGAAGAGATTGTGGGCCGACGCTGGTGTCCAGGAGTGCTTCGGCCGCTCCAACGAGTACCAGCTCAACGACTCCGCTAAATAGTGAGTACTTTATACAGAAGGAACCATTCAGCGAGGAGCTGCTCTGATGAAGAGATTGTGGGCCGACGCTGGTGTCCAGGAGTGCTTCGGCCGCTCCAACGAGTACCAGCTCAACGACTCCGCTAAATAGTGAGTACTTTATACAGAAGGAACCATTCAGCAAGGAGTTGCTCTGATGGAGAGATTGTGGGCCGACGCTGGTGTCCAGGAGTGCTTCGGCCGCTCCAACGAGTACCAGCTCAACGACTCCGCTAAATAGTGAGTACTTTATACAGAAGCAACCGTTCAGCGAGGAGCTGATGATGAAGAGATTGTGGGCCGACGCTGGTGTCCAGGAGTGCTTCGGCCGCTCCAACGAGTACCAGCTCAACGACTCCGCTAAATAGTGAGTACTTTATACAGAAGGAACCATTCAGCGAGGAGCTGATGATGAAGAGATTGTGGGCCGACGCTGGTGTCCAGGAGTGCGCCGCTCCAACGAGTACCAGCTCAACGACTCCGCTAAATAGTGAGTACTTTATACAGAAGGAACCATTCAGCGAGGAGCTGATGATGAAGAGATTGTGGGCCGACGCTGGTGTCCAGGAGTGCGCCGCTCCAACGAGTACCAGCTCAACGACTCCGCTAAATAGTGAGTACTTTGAGAAGGAATCATTCAGCGAGGATCTGCTCTGATGAAGAGATTGTGGGCCGACGCTGGTGTCCAGCAGTGCTTCGGCCGCTCCAACGAGTACCAGCTCAACGACTCCGCTAAATAGTGAGTACTTTATACAGAAGGAACCGTTCAGCGAGGAGCTGCTCTGATGAAGAGATTGTGGGCCGACGCTGGTGTCCAGGCAGGAGTGCTTCGGCCGCTCCAACGAGTACCAGCTCAACGACTCCGCTAAATAGTGAGTACTTTATACAGAAGGAACCGTTCAGCGAGGAGCTGCTCTGATGAAGAGATTGTGGGCCGACGCTGGTGTCCAGGAGTACTTCGGCCGCTCCAACGAGTACCAGCTCAACGACTCCGCTAAATAGTGAGTACTTTATACAGAAGGAACCATTCAGCGAGCTGCGATGATGAAGAGATTGTGGGCCGACGCTGGTGTATACCAACTAACTAAATAGTAAGTTTCCACTAAATAGTAAGTTTTTTTGAAGGTATCTTTTCAGCGTTTAGGACAGACGAAGCCTTCTTTCGGGCCATGCGCCTGCAACTTTTTAGGACTACACGTTAAAGAAAGGCGCATCAGAAAGATGCGGGGTACAACTGATGCGATTGTTAAGAGGACACCCAAGGCTCGGCCAATCGAACAGCTCACCCAACGATTTCGCTAAGTAGAAAACTTAAGATTTCTGCAGTTGTCTGAAAAACTTTGTGAAGTTTCATATGTGAAAATCTTGATTTTCTTGGAAACATTATGATTTCCTATAAAGCCTAAACTTCCTCCTTGAGACTTAGTTTTTATTAGACGCTTTGAACTAGTAGCGACACTCTATAAAAACTTGTTGTTTATTCTTGTACATTATCACAGTGACAAAACACGATCATTCGACTTATTTACGATTATTTGAATGAATGAAACAAGTTTAAATAAAACAACTCAACTATAACGCATATATTAAAACTTTGGTGGAACAGGTTTGTCTCGTTTAACCACTTAAATATTAAAATGGTACATTCTAGAATCCGTAAATCAAAACAAGACGATAAAAATACATACTAACCTACTTCTACTTATTACATAAGCTACATTTACACTACTTAGTAGTGAGTAACAAAATCTTTACATAAAGCTAAGCTACCAGAACTAATCACGCGATTAATATCATTAATTACTCCTGTCACTTTCTTAAACAAGTAAATATAGAGACAAAATATACATCCGCTTACGTTACGCCCTGATTTCTAATATTTCCGCGTAAAACACAAAGACACAAAGTTAGACGAGCTAAAACGAGTTGAACGCGTGTCTAGCGTCGTTTTTGTATGAAGTTTTATTTTAAAACACTTGTCTAACATTTTTGTGGTAAAGCCCTTAAGTTCTACCAATAGCTTTGTATCATAAGCATAAGTAGATGCTATTATAGTGTCCTGTAAGCGACAAAAATAAGTGTTCGTTTACTTCACAACCATTTTAGGTTATTAAAATCAACCATGTTTTCACCGAATTCAATAGCATTGCACCATTAATTGGAAACTTACCAGGGTTCATCGATACGCTCGACGACTCCATACCCCATAGTGAAAAAGTCCATTGTGTCTCTAGTTCTACTTTTAAGAAAAGTGAAGACGTGTAGCTAAGACTATGTCGATCCATTATACTGGGTGTTATTCCTCGGTGTAAGAGTGAACTGCAGTGGTTCGTTGGGGACGTAGGTAGGTGTGACACTGTATGTCAGTTCTCCGTACCGCCATGACACCTCGTAACGATGGAATGTCTGGAAACAAAGAGATTTTATCATCAATCATCATCAGCATTCATAACAGTCCACTGCTGTGCATAACCTTTTGGGGAGTAAGATGGTATACTCCACGCTTGGCATGCAGGTTCTCGAGCATAGTGTGCATTCCCAGGCAACGCTGCTGCGCATTCCCTGGATTTATCCCTGAATCGCCCCAACACCAACGAGTAGAAATGGCATGTTCCTAATATACACCAGCACTACAAGCCATGTCTATTATAAACTTAGGTAGATGACGTAGGCAGTTTGTAATGAATTTAATAGATAGTGTTGATAAGAAATTGCAACAGAGATAAGAAATGCAATCCTACTTAAAAATATTACTCACATAATACTTTGAGTATAACTTGCGCAGATAAAGAATGGATCCCGAATTGGCAACAGTGTTTTTAGCCTCTCTATCATATTATTTGAAATATGAGCAGGATGTCAACATAATGTTGCCAATTAAGGCCCATTCTTTCTCTACGCAAGTTGTACCCCCCCATTTATTTTAAAGTTAACAAAACCACTTGCTTCTACTTGTTATGTTTATAGATTGAACTATTATGGAAATGAAAAACAAAAAGTTGCTGCTATTACCGTCGTATCTTAGATCGTAATAGACTTGAATATCAAGTTCGTTGCATAATAATAACATACATCAAATGAACTCATCAACCGAAACAGAGGTCGACTAAAATAACCTAAATGCCTATGCCGCCTGGTTTTCTACAGTCAAGAATTAGTCAAAGGTCAAGATTGGTGCTTGAGGTTTATTAAGTTAGACTACTGATGCTCAGAATCTGGTAAAAAAGTCAACGGCTGAGGACACTACTCAATAAACATAATTTTTAAAAACCTTTTTTGGAAAACAAAAACTTCCCATTGCAGGCTGTAACGCCTCTATCGTTTGGTTTACCGTTGCTCAATCTTAGCCTGCAATTCGCTACTTTTGTTTTTTAGGAAATTGCCTATTCAGAATATTTTATATTTTTTATCGAGCACGGCCGCTAGTTTTACCACAACAGTTATACTAACCTTAGCCAATAACAGTTGAAGTTCCGCTTCAGCGAATCTCTTTCCGATGCACATCCTTCTTCCGAAGCCGAATGGAAGCGATGCGAAAGGATGGATTCCTACTTCCTTCTGCTTCTGGCTTACTGACAAAGCTCTTATATGCGGACATTTTGAATTTAAGTCCAAATTTTGACAGCTGGATTCCTTTCTGTCAACTTCTGCGTCTCTCAACCAACGCTCAGGAACGTACTCTTGTGGTGATGGAAAGTATCGCTCCTCGTTCGACATAATGTAATGCGGAAACACGATGTGAGACTGAAAGCAAAAGCACAGATGAGCTCAAAAATTCAAGAGGAAATTCGTAACGTAAACAGAATTATTAATACCCTCACCCCTTTGGGCACTTCATATCCAGATATGACTGCGTCTGATTGGATACAGCGGCCGTTGCCTAAAATAACCGGCTTGATTCTGTAACAATAAATATTGGTTATTGTTGCACACAAAGCAACCGATTGATGTCATGCAAATATTGCCGGTGTGGCCAAATTTGAAACAGTTAAAACAAGTTTCTCTTAATATTTGCTGAGTGTCATTATCACTACCAGTGCCAAATATTGTCGCATTACATAAATGTTTCATGTCATGAGATAATAGGTAGATACGATAACTTCGATTCTGACAACCAGAGATAAACACGAGACGTTTGAAATATTTCAGCAGCTGTATCACTACAAGGTATAACCAGTTGTGTTTGTTTGTATGTAATAGTCATTTGTTTGTATGTAATGGTTTGCGATGGTCATGATCATGATTGAACCAACATATCGTACTCGAAAGTCGTGAGTTCTAATCCCGCTATCGCTTGTCGCCATTTTTTACTTTTTATACTTTGTTTGTTTAGGTAAATTTTCAAAGTGTACAATTCAATAATAATGACTACAATTTTTGAACAGTGCGAAGCCAGGGAGATCTACTAGTATGACTATGTATATCTTATATCTACTATCCTAACTACAGTGTGTATGTACTTATGTATGTATGAGGTGCTTACGCACGTAGTAGCGATACTCGTCAGTCCATCGAACGCTGTCAACCGCAGCTGTATGCCGCTATCAGTGCGTGATAGCTACACATACAGTATGCCATAGAATATACAGGGTGTTCTAAAGACTAAAAAATAAAACACTAGGTAGGTATATTCGGGACAAGCTACTAATCTGACAAACAAGTTTGATATAGGACTTGCCATATAAAATGCTCTATCTGCGTATAAGTCGACATAATTTATTGCAATTTTTGAACAGTGCGAAACCGGGAAGAGCTGCTAGTATGCAACTCAGTATATCTACTGTCCTAACTAGAGTGTATGTGTGTACTTATGTATGTATGAGGTGCTTACGCACGCAGTAGCGATACTCGTCAGGCCGTCGAACGCTGTCAACCGCAGCTGTATGCCGCTATCAGTGCGTGATAGCTACACATACAGTATGCCACAGGATATACAGGACTAGTATACAATTCAGTATACCTATTGTCCTAACTAGAGTGTATATGTACTTATGTATGTATGAGGTCCTTACGCACGCAGTAGCGATACTCGTCAGGCCGTCGTCGAACGCTGTCACTCGCAGCTGTATGCTGCTATCAGTGCGTGATAGCTAAACATACAGTATGCCACAGAATATACAGGGTGTCCCACTTTTAGTGGACCAAAGAATAATATAGGTATATTCGGGGCAAGCTTCTAATCTGACAAACAAGTTTGATATAGGACTTGTCATATAAAATGCTCTATCTGCGTATAAGTCTGCATAATTTATTGCAATTTTTAAACAGTGCGATGCCGGGGGAAGCTACTAGTAAGCAACTCAGTATAACTACTGTCCTAACAAGAGTGTGTGTATGTACTTATGTATGTATGAGGTGCTTACGCACGTAGTAGCGATACTCGTCAGGCCGTCGAACGCTGTCAACCGCAGCTGTATGCCGCTATCAGTGCGTGATAGCTACACATACAGTATGCCACAGAATATACAGGACTAGTATACAATTCAGTATACCTACTGTCCTAACTAGAGTATGTACTTATGTATGTATGAGGTGCTTACGCACGTAGTAGCGATTCTCGTCAGGCCGTCGAACGCTGTCAACCGCAGCTGTATGCCGCTATCAGTGCGTGATAGCTACACATACAGTATGCCACAGAATATACAGGACTAGTATACAATTCAGTATACCTACTGTCCTAACTAGAGTATGTACTTATGTATGTATGAGGTGCTTACGCACGTAGTAGCGATTCTCGTCAGGCCGTCGAACGCTGTCAACCGCAGCTGTATGCCGCTATCAGTGCGTGATACCTACACATACAGTATGCCACAGAATATACAGGACTAGTATACAATTCAGTATACCTACTGTCCTAACTAGAGTATGTACTTATGTATGTATGAGGTGCTTACGCACGTAGTAGCGATACTCGTCAGGCCGTCGAACGCTGTCAACCGCAGCTGTATGCCGCTATCAGTGCGTGATAGCTTAACATACAGTATGCCACGGAATATACAAGGTGTCACGCTTTTAGCGAAATAAAAAATTAAATACTAGACAGTTAAATAGGTACTTGTCGTGAATACGTGACAAGCTACTAATGTGTCAAAAAAGTTTGATATTTAGACATACATACATACAGGTCAAAATCATAACCTGCCTTTTGCTTTGCTGTTGTCGAGTAAAAAGAAATCGGACAAAATGCTCTATCTACATAAAAGTCGGCATAATTTATATGCGACGTAAAGCCAGACCGGTATGATAGCAGAAAGTAGATTTTTTTCTACACTGCAAACTAGAGAACTGCAAACGGGATACCCTGTATAGTAGTACTGTGAGTATGCGTGAAAAGAGACTATACCCGTTAAATATTATTATCCGCAATAGCGGCAACAAATATGATAAGTGGCTAACCCATGAGTAACCTTATTTCTTGGCGCACGAATTCGGAACCTGCTTATGAAAACTGTATAAACCACGTGAAATACAGTTTTGTTGGTATTTTAACCTATTATAGGCTTTAGGTAGGGATAAGGATATTTTTATTGCATGCTGGTAATCGCATTAAAAATTATATGTGAATAAGGCCAGAAAGCTAATTGAAAAGCTGGCTTAGCTAGCTTATTACGCTAATTTAAATAATAGCTGGCTTCTCTGTACTAGTTCTGTGTGCCGTTTCATTCGATGTGAAGCAATTTAGGTTCATTTAGGAAATTTGCAAAAGAGGCTAGTAAATTTAAACTATTGTAGGTACAATTTGAAATTTAAGCCATTGGTATGTTTTCCATAGTCCATAATATTTAAAACTCATGTTGACTAGGTTATATTATTAGGTACTAGATTCCGGGGGGAATGGCAGGGAAACATATTTTTTTAACAATTTTAACAATAGTGTCGGAGACTATAGATAACGTACAAACAAACAACATAAATCTTTTCTCTTTGAGATATAGTCCGACAGGTTCGTGCGCGACCTTCCTGCGGGGTACAGACGGTGAGGGGGCGAGTAAGCACGTCATTTTAATATGACGTGCGGCGCGGATGCGCGCGTTTCCCTTCCCCGCTACACCTCCCGATACCCGCTGACATCTCCCCTCCCAACGTCTGTCACCCCTAGGGAGGGTCGCGCACGAACTTGCCGGACTATAGTAGAGTTGGTATAAGTGCAAGGATCATATTTTTAAGGTGTTGTCGTTAGGATATTCGGACGACTTAAATGATACAATTTTAAGAGGCTACTATACCGAGCTGAAAGATCGTGAGCTGTCAGTTGATAAAAATATTTCTATCTCATTTATGCATCCCACCCGTCCCGCAGCCGTAAAAGAGACAGTTATAGCTCGCTACCGGAAAATTTGCGTTCTGGGTTTACCAGGTTCCCCGTTCGAAATCGCCACCAAATTTGTTGATAGTGGCATTATTTTGCTGCCAATAAAATATTCTATGCCCGTATCATTTGTTTTGCTGAAATTATTGTCATATTTAGAAGATACCAAAGCGTAAACTTGGTGATAATTTTAGAGCATTTTGCCACGGCCATATCTTTTTTTAAATGCATTATTACAACCAGAAAAAGAATATGGAGCATAGATCTAGTCCAGAAGAGTTACCGCGCCAAAAATTGAGTCGATCGGTTGCGAATTGGCAGAGGGATACGTTGAAAGAATTTGTATGAAAAATAATGACTATAGATCCCTCTTAAGATTGAAATGGTGATCTTTAAGTAAATAAACTGATCATGTTGTTACCGTCAAAGCAATCCAGTAGCAATATCTAGACCTAATCCTTGATAACATTTTTGTCACTAATTAACGGTAGTTAAAACAATTAATTATGCATACGATAGTCTGTAATCGGAGCAGCCTCGCATGCTCTACTCGATATGGGCAGGCATCGCTATTAACCGCAATGGACCTCACACTTGTCGAGTATAAGATATCTTGTTATTAAAATCGCAGATACATGGGTGTTATGTTGCAAAAGGATTGATTGACGTAGAGCGAGGTGATTTCTATGTAAACGGCCTGCGAGTTTGGTCAAAGCAACTAGTATACCCGATGTTTATTGCTGCCTGTTTTAGCTAGATGAATCTGCCGGATACGCAGATTTGAAAGCTCACAACATATCCTATCATAAAGATGATTTCAATCTTTTTGTTTGTATACCTCCAAAAGTATTGGGCCGACTTTTAAAATAGTTTCGTTGTTAAAACCAAGTTAAAACGCTAAATTTTACAATTGCGCATACTCAACTTTTCTAAACCTCTTTCCTCAGAAAGTTTAATGAATGATCTCGTTCAGGAAAATAAATTTCAATAACGAATAATTTCGCTATATGTTCCGACTATATTACACTGAGAAAATGGCATATTAAGAACTAAATAAGTTATTGTTGTAATCAACAAAGCGACTTTGTTAATATAGTGCTTGCAAAGTTTACTGCTAAAAACAAATAAGTGAAAATGGCTAAAATACTTCCATAAAACCAACCACCTAGTTTTGTCAAATTTTAGGCCTATAACTAACCATTTTTCTTTGTAGTACCTAAACAAGTAACCAAGTTAGGTTTAAAGAAGTCCATAAGACCTCATTCATTCATAGCCAAATAACAAAGTTAACTATAGCAGGTCTTCCCATTTAAATAAAACCTATATGATATGTATCCCTGCATAAATAATTAACTTAATTGACATAGCCGATTTACATTGCAGCTGTGATTGAACTACTTAGTTAAAAAATGTATGCTTGCTATTGGTAGTGAACTTTTTTATTTGAACATAAAAATAAACTTTAGGAGGAGTGATGGATGATGAGGCCAGCTGGCCGAGTGATGAGGAGGCAAAAGGAGGAGCTTCCCGCCTGGTCATGTGGAAGTTGTACCTATATACGTCTTCGAGGCGTCGATGACATGTACAGGCAGGGATGATGCTGCTTTGGTTCTTGGAGATGCTGTGATTGCAGTGGTTGCTGCTGATGATGATGACTTGTGGCACCGTTGAAGAGTGTTGCAATGTGAGTTACGTCGTTGCTGTTGATCACGTCAGGGTCACCATGATGAGGCCAGTTGGCCGAGTGACGACAGAGGAGGGTTAAGGGCTTAAGCTACCCGCCTGGTCGGGTGTTGTGTGACCAGGGACAAACTGGTCCAACCAGACATTTTTGGAAGTTGTATATATAGCGATCGGCGGAAACACTTCGATACCGCGTTTCAGGACTGTATGGAAGTATGTAAAGCGCATGCGCACGGCCACAAAACTTCACATCATGTATTTAATAAACATGATATGTTAAAAACTACAAACAAGTTAATTTAAAAATTATATTACACGTATGTATTAGTTCTCGAGTAATTTAGTTGCAGTTATCGATTGATCGGTCAACTTTAATTACACTACATATCTACAATTAAACTACAATAAAAACAGAAGTATTTCAGATTTTAAATGACAATTTAGTTTAGTTGTGACCAATTAACTAATTTATTTTTAAATATTATGGATACTTGTCTCCAACCTTGCATACACTTATTTTAAATCACAGATATTGCTTGCTAAAACTACTGAATAAAGTAATTGAATTTATCAAGTCAAGTTTGGTTGCGAATAATAACTATTATATTTAAAAACGAATAAATACAGTGCTGTATCTGACTAACACAATTCAACAAAGTTGACGTGTTTGTTTTTAATCATACACAGTTGTGAGTTTTCAGCTAAGACTTGATTGATGCTAAATAAAATTCCGTTAAACAAGCCAAAAAGGTCCTCGGTTAACTTCAGATTTTCTCAGTGTAGATATGGTTGACAGAGCATGTAACATACACATCGTTTCGTTGAATGATGGGACCATTCCAACGCCATAGCAAATTAGTGGGTCTAAAAATTTTGGCTAAGCTTTGACTACGTATGTTTTGGCGTATTATCAATCTCAATTCTGACTGGGACACTAACACTAGGAAACTATGCACTGATAGAGTCCCAAAATAGAGAATTTACAGAAAGAAGGACAGCTCGTCCCTTTTTCCGATCATTTATAAACCCTAGGGCTGCTACTTTTTCTTTATGAATTTTTGAATTGAGGTGCCTTGGTTACACGCATCTGCTAGCCGGTCTAAGACGGTTTGGTTCCGCGCATAAACGACGACGTGTAGATGTGTGTGTGAGTATAGTGATGTTTCCTAATAACCCTCTCTCTGTATTGGGGACCCGCAAATACTTACTTTGTGTTACAAGTATAGTTGCTTGCAAAACTAGCTATGAAATCAAATCGCACTTTAAAATACTCTCTGTGGTCAACTGAGTTTAATAAGGTGCAGATTCTTCCTCGAACGTCAGTCAATGTGGGTTGGCTAAACCACAAATAAAATATTTCATAGCTGTGACGAAGAAACTAGTCGCAATTATGAGCAACTTGTTTGATAGATATTACTTAAACATGCACTGACTGATACAAATTCGCGCTGTGTAATTTTTTTATAATATCCTTTACACTTAAGGAGTAGACCTCGAATGTTTAACCCTTATAAAGATGTTGAATAGAATGAGTAGAATGACCTTTGTATTAAGTTGTTCCATTCATTAACAAGATCACTTGTCGCTTGTCTCTATTGCCTGTGATATGCTAGCCCCCTATGATCTTAAATTACTTATGACACCAGCTTACAATTTATGGGCTGACCTAACTGATTACGCCTCTGAACTGTTTTGGTTAAAGTCCATTCAAAATCATAGTGTCATGACATGACCAGTCTTAGCGGGAGGCCAAGAACGCTGCTCGCAATACTTAGTCGACCAGCATAACTTGGCCTCCCGCTTAGGCTGGTCATGTCATTTCATGACACTATGATTGCGAATGGACTATACTACACATCTAGCCCCGTCGATGTAGCTGGTTTACTATGGTAACAGAACAACAAATATGGATGAAATCAATTTATTAAAAACATGGCTCCTTAAACCAAAATTATTACATCAAATGACACCATCTATTTCACCAGCTTTACCACTACCCGTTTTCTAGTAGAAATAGAATGGTTTTGAATGATAGATTTGCTCTTGACTATTTGCCTAAATAATAGGAAGAATAGAGTCTAAGATTACTGAAGCGTTATTTTTCCTGTAGTAAAAGGTAACATTATCATTAAGGGCGCCTCAGTTGACTGTACTAAAGTTATAAAGTATAGCATCGGCAAGCATGTTCATGTTTGCAGTGCGGCCGTCGTGCGACATTACGCGCGTAATGTAAATATTATGCAAACTGCCGCGGATACTCCCATGTGCGGTGAGATGCGAACAACCCGGACCGGAACGAGGCAAATTACCTACTAGGGAAGTAATCGATATTAAAACGTAGAAAGTAAACTAGTCTTCTATCGAGTCGAAAGCATGTCCATGCCTCAAGTTAACCTAACACGTCATCAGCCCAGTATTCAGCCACTCTTACGGCATTTTCGGTCGCATTGCATTGCAGAAAATGCCAAGACGAGGGTAAAAATTTACTAAGGGATAGAATCGCGAGAAACTTTAAAATACAACTTATTAAAAGAAGCCTCGCTTTTAGGGTAAGCCTTTGTGTGATTGTGGGTTTACAATTATAACGGTAGACGTGAAAAGCAAAGAAGCCAACTCACCGCAAAGCCTCTTTCAGCCCGGAGGTACGGCAGGTTATCCAAATCCTTGCTGTTCAAAGCCCTGCCATTATTCGCCAGCAAGTACAAAGTCATCTGGAAAACTTAGTAATTAAATCTTACCTTAAAGCCTCTTTGATGCAAGCCCGGAGGTCGGCAGTTTGTCCAAGTCCTTGCTGTTCAGAGCCCTTCCAATTGGCAGGTAACTGTCCAATTCCTGTTGCAGTCTCCTCTGAGCCATGTCATTATTCTCCAGCAAGTACATAGTCCTCTGAAAGACTAAGTAATTAAAGTTTACCTCAAAGACTCTTTGATGCAAGCCCGGAGGTACGGTAGTCTATCCAAATCCTTGCTGTTCAATGGCCTTCCAATTGGCAGGTAACTGTTCAATTCCTGTTGCATTCTCCTCTGTGTCCTGTCATTATTGGCCAGCAAGGCTCTGAAAAACTTAGTAAATAATGCTTACCTCAAAGCCTCTTTGATGCAAGCCCGGAGGTACGGTAGTCTATCCAAGTCCTTGCTGTTCAGAGGCCTTCCAATTGGCAGGTAACTGTCCAATTCCTGTTGCAGTCTCGTCTGTGCCCTGTCATTATTCGCCAGCAAGTACATAGTCCTGAGAAACTTAGTAATTAAAGTTTACCTCAAAGCCTCTTTGATGCAAGCCCGGAGGTACGGTAGTCTATCCAAATCCTTGCTGTTCAATGGCCTTCCAATTGGCAGGTAACTGTCCAATTCCTGTTGCAGTCTCCTCTGTGCCCTGTCATTCGCCAGCAAGCACATAGTCCTTTAAAAACTAAGTAATTAAAGCTTACCTCAAAGCCTCTTTGATGCAAGCCCGGAGGTACGGTAGTCTATCCAAGTCCTTGCTGTTCAGAGCCCTTCCAATTGGCAGGTAACTGTCCAATTCCTGTTGCATTGGTCTCTGTGCCCTGTCATTATTCTCCAGCAAGTACATACTCTGAAAAACTTAGTAATTAAAGCTTACCTCAAAGCCTCTTTGATGCAAGCCCGGAGGTACGGTAGTCTATCCAAGTCCTTGCTGTTCAGAGCCCTTCTAATTGGCAGGTAACTGTCCAATTCCTGTTGCAGTCTCCTCTGAGCCATGTCATTATTCTCCAGCAAGTACATAGTCCTCTGAAAGACTAAGTAATTAAAGTTTACCTCAAAGCCTCTTTGATGCAAGCCCGGAGGTACGGTAGTCTATCCAAGTCCTTGCTGTTCAGAGCCCTTCCAATTGGCAGGTAACTGTCCAATTCCTGTTGCAGTCTCCTCTGAGCTCTGCCATTTTTCGCCAGCAAGACTTTTCACCAACTTTGTGATTTAAGGCGAGGTAGTAACTCCACATATTTACATCTCGTAAGTCCTCTGAAAACCTTAGTAATTAAAGCTAACCTCAAAGCCTCTTTGATGCAAGCCCGGAGGTACGGTAGTCTATCCAAATCCTTGCTGTTCAATGGCCTTCCAATTGGCAGGTAACTGTCCAATTCCTGTTGCAGTCTGTTCTGAGCCCTGTCTTTATTCGCCAGGAAGTACATAGTCCACGAAAAACTTAGTAATTAAAGCTTACCTCAAAGCCTCTTTGATGCAAGCCCGGAGGTACGGTAGTCTATCCAAATCCTTGCTGTTCAATGGCCTTCCAATTGGCAGGTAACTGTCCAATTCCTGTTGCAGTCTGTTCTGAGCCCTGTGATTATTCTCCAGCAAGTACATAGTCATCAGAAGAACTTAGTAATTAAAGCTTACCTCAAAGCCTCTTTGATGCAAGCCCGGAGGTACGGTAGTCTATCCAAATCCTTGCTGTTCAATGGCCTTCCAATTGGCAGGTAACTGTCCAATTCCTGTTGCAGTCTGTTCTGAGCCCTGTCATTTTTCGCCAGCGAGTACATTGTCCTCTGAAAAACTTAGTAATGTACCACAAAGCCTCTTTGATGCAAGCCCGGAGGTACGGCAGCTTATCCAAATCCTTGCTGTTCAGAGCCCTTCCAATTGGCAGGTAACTGTCCAATTCCTGTTGCAGTCTCCTCTTTGCCCTGTCATTCGCCAGCAAGTACATAGTCCTGAGAAACTTAGTAATTAAAGCTTACCTCAAAGCCTCTTTGATGCAAGCCCGGAGGTACGGTAGTCTATCCAAATCCTTGCTGTTCAATGCCCTTCCAATTGGCAGGTAACTGTCCAATTCCTGTTGCAGTCTCCTCTGTGCCCTGTGATTATTGGCCAACAAGTACATGGTGCTCGCCGCGGCCGCTGCGGTTGTGTCCACTCCCACTAATAACAGGTCTAAGGCCAGGATTGTCGCTACCTTGAAATGGAAATAGGGAAACAATCATTTCGCAGGAACGGTAGTTAATACAATCGAAAATCAGTAATATAAATGAGAGAACATGAATATTATATAAAAAGTGGAACACTAAAAACATGGCTAGGTCATCACCTAAAATTGTCAAAATATTTCCATGTGCTCTTTTCCTCGAGTTGCCTCTTAAAACACACCCGCCCCCTATAAAAGTTGTCTCGTGCTATTCTAAGCTGGCATCACACGGTATAAGCTTAACATCAGCCTATAACAGTCCTCTGACTCTGACTGCATAAGCTTACCCCCAGTCAAATAATAAGTGTTCTTAGATACCTACCTTCCCGCCAGACTGTTTCGCGATTTGAGCACAAACTCCTTTATCCGTCAGTCTCTTTAAACACACAGCCCTGAAGGCATCCAAGGCTTCCACGTAGGTTTTGTAAGCAGGCGTAGCGTATATTCTCCATAACGGAGCGGATAGTTCTAATTCTGGCACACTGTGAAAGAATCCATGGATGCATCGTATTATTTCCTTTGCCTCTGCATCGTCGTCGCTCAGGCAGCCCAGTCTAGTGCCCAATGCCCAAGCTCCAACCGCTGAAAAAAAGAAAACTTTATGAAAGCGTATAGTATAATACAATGTGGTCAGAAGAAAGCCGTCACCAAACACATACACACATATCACGCCTTTATCCATCCCTTGCGAGGCAGGCAGAGTGTTAACGGCAGTAAAAATATAGTCTAGCGACCTCCGACAAATATTTAAGATCCGTTTCAGAAAAGTCCTGCCGTTTGAAATTGTAATACATAAAACCTTAAAAGTCTCTACTACGGCCCGTTACACATTTTTACTACGAATAAACAATTTAGAATTATCCGATATGTAGTAGTAGGTATCACAAATCAATGTTTTTATTTGGAAACATCTATTTCGAATTCTCAAACTCCAAAATTTGAATCAGTAGCACTTGTTGTTCGTGTTAGGCGATAATAAAGTACTCCGCCCACAATTGCATTGTAATAGGCCCACGCCTTCAATTGTCATGAATGCAGGCTTTGCATGAATAGCTGTCGGACATAATCTATAGATCGTTTAAAAATAATTATATCGGCAGCCATTGTTAAAGTTTACAGCGATTGATAACCGCTTCCATAACCTTTCAGGGTTCGATATAATGGAATAGTTAATCGGTGCAGGGTTTTTCCACCGATTCACGTGGGTCGATTTCACAGAATAGGTGGGTATAGAACATTAGTGTGATGCCCTCATAAATGGCAGCGTGGCCTATCAGGTGGTCCGACGTCCTTAAGGGTTGCGGTAAGCCATTGGGTGCATTCTGTCCAAAATGTCAATTTAGTGGCGCCTAGAGGAGGCCTATGTCCAGAAGTGAACATCTCATGGCTGTTGATTACAATATAGGAAAACAGATACTTACATTCTAGGGCCCATTTATAGAGCTCCGTTAAGAAATCCTTTGGCAGCTCTCTGTTGTCATCAATTAGATGTTCCATCCTAAAAGGACAAAGGGCAGTTTTGTAACTATTTGCAGTGCAAGAAGACAAGAAGGCTGGCGTTTTAATTTAAAATATTTACCAGTTAAAACAGAATAATTAACATAATTTATGTAGTTCAAATTTTTCCACGTAAGTCGGGTTCAAAGGAGCATACCTAGGACCTCCTCAAATGGTTCAAAATATCATTTTGGCCCCAAGGGTTCTTCAATGTATTTTACTTTTATAAATAGGGTTTCATCAATAAGTAAATCATCTAATTTAAAACCAAATGTATGAATCTCGTTATAAAACTACTCTATCGAAACGCTTGTTCATTGAAAGAGTTGTTGTTCCAGCCAATGAGTCAGCGAAGCGCTCAAAACAAATGCGCTTGCGCAGTTTTTAAACGGGAAGTGGTCATTAAACCGAGATTCTACAAGCTTGGAGATACACATGACTTGAGAGTTTTAGCTCTATGTAAAGAGTCATATCCTTTATTGACGCCTCGGCCAGAAAGACTGAAACTCTAATAAACTTTCTGAAATTATTAGAAATGAAATATTGGCTAAAGTTTGTAACTCTGAAAAACCTGATATTTAAACTTTGACTACGAAACCCTATTTATGTTTGACACGCTCTTGGCCGTTTTTTTGCGTTTTTAAACATACAATAAATAAAGCTGATGTTGATAAACTGAAATATATTTCGGTTAAATTACAAGGCTATTAACATTAAACTTAGACCTCAATATTTGTATAACTTCGGGAGTAGATTTGAAGTCTTTGAAAGCCTAAAAGATCCCGAGTCTTACCGAGAACTACCTAAGACTACTAGACTATTCAAAACCATTTCTACTCTAAATCCTGTGCTTTCCTAGTAAACTTCTTCTGTCATTGCTTGACCCAGTGTAGTATAATGATGTGCATACCGCGAAACCGTTGATCTAGTTATTTTTTGTATTGAATTAAACGAGGCATCGACCGTATGACGGGTTTCGATTACTCGTCATTTACTGGTTACTGGAAGTTACGTCACTCTTCACGTGCTAATAAGTGTTAAATAGTATTAGTATAAGTAAATTCACGACGAACCTGAGAGGCCAGTTTTGGGATAAGGAAAAAAATTGTGGCAATATTTTGAATCTAGTTTTAATAGAATGCAACAAAGAAGATGGCATTCCAGGGCATGTTTTTTTATTGGTTTACTTTCTACTAAGCTATCAATGTATCGTCACCATGCTAGCACATAAGAGCATCTGTATAAAACTAATTAAAAGGTTACTGACGTAGCCAATTTTTTTACGAAAAAGCTATAATTTGGAGTCCAGTTCATATTATTGACTCGAAAAGATGAGGATGGCAGAAATTTATTATAAGTACATTTTAGGACGTTGTGCTATTTTAAACAGAATAACTATTAATAATATATTATTTGCGAGCATTTAGGAATCACGTGCGTGTTTTATAACGTCGCGAGGACATAAAGAGTTCAACCTGTAATGTACACCGTCAATGGAGCGCCCATATCCATAAATTTTGAACATGTCACACTAGAGAGATAAATGCGGGCGACGCAACCCAAATTTTAAAACTACTCTAGCTAGACTGTTTTATAGATCAGTACTTTGAACTTATCGGTGTGAAAATCGATAGATTGTTATAGATAAGCTCTTAAATATAGGAACAAGTTACCTTTGTACGAAATCCACTGCGACGTCGTCCAAAGCTGGCACTGCCGCTCGAGCCGCCTCGGGAGCAGCCAGAGCTTTTGACACGCGGGATCTGAACCTTGACCATGGCTCACCGTGCCTGCCAATCACACATCAACATTACAATCTTGAACCGCAATTTTCACCCTAAATGAGTGGTAACCACTTACACTCCGATAAGGCCGGGCTCGTCGCCAAAAAAGTCCTTTCTCAGTTCTTGTTTGTAATGCTTAAGACACGGCGCCACCGCTCGGTGAGGCATGGAGTCCTCTCGCCTGTAAATCCTCGCTGTCTCTTCTGCACAGAACGGAAACACGAGATCTGGGTGACCGAACAGTTTAGCTACTTTAGCCGCACCACCTGACCCGGCTAAAGCCCGTAGGGTCCAGAGAGTCAGGTCTAGAGCTTTCGTTCGCCAAGGCTTTTGTCCCAAGGCGAACCGCCAGGAGTTGCCGAGTAAGGGCAAGGGCCGCGGGCCCGGCATGATCGCGTAACACCGTGCGCTGTCCATCGCGTTTGGATGACCAGTGGGCTGACACTGCAGCCCCTAGCCACCTCGTCGCCTAGTGGGGCAGATGTTACGTTTTCAGCGGTGTCGCAACCGGCGCCACCGGACCGCGTTGACGACTTGCTGACAGCTGAGCGTAACCATACGGCATACCTCGCCCGCCCACCACCTGCAACGTAATTCTAGGATGACCCCTAACACGGTCACTTTTAACTGCATGCATTTGTTCATTCATTCAAGCCAAACGTCGACGCTGCAACAACACGAGTTGTATTTTTCCATTGTACAAGGAAAGTCATAATATTTAGTTTGAAAATATAAACTTGCGGTTTTTCAAACTCATTATTCACGAATAACGTTACTCTTTGTTCAATTTGCAAATATTATGAACAGTTTCCTGTTATTATTATCAGCGACATCCGATTTAGCTTCTGTTTATGGCTTATCGCTATCCTAGTTTAATTAATTCGGATCACATACAATCAACGGTTTTTTTGGTAAACAATATTTACGATGGAGCATAAAACGTTACGTAACATAACACATTGTGGATTCAAATCCCGTCTTTCTATGTCACCAAGGAATTTAGATAATGTTATTCTGACAGTAGATCAAGGCGCTCCGAAATCTTTTCTGATTTTACTGTAGCCAGCTTAGATAATTCGTTGATGTGAGTTATGACTACTGCTGAAATTCTTGACTGTTCTGTCACATACCTAGTGAGGGTATTCATTTAAAGGGATTAGTCTGAAAATGGGAGATGAATCGTGCCTCGGAGGGGTTCCCTCTAAGTTTGTCGGTCCTAGTTGCAGTCTACTACTGATTATTTGGATAGTATTACATGAATTATCATCACCATACAATATTATACAAATACATACAATATTATCAAACCTATCTAAATTCTAATCGGGTCGTTTAGTTACTAGGTGTCTCACACAAGAACAAGTCCTTAAAGATCATCTGCCTGTCCTTATCCTAATTGCTATCTATTTGACCTGTCTGGGTCATTGTGCGTCGCTCTAGTAAACTGTAGCATTGAAGCCCTCGTGCCATGATTGCGAAAGACTAACGCACGAATGTTCGCCAACCAGATGCGAGCAGCTCCTGCCGGGGGGAAAGGTAACTAAATAATAATCATCATCAACAGCCCTTATCCCAATGGCTGGCTGTGATAAAAGAGATAGTAAATTGTACCATTCAAACCATTGAAGCACTCGCACCGTGATTGCGGAAGACAAACGCACGAATGTTCTCCGACCGGACGCGTCAATCGGCGCGCGCGCAGCTCCCGCCGGGGGAGAGCTAATTGAACGTCACCTTACAGCCCGCCGGGTACTCTCTTCAATAAATGACAAGCTATTCGCAAATCTACATTGACATCTGACTAATAATTGGTTCTTGATAAGGATTCTTGAAGCACTCGTGCCGTGATTGCGGAAGACAAACGCACGAATGTTCTCCGACCGGACGCGTCAATCGGCGCGCGCGCAGCTCCCGTCCCGTCGGGGGAGAGCTAATTGAACGTAGCGTCGCAGCCCGCCGGGTACTCCCTTCACTAATGGGCCAGCTATTTGCAAATCTTCATTGACATCTGATTTGTAATTGGCTCTGGATAAGGTTCTTTGAAGCACTCGTGCCGTGATTGCGGAAGACAAACGCACGAATGTTCTCCGACCGGACGCGTCAATCGGCGCGCGCGCAGCTCCCGTCCGGGGGAGAGCTAATTGAACGTCACGCCGCAGCCCGCCGGGTACTCGCTTCAATAAACGACAAGCTATTTGCCAAATCTACATTGACATCTGACTTATAATTGGTTCTTGATAAGGTTTCTTGAAGCACTCGCGCCGTGATTGCGGAAGACAAACGCACGAATGTTCTCCGACCGGACGCGTCAATCGGCTCCCGTCGGTCGGGGGAGAGCTAATTGAACGTCACGCTGCAGCCCGCCGACGGGACGTTCGATTTGCAAATCTTCATTGACATCTGACTTTTAAATGGTTTTTTCTTAAGAACATGTGAAATAGTGTTCTAGACTAGATTAATTCGAATGAAAATCAGGTGTCCTAAAGGCTGAGCTTGACGGCACGTGGTGTGCCGTCAAAAGAACTGGTTTGTATGGGGATGCCAGAAAGACCTGGCTGCCGCCACCATACTACACATACTATAAACTCGTTGACGGCGCACTACGACGCCGCCACACTCGGTCTATATTACTTTTTACAAAAACAATAATTTTAGATTGTACATGCAAACTTTAAAGAGTTTTGTTTTTGGTGACTATTATTCTGAGGTTCTATTGGCCTTAGAAATACGCTGCCACAAATATGGAACACTTAGGAAATGAAGTGGTGAAATTATGTCACTGGAATTTTGAGAAATTGTTTAACTATTTAATTTTCTCTACCTTGTGAATTGGCGCAAATTTTATAGGTATGTGGTTGCACACTATGACTGGCCTTCTAATGTAGCCTTCAGCTTTTCATGTCTACTTGCGTGTTGTGAAGGCACTCAAATTTGTTAGACCCTGAAAACTGCCAAGTCATGGTGGTTCAGTTGATTTGTTTAACTATTTTTTGTGTGCTATTATTTTTAAATCGTGCCTATAAATAAGATCACGGCGTATGCTTCATGGATAGCTTCTTTCTTGAATGTCATAGAGTTGAATGCTCAGAGAAGATGCATATTAAAACTGTAGGTACAGGTTTCGACTTATGTGTGATTGATACCGACAATCCGGACCAAAATTATGTTCTACGATTCAGTAAATATTGCTACATCTAAAAAGTAATAATTAATGAAGTAAAATGAAAAAAAGCCTTAAATTTTGAATTGTTCATGAGATAGCGGGAGAGACTATACCTAGTATATCGAGTCTCAGTTTGCTTCAGGCTAGTACAGTAGGTACTCGTTCAAAAGATCATCTCAGTGTTACTTGCGATATAATTGAACACATATTGAATCCCAGTAGCTGCATGAGTGCGTGTTTGTTTGTGCGTGCATGTCTGCTGTGAGACGCTTCAATGCTCGGCGCAGGGTAGCCAACCAAATTATTTTACTTGTACTATCTCATATTAGTGTGCTTTATATGTGCTTAATATTTAGTATACTGAGTCTTAGTTTGCTTCAGGTTAGTACAGTAGGTACTCGAGAAAACGATCATCTCAATATTACTTGCGATATAATTGAACACATATTGAAACAGTAGCTACATGAGTGCGTGTTTGTTTGTGCGTGCAAGTCTGCTGTGAGACGCTTCAACGCTCGGCGCAGGGTAGCCAACCAAATTTTTACTTGTCCTCAAGCACCTTAAACCTCATATTGGTTTGCTTTTGTTTTTTTTTTACCATTTGTCATTCATCATCAGCATTTGCATAAAAAAAATGTGTTATATCTCAAAATCTCGTACTGAAGTGTAGAATGTAATATGCTTTCTCGTATCTCGTATGGGTATGCAAGACAATAAATCTCGTATTTGTACAAGGAACCTCGTACTGTGCCGTCTAGTGCCGGCTTTGAAAAGCATCACCCCAAGGGATTTGAGAGTTGATGTGTATTGCAATTTTAGGCGACAGGCTGACTGTTACTATAGTGATACACAGTTTTCTGAATAACTCAAATTTTACTCAGACGTTGTGTAAATGGCCGTTTTTACAGCCGTTTACGCTCTGCCTGATTGCGTGATATATGTATGAACCTCGTACTGTTGACAACCCTGGCTCGGCGGATGTTGCCGCATACCCAACAAGGCAGTCTTTGTCAGGAGATCGTTACTCCGATACAGTAACCATCCATCTCCCAATCACGGAAGAGTTATCGCGAGATAAAATCTCCTTATCGCATCCTTTAAACTGTCTTCGTGACACTGTGGAATGCAGGGCGTCAAGGGGTTACTTTTTTATCAACTCGATGTAGAAAAAACGGGCTTTATAAAATCATCATCAACAAGAGCCACTAAAGTCCACTGCTGGACATGGGTACCTACATGAGCGGTCCACTATGAAGAGGTATTTGTCGGTAGTCAGTCACTCATCATCTTACGGGTTGGTGAGTGCAAAACAAAACATTGTAGTCACCCGAAATGCGCTTTTGCTCTTTCCCCCGATTGATTCTCTACTGACTTCTTAAGACACCCACAAGTTGAAATGGGCTGATGCCAAGTTGCTGCTATGGCATCAAATCCGGCTCCATCTTACGCTAGAACAAACACAAATTGTTCTTAAAGGAAAAACTAGTATTCCAGTTTGCGTCTTCACTTTAAAATTTCTCTGCTATAAAAGTATGAAATAGGAATGCAAATTTTCATAAAAGAACACGACAGCAGCAGAAGATTTATCTGTTGTATTGCAGTGGTTATTATGATACCGGAATACAAACCAACCACGACGCATTTTTCAGCATAAAATGTATTTTCATTGTTTATGACTATTATCTGGGGGCACGGCAGTGCCCCCACCAAGTCGAGCTGAAAGCGGCACGGCCGTACCATCCTTTTCTCGAACCAGTTCAGGCCATTTTCGACCCCCCTATAACTTCCTTGTCGATAAGTTTAGAACCCTCATTTCAAAATATGTTATCAAGCACTGCATAGACACGATACATTTTAAATTTCATCTAATTCGTACCAGTAGTTTAGAAGTTATAGTTAGTCAAAGTTTCTAAATTTTCTGCCTGACTGACTGACCGATCATCAAAATTCTAAGGTACTTCTAGCAGACTGAGGAGCTTCAAACTTAGAATACAACTTGTATTTAGTGTATGAATAAAGGGAAAACTATAACATTCTGCAAATTCGGTTGCAACCACAAAATTAACTTTGTATTTCCATACAAATGTATAGGATTACAAAGTTAACTTTGCGGTTGAAATGAGAACAGTTTCCCATTTGTAAAGCCTATGCTATAACTGTACATAAAAGTCAAGACCTAAGCCTAAATAATGTGCTGATGGACATCGGTTCTGCATTTTTCACATCGGGTCAAGCTTATGTTGCACTCTCAGAGTTACAGGTCTGGGCGGTTTACATATAATTAATATCGACTTAAGAAGTATTAAAGCGCAAGAAGCCTCAATTTGTGAATACAATAGGCTCAGATGTAAGTACTTATTTACCGTCCAGACTTGTAAAAAATTCTTACACTAAAAATTCGAAGAATACCCTGTAGAGATAGGGAATGGGCTTTAAGGAAATCTGTAGCTGAGGCTCAAGAAATAGTTCCAGAAAAGAGAAAGAGGAAGACTACCTACAAAAAGAAATGAGATCCACAAAAACATTCACTTGTAAAGAACCAAGTCTCGCCTCTCAGTTCTTATACTGTAAAATTGGTGAGATCCATATAATGCCAAGTCGGTTATGTATTTATTCAAGGACTACTTAGGAACTTTCATCTTAATCTATTGCGTAATTAGATAACAGACATCATCTTATAGCAACCATATCGATATTTCAAAACTTTTATATTTACAATAACTAGAATGACTTGGCAATCGCACACTATTTGCTTGTGAGATACGATGGTCTGGTGCGATGGCCGGGTCATTCTAGTTATTGTAAATATAAAAGTTTTGAAATATCGATATGGTTGCTATAAGATGATGTCTGTTATCTAATTACGCAATAGATTAAGATGAAAGTTCCCTGAAGTAGTCCTTGAATAAATACATAACCGACTTGGCATTAATGGATCTCACCAATTTTTACAGTATAAGAACTGAGAGGCGAGACTTGGTTCTTTTTACAAGTGAATGTTTTTGGTGGGATTTCTCTTTTACGTATGAGAATACGGATTTGAATGTCGTGTAAATTATGTAGTTTCTTGTGTATTCAAGTTTTAGGGCATTATAGTTAAATGGGATGTTCTAAAATGACCCTGAAATATTTGTCTTACTTAACGATAACGAGCATTCTTACGCTCTGCCTACCTCGCAAGGCATAAGTTCGTGTCTTTCTTATGTATACGAGTATGACCTGGCGTAGTGTGATAATAAATCCTGCTCAACGACAAAACTACATCTGATTTTCCGGTATGCAATATGGGATGCAGAACGGGGCATCTTATCCCGCGTGTAAGAGGTTGGAAAATTGGCAATTTACGCTCTGCCTAACCCGCAAGGGCTGAAGGCTGTATGTTCAAGTATAATCTGTCGTAGTGTCGTAATAAATCCTACTCAACGACAAAACTACATCTGATTTGCCGGTATGCAATATGGGCATGCTGATGTTCTTTTACAACCAATCAAGCTTACAAATTGAGTTCATTTTGTATGGGAGGTCCAAATGTTTCTTTTATATTTCGACCAATGTTCCATGGGACAAGTTGTTCAGTTTTATAAGTACCTTGAATTCCTTTCAGCTTTATTGGTTGTTTTGTAACACCCAGTACAAGCATGCTGATGCAGAACGTTGCATCCAAGGTGCATCCACTCTCATGTGTAAGAGGTTGGAAAATTGCTACTTATCGTCGTCCGCGGTCCGTCTCCGTACTATTGCGGAATGCTCATTGCTCATGCCGGAAAAAAACGTCGTTTGCAATGATTTATTGTGGTTAGTTCAGCATCCTTCCTGACGTGTGTAGATACTGCTATGGCGAATTTCATAATAACCAAGGCGCTAACCCGCCTGCCAAGCTTGATGAGCATCGCAAACATGTCCAAATAAGGATGATCCATGTTCAGCAGCCAACTGTTGACAGTATGTATTTGTGATTAAGACTACCGATTTGTCGCAAAACATCTGTCTGCCGCGCAGTAGTCCCGGTTTCTCTTCATATCTAGGACAGGTCTAGAATTTGAATATCTTTTCTAGTATCTGGGTGTCCTAAGTGCATGTTTCTGTGTATTTCCATGGCACCACATAGAATTGTAGAGCGGGCCGTGTTGTGTATGACCTACTCCTTATTGTATAATTGTTACCGTGACGATTGGCAATACCAAACATATCTAGCCCATTTAGGTTTAGTTATTGCCAACTCAATTGCCTAATTTGTCGCAATACAAATATTCCCATTGGCAATTTATGTTATCGACTCCCCGTAACCCGTGCGTGCGTATAACTAATTCAACTATACTGCTGTTAGATTACCGGAATAATTTATAAGACGGTCTTAATTAATTAGGCAATAGACACGATTCCACGGCACAGGCTAAAATTGCTAACTAAAAATAGCGCTGTAACCTTTAGTAAATTAGCCTTAGAAAAGGATAGGACATAATCAATGGAGCAGGCTAAAATTGGCTACGATTTTACTAATTTTATGCGGATTTGAACAACTTTCTTTATCCTTGAGTCGCGAAAGAAAGTATTCTCTCGTCTAATACCAATAATTTGCCCAGGAACTAAACCAGACACTCAAATCGTTGGAAATACCTACGTATAAACTACTTCGGAGCGGTAGTAGGTAATTATTATTCGATGCTATCTCCACGGCAATACAGCCTTGCGTGATTTTCAAATAACATCGCGCAGTTCGTCTTAATCGAAACCTCTGTAATTCATTTTCGATTATTTTTTTACTGAATGAAACCCGTTTTCTTTCTCGATAGAATATTTAGGTGCAATTGGAGCTGGCATTAAAGCAAATGTCAATGATAGGTCAATACGTACGGGTCAATTTGTTACGGTCGATATGTCATTCAACGAGCAGAACGCTCTGAGCATTCGAGCACTTTAAATGTAGATGTTTGGGAGTCTCTCTGCCCACTAGCTCTGAAACGAGGCGTAGTTTTAATGGCTCTATTAACCTGGTAGGTCATCGAATTAACAACGCTTAAAGCAGTCAGGTCTGGATGAACTAATTGTTGTGCAGTTTAGTCAGGTTAGGAGTCTAACCTAGCCAAAGTGTTGCCAAATTGCTCCACCGATTTCGGACAATACGGCCCTTCAAAATTAAGGTGTTTGACGAAGAGGGACAGTTTCAAAAAGTACCTCTGATGGCCTCTAAAAGTTATTTGCTAAATGTATATCAGTCTGGCAGAGAGAACCAATTTAAAATTGCTCAGTAAAGTTCGGTCAAACAGGTGGAATAAAGAGTTATGAGGCGATCGCATGCCTGCTGCAGCACCGGAAGCACTTACTGTTTACCACTACCTCTCGAGACCCTGAACTGCGCCCTCCAACACCTAATCTACGACCCCCTAGTGAGTCGTTCAGAAATTAGACCCACTACTGAATAGACCCAGGCAGTGTTGCCAGATTTGCTCCACCGAAAATGGCTATATTTGACCAGTTCTTAGGAACTGTGTTCAGCCATGTATCTCCCACAGAATGAACCAATTTAAAATTGCTTAGTAAACTTCGGTCAAACAGGTGGAGTAAAGAGTTATGAGGCGATCGCATGCCTGCTGCAGCACCGGAAGCACTTACTGTTTACCACTACCTCTCGAGACCCTGAACTGCGCCCTCCAACACCTAATCTACGACCCCCTAGTGAGCCGTTCATCAACAAGACCCAGTGCGGTTAAGACCTAGGTAGTGTTGCCAAGTTACTCCGTCGATTTCGGATGATATAACCCTTCAAAAGGGACAGATTATGGGGAAAGAGGCGGTTTTAAAAATTACCTTAAATGGCTTATTTTATTTTTCAAAATTCTTTGCTAAATAGTCCGGACTATGGAATACAAATTTCGTAGGTACTAAATTTGGTAGAAAAATAAAACACGCGCGTGGAGCTAGCGTGAACTTACTGGTAGATACGCAATGATCAGAGTTTTCTAAGGCTGAGTATGGGACTAGTCTAGACAGTCCATTATACGGTGGATGTAAACTTACAGGACAGTTCATTGCTAACAGGGACGGCCTTCTGTTTTGGGTTGTTCTGGCAACGCTGCAAGTAGGTCTAACCAACAGTGGGCCTAAAGTGAATAACTCCTAATCTACGACCCCCTGCTGGGGCCCAATCACCCCCAAATCGGTTTCGTGTCGCGTTAATTGCGTGACAAACTTCACAGAACATTCTTTCGCTATCTACCGCTGGGAATGGTTTGGGGGGCGAAGTGGGGAGATAGTTCTAGTTTTGGTTATGTAAGTGTAAGCCATTGTTTATTTAGTCAGCACATTATGGGTAGCAGCAGTGCCTTTCGTTTTGGGCCGGTCAGGCAACGCTGCAAGTAGTCCTAACCGGCAGTGGGCCTAAAGTGAATGACTCCTAATCTACGACCCCCTGCTGGGGCCCAATCACCCCCAAATCGGTTTCGTGTCGCGTTAATTGCGTGACAAACTTCACAGAACATTCTTTCGCTATCTACCGCTGGGAATGGTTTGGGGGGCGAAGTGGGGAGATAGTTCTAGTTTTGGTTATGTAAGTGTAAGCCATTGTTTATTTAGTCAGCACATTATGGGTAGCAGCAGTGCCTTTCGTTTTGGGCCGGTCAGGCAACGCTGCAAGTAGTCCTAACCGGCAGTGGGCCTAAAGTGAATGACTCCTAATCTACGACCCCCTGCTGGGGCCCAATCACCCCCAAATCGGTTTCGTGTCGCGTTAATTGCGTGACAAACTTCACAGAACATTCTTTCGCTATCTACCGCTGGGAATGGTGGGGGGCGAAGTGGGGAGATAGTTCTAGTTTTGGGTTATGTAAGTGTGAGCCATTGTTTATTTAGTCAGCACATAGTTGGCAGCAGTTTTAAATGGCAAATGATTTTAGTTTGATAATAAACTATAGATCTTGATATGTGTGAAACAGCAGCTTGAATGGTAAATGATTGTCAGTTTTACTATAAAAAAGAACCTGTATTAGCTTATGCATTTTAGACGGATGCTTGTCGTAGTAATTTAATGTTGCGACATCTTGGATGAGGACATAGGCCATTGACGCACGGTTCATTGAAATCTTAATAAATTACCTACAAATTCGATAGATAATTTACAAAGTAAGATGTCGCAGAAAAGGGATATTTGTCTTATCCGCGCCCTTCGATCACGCGACCGCAATCTACACTTGAAATCCTAAAGCCTAGCGTTCCTCAGTTCAGCGGCGTCCTAGATCGATGCAGATTATCTGCGTGTCGGTTCCGTGTCATCCCGATTGTGTGTGAAGTGCGAACATATTGCGTTGCGTGAGCAGGGAGCAGGGAAAGGGCTCGTGGTGCGACGGCGCGCCGCGTATTGATCGCCAAACCTGTTGCCGGGCGCGGGCGGCCGCCACCGCACCGCGTACTGCCTGCCTGCCTGCCTGACACACTGCGCCCGGCCCGGCCAAAGCCTCTGTCACACGACACGACAATGCCCACCACGGTGACGCTGCTTCATGGAACCCGACATGTTATATGCACGCAGTATCTGTGACATCTTGTGTGCTCTTGCCGGAATCTGTTTGAAGTGCCGAAATTCACGAATTTCGGTCGCGCTTTCATTGCCGTTTTACTATCGACCATTTGCCAAACTTATGTGCAGACGTATCAATAAACAACCGCGAACGTCGGATTGTACGATTCCGATCCGAATGTAATTTATCCTTCTCACTGACCCAGTTAATGTTGACACGAATGCTGACGTCACCGGCGCTAGAACCGACGCGAAAAGCCGCACAAACGCAGAAATTCAGACCAAAGTTCTGCCTGTACTGAATGTTTTATAACATTAGCTAATAATTACAAGGCTCAGGGCGCAAACTGTAAACTTCGCGAACGGTTAGCTTAGCACTCTGCGGCCCTCGGGAGTTAGTTCCGAGTTTATTTATCTTGTAACTTCCCGTGACGTAAGTCGGCTCTGATTTACGTTAATATGGATCGTGTGACGGGAGATTAATCTGCTACTTTTTTGTTCCTCGGGGAAATATGGTGTAGAGTCTACACTATTTCCCTACACTGTAGACAGTTGTCATTTCAGAAAGAAGAGTATTTATAAATTATTCATTGAGCTATTCCACATGGTGCGGTAGTACGCGTGGCAAGAATCTCGGGGTGGGTTTGGCGCGAGGCCAGAAGCCGGCTCGGGACGCTGCTGACATTGAAACCGCCCGAGAGTCAGACGCCACACGCCACCCCCGCGAGCCAAAACTTTGACGCTTTGTCTGAACCGAAATGCAATTTTAATCAGACTTATTTCTGAGTTCAGCGGGTTCAAATAAACCCGGTTATTTGTGTCGCTGGTAAGTCCTGGTAATCTCGACGCAAGTTCGCGACCCACGCGCTTCCGAAGGCTCGAAGGATTTAGAAACGATTTCTTCTAACTGAAATTAAATTTTAATTTTACTTAGGCACTTATTTCGGCGTTCTCAGAAAACGGGTTATTTTTGCCCTTTTCTAATTTCAGCCGTAAAGTCCATTGAAAGTAAAAAAGTTCTTTCTAGTATCCTTCAGCTAGTGAGTATCCTGCAGGTACTTGGTAATTTCATCAACCACTTTTATTCAGATGGAAAGTCCAACGCATAGAAATAAATAAGTTCGTTCATGTAAGATTACCTATTGAAATAATTTCGTCGCCATCTCAATTTACTACCTATTCCACCGTTTGAATGGCTGTGTGTTATCGAGCTATCAGTGTTAGTACAGTTGGGTTTAAAGTGTACTTGTCTAACTTTCTAGCTGGCAGCGCGCCAAACCGGCCGATCCATACAGCGAGTGAGATTGCCCTTGAATTGCAAGCCCGCATACCCACTCAATCGTAAGGCTCCAGTACACAGTTTTGGCCATGTCGATGGGCCACTTCTTAGCGAAACAATTCTGGTGCTTTAAATATATGTAAAAAAATCAACTGCAAATATTTTAAGATGTGAACCAGCCTATGAAACTGAACAACTTTCCCTAAGGAACATAGGTCGAAATACGAAAAAATGTTTTGGTCCTCCCATACGAAATGTACCAGTTGACCGAGTCAATTTGTATGGGACGTCCAAATTTTTTTTTATATTTCGAGTTATGTTTCTTGGGGAAAGTGGTTCAGTTACATGGGCTGGTTCACCCCTTAAAATATTTGCAGTTGATTTTTTTACACCTTATATTTGGACCAGAACTCCGTTACATACCTACACAGCATTGTCAGTTCCTATGTACAGACCACTTTGATGAGCCATTGTGTGAACGCTACAGGCTACACAATGCCACGATTCCTGTGAAAAGTGAGAAAAACCAACAACTGACCGATTGCGCGATTTGAGCACCAAGAGTTACTTACTATTACAAAATTGCGACAGCCTGGATAAAATATCCCTCGTGGCCTATTGTGTACAAGAGCCTCTATTTAATACAAAATAATAATGATTTGTTTATCGCCAAGTGATTCCGGACACAGATGACGAATTTCCCCGAGAATCTCAACTATTCCGTTGACGATTCCCACTTTCATCCGCCAAACTCGATTTCATTCGGAATAATCTTTTCGCAGTAGCCGATCTCGCGTGCGATTAATCCGATTATAAATGCCTGTTTAAAAACTGTTTGAAAACTACAAAGGAGCGTTCAGTTTAGCGCAAAAACGGAATATTTGCCGCAGGGTAGTAAAAAACTCGCGTGACACGGTTTTTTCATTCGGGTGGGGGAGTGCGCCCCTATACGGGGTGTTAGGGACGGTGTAACGAAAACTTTGCAGGCGTGCTCAGACCATGAAACTGAACAACTTTTACTATGGGGCCAATGGTGGGAAACGAAAAAAATTTTTCGACCTCCCATACAAAAATTGCGATCAGCTGACTGATTTTGTATGGGAGGTGGAAAATTTTTTTTCGTTTCCCACCATTGGTCCCATAGTAAAAGTTGTTCAGTTCCATGGTCTGAGCACGCCTGCAAAGTTTTCGTTACACCGTCCCTAACACCCTGTATACTGGCCTTTTACACGCATGAGTCTTAACTACAGCTACGAATTCGCAATGAACTTTGGTATTAGCGTATTAGAACTGTTATTCAGCAACAGAATAATCCGCTGATAAACATGGACCTCCCCTATTATGGGATATTTGCCGTGAATACTCACTACCTTTGTAAGCGGGCCGACGAACTATGTTGCATTTACAGGGAAAGGTGATGCATATCATACACTCATTATCTCTCCTGTTCCTTCCACTGCTACACTTACTTCACTTCCTACTTAGCTTGCTTCTTTTCAGTTATAGTTTTGGTCATGGTTTATACCTAGAAGAACCCTTTGTGTTTGCCTTTTACATGAAGCATTTTTACATCAACTATTTTCCCATTAAGCCTATTTAGCTTCTTGACGCGGAATTGATTGTTCGCCAAAAATAAAGTCTTTTCCACATATCATCGACCAAACAAAGGCAAAGTTCGTCGTTCTCGTGACCTGCAGTCGTTGTACTAAAAGCCTGTCAAAAACAGTGTGAAGGGCCCTTACCCCGTAATCTTCTATAGAAGTGCGTGTTGTCTACGATCGTTTATAATAATGTATGCGGTGGCATCGCCCTCGGCTTCCAGTGCTGAAGCTTGAACTTTTCTATTGTCGATTTTCTACTACAAATTCAATTCTGGGTTCGCTACTTGATAAGTGTCACAAATTCGTCTAGATAGAGATAGTCTTTGAAAGTCTGTTAGAAGGTTTTGGTCGGGTCATTGTGGCAAATTGTCTTATCATAGGTAATTATAATTTTATATACCTAGATTTATGTAGTTGACATTCTAAAAGTATTCTTTGTGAATCTACTTGGAAATAACAGTTTTGAATCTTGCAATAGAGTGGCAGTTGTAGCTCGCTAATCGATTCCCTGATCATCGATCGTTCATTGCTAAAACCAGACACCTATCTTTTTACAGCCAATTTGGCTACTTGTCGAAATAAGCTTCAAAGGATTGCGAAGGCCTTAAATTCGTACAAGTCTGTTGCTGTCTTATCTATACCTGCCTACTCGTTTCTAACCGGACACGCAAATTTACATGCGGCGCTGCACTCCGCAGTTAGTATAATCTGCGTGTAATGCGTTTAACTCAGCCGCCGGATATTTGTCTAGACCATTTTATTACTGCAACGCGCAAAGCCACGTCAACGGTGATTTACGTTCAGTGTTGATGGTTTCTTGAGTGAGGCGCAGGTCGCGTCGTGGGTTTGAGTTTGACAGTTTGGTTACCTTTAATGCATAGGCTACTTTCCATAACTACTAAAATATTAAATTGCTAATCTCGATAGTGGCCTTTTTTCTGACAGTTTAAGTTTTAGAAAATTCTTAGCTATCCCAATAATTTTCTTAAATAAGCTCTTTAGCTTATTGAGCTCTTTAGCTGAGAAGAGACAGGAAATCTGCAAGCTGTCACTTTTTTCCTAAACTTGACGTGTTGAATGCGGATGTTATGTTATAAAATAAAAATGGGCAAAAAATAATGTATAATCTATTACAGCTTGTAGGACCTACTTGTGACGCGATAATGTTTGTCAACTCGAAGAGTCTTGTCCACTATTTATCTAATAAAAATAGAATAGTCGATGTCCTTATATCTAGTGCGTATTGACGCGTTCGCAAAGCAATGACGTAGGTACAGGCGTGAATTCAGGAGTCCTCAACACTCAAGGCTCTAGAAAGTTCATGGACATGAAATACGTAAATCGAATATGACATCATTAAATAGGTAGGTAAATCGGTTCTGGAATAAGCTTGGCTAGACAAGTTATAGTGAATTTGTTTTTTCAATTTTAGCATATGGTGACTGGAGGCCAGTAAATATTTTTAACCCGAAGGAAATTTGCGAAATTCTTATGCCACTGGCAGGTTTTGGGCTTGCTCACTGGCAGTAGAATAAAGCCCAATTCATGTAGGTAATTGACTATAAAGCAATTGACTTCCACTAACCACGTACCGCGCGGAAACAGCTTTTTTTAGTAGGGCTTTATGCAACTTTGTATTCATGCCAAATACTTACCTAGATATCTCATGACTTACCTATTGGAAACTATTTGGTAGGAATGGAAATAAATATTCCGACTAGAAATGCAAATTAATAGAGCACAATAAAATGGTACTCATTCCGATCTGTTCATTAGTCGCACGCACATATCACGAGAAAGACAAAATGGTGATTCCAACATGAACCGACATTTATTGACACGATTACAAACAAATATCTAGGCAAGAATGTTCCCAGTAGAGTTTGGATTGGACTGCATGCTATAGCTGCACTGTCGGGAAGACTTATTTGTTTTTCCTTTTCTTCTGTGAAACGGGTAGTACAGTAAATAATCTTAAAAGATTCTGTGGAATATCCTAGACTTAACTTAAACCCGTGTAATGCAAAAAATACAACAAGCAGGATGCAAAAGATCAAACAAATATGCTACCGTCCTATACGCTTATGTCTACCGTCAAAGGCATTTAGTAGTATGTATGTAGGTGTCGCAGGTTTTTGATAAAATCAGGTTTTTGACCAAAAACCTGCACTAGTTTAGGTTTATTATTAAAAACAACCTAATAACATGACTTAGCTTAGTTTCCTGACAAATATGACTGAGTAGATGGCAGCTAGCGACACCTGTTGACCGCTGTCGTCGACCCATTGCGAAATGAAATTAAGTTTAGATTTTGTCATATACCGGCTTTTGACCAAAAACCGTATGTATGTAGTATATTAAAATCAAAACTGTCCTCATAGACTATAGGCGAAATATTAAAAAGTCGTCTCCTTCTCGAATTCTGTGCCACCCTCTTATAAATGGCTAAGACTGGTATCGATAGATTCCTTGTGCTCTACAGAACTCGGATATGCCTGTCTTAGTTGAAGAAAATGGTGCGTTTGACATCTGTGACGTCACAAAGATGGCGGCCGACCGTTTTATGTTTTTGTAAATATCTCAAGTTTTAAGGCATCGATTTAAATGTTTGATATGTCATATAAAAGGTATTATTATTATCTACAATCACTTCTTTGATACCTACTACCTAAGTGTAGGGGTTGTAAAAATATTTATAAAAGTATGTGCTTTTTCTTGTCACAGTTGCACTTTATTAAAAAATATGGCCACTATAACTTAATTATGAGATGCTTTACCTGATACATTATTATTTCAAATAAAAGCTTGTTTCATTACCTTTCCAAAAATAGATGTAACACTGTTGTACGAAATCAAATAAACGATTTATGACTATTACAGTGAATAAAGTGCCTGCTCCGCGAATGATTAAAAACACGGTTGAGCGTTTAATGTTTTTCTTAATATCTCAAGTTTTAAGAAATCGGTTTCAATGTTTGATATGTCATATTATAGGTATTTATATTGTCTACAATCGCTTCTTTGATACCTACTACCTAAGTGTAGGGGTTGAAAAATATTTATAAAACCATGTGCTATTTATTGCCACAGTTGCGCTTTATTAGAAAATATGGCCACTATGACTCAATTGTGAGATACTTTATCTGATACAATATTAATTCCAATGAAAGTCTGTTTCATTACCTTTTCAAAAATATATATAACATTGTTGTACAAAATCAAATACACGATTTATGACTATTAGAGTAAACCAAGTGCCTGCTCCGCGTATGATTAAAAACGCGGTCGAGCGGTTTATGATTTTGTTAATATCTCAAGTTTTAAGAAATAGATTTCAATGTTTGATATGTCATATAAAAGGTATTTGTATTGTTTACAATCACTTCTTTGATACCTACTACCTAAGTGTAGGGGTTGAAAAAATATTTATAAAACCATGTGCTATTTCTTGTCACAGTTGCACAGTATTAGAAAATATGGCCACTATGACTCAATTGTGAGATACTTTATCGGATACATTATTATTTCAAATGAAAGCCTGTTTCATTATCTTTTCAAAAATATATATAACACTGTTGTACAAAATCAAATAAACGATTTATGACTATGAGAGTTAATCAAGTGCCTGCTCCACGTATGATGAAAAACGCGGTTGATCTGTTTATGATTTTGTTAATATCTCAAGTTTTAAGAAATCGATTTCAATGTTTGTTATTGGTAAGATAAAAAGTCGTTCAATATTTTTAGGATTTCGTAGACTACTACGTTTGTCTTGTTAGGTATTTCGTTAAGTCTGTCTGTCTATCTGTCTGTTTGTATGGCCCGCATTCATAACTTCCTATTAACATCAAAATTGCTGTGAAGATAGATCGTATTGTCCCGAATTTAGAAATTTTATCAAAAATCAAATTAAATGTTTTTTTGGACCCCCTACCATACGTGTGAAGGGCGTGCAATATTTTTTTGCCTTAAATATTGAGTAGGGTATCATTGAACAGGTCTTTTAAAACTAAGGGAATTATAATTAAAAGAAAACTCAATAAAATGTTTCTGTCTTGAGATATTTGCTTTGAAAAGGTACATTAGACGTACCTTTTCAAAGATAAGATATTTGTTCCAGCTTACTGCTAAAGTAGATATTAACGCTAAAAATTTGAAAAAAAATATGGAATATAGTTCTCAACCCGAAGTTACCATGAAAACTATAACAGATCCTGCCTGTACTACTCAAGTTTAAAGAAAAATTTAAGTTTTTTAATATGCGGTTGGTAACCATACCTACAGCTGTAAACAAACCAGCAACAGAGTTAATTTTGTAACGCTGAAAAACCTTTGACATTTTGACTATGATACCCTATTTGTGAATGTGTCTGACACACTCTTAGCCGGTTATTTTATAGGAATTTACGCCCATGTATCTTTATTTACTTTTGTAACTTTAGTTAAGTATTAAACAAATAAAAAAACGAACATTTACTTCTTTCAATATTTCATAAACCACTAAACTTAAGCAGTAGGTATGTAAAAAGTAATTGTAGACAATATAAATACCTTTAATATGACATATCAAACATTGAAATCCATATCTTAAAAAGCGAGATATTAACAAAAACGTAAAACACTGGGCCGCACTTTAATCATTCGCGGTGCAGGCACTTGATTCATTGTAATAGTCATAAATCGTTTGTTTGGTTTCCTACAACAGTGTTGCATATATTTTTGAAAAGGTAACGATACAGGCTTTTATTTTAAATAATAATGTATCACGCAAAGTATCTCATAATTTAGTTATAGTAGCCACATTTCCTAATATAGTGCAACTGTGGCAAAAAAATCACATGCTTTTGTAAATATTTTTACAATCACAACACTTAGGTAGAAGGTATCCAAGAAGCAATTGTAGACAATATAAATATCTTTTATATGACATATCAAACATTGAAATGCATATCTTAAAAAGCGAGATATTAACAAAAATGTGAAACACTCGGCCGCATTTTAATCATTCGCGGCGCAGGCACTTGATTCATTGTAATAGGCATAAATCGTTTGTTTGGTTTCCTACAGTAATGTTGCATATGTTTTTGAAAAGGTAATGATACAGGCTTTTATTTTAAATAATAATGTATCACGCAAAGTATCTCATAATTGAGGTATAGTGGCCACATTTCCTAATAAAGTGCAACTGTGACAAAAAAACACATACTTTTGTAAATATTTTTAGTACCACAACACTTAGGTAGAAGGTATCCAAGAAATAATTGTAGACAATATAAATACCTTTTATATGAAATATCAAACACTAAAATCGACGTCCTAAAACTTGAGATATTGACAAAATCATAAAACGCTTAGCGGCCATCTTTGTGACGTCACAGATGTCAAACGCACCATTTTCTCTAACTAAGACAGGCATATCCGAGTTCTGTAGAGCACAAGGAATCCATTGATACCAGTCTTAGCCATTTATAGGAGAGTGGCACAGAAAATCTCAAATTGCTCAATCGCCGACAGACTATCAGTCAGACCGACTGCATGCCGTCAACCCAACCCGTCATCCACACACAATAAAACCGTCACTTCGTCCAACGGCGCCGCTCGCATTGGCATTGTCACACAACCTTTTAATGCTATCTGATCGGGAACTGATACAATGCCCGCTATCTTAACAACTTTGTCGGCTACATTCAGGGCGGCTAACTCACCTTGACTAGGTATATTTTGTAGTCACTTTGTTATTCAATCAAACTTGTATGTGTGGACGTGATTAATATATACTCTGCTTCTCCCCCTGGGTTATTTCACTCTGCCAACCCAGGATGGACACCCTGGGGGAAAGATAGGTATCTCCAAGAATTTACTGTGAGCTAGGGTGGATACCTAGCTAATTAATTAGATACCGAGGGTGACTGGTTAGACAAACGTTTCAAAGAATTCACCCCAGGGTGGAATATTGGAAAAACCCACCTCTTTGACGCTACTTTTACTCGTTATTATGGTGCAATAGCATTTGCTATTTAGTCAACTTGATGGGGATTCCATTGATTTGTTGGTGGCCTCACCGTCAACTTTCGGGTTGAAAATGGTTGGCAGATACTCAGCCAAGGTCAAAATGCACCTGTCCTGCCCAGCCTTGCTATATAAAACAATGTATTGATCACAAGTTTTCTATCGAATCAAATACACTTGCCCTTGGATCGAAAGCTATTCTCATGTATAATTTACCGCTGCATTATGGCACAAAGTAAGTATTGGCTAGCGCAATCTATGTTGTCAGTCCATGACAAAGGTAAAGCAGTAAAATATCGATTGAAGATAATTCTGTAATGTTTCACTTTTCTCAAGGATATAAAGTACGTAAGCAAAATACAAGGGCACTACATCAAGCTGCACTGTCATAGATTTAAAAGCTATTTCTTCGAAAACTTTCTCTACTTGGATTTATAGGTTGATGTGTTAATGTGTGTATTGAATTCTATTCTATTCTTAAAGCAGTATACTTAACTTTATCAATCAATCCAGTAACTATCAAGCATCAAAACCCATAGTTGCTTCTTACGACACCCACGCGAAAGAAATGGGGTGATGCTATTCCAAGCCAGCATCACACGCCGAATATAAATATGATGATTACATACATACATATATCACGCCTATATCCCTTGAAAAGGTAGGCAGAGCGTAAGGGCTTTAAAAAACGGCCACTTACACCACGTCTGTCAAAAGTTTGAGAGTCATTCAGAAGACCTTACACGGGAAATATACCATAGGGTGATGTGGTTTTCGCCATCCAATTACTGCTAGCGTCTCTCTTCAAGCCATCGGTAGCCCTATATTTTATTATATTAATATTGAATATATCGTTAACGTATATCCTCTGCTTGTTTCCAGTTTCCTGGACGATCTCGACCGGTTAGGCGCGAGAGACTACCAGCCCACCGAACAGGACATTCTGAGAACGAGAGTCAAAACCACCGGCATCGTCGAAGTGCACTTCTCCTTCAAAAACCTTAATTTCAAGTGAGTATACGAACCTTGTTTCCTACTTAAATGGACGATGGGCAAGGGTATATTTCTCGTAGAACTAAGGCCGTGCGCTGCGTCGTGCGGTTGTACGCGCGTACCGGTCCACGTGCGAAGTTCACTTTACAGATGCAGATGAAGTGAGTGAAACTCGCACGTGTCCACGCGTCACGCAGCGCATGCCCTAAATGCCCCAAAAAGGCAGTAAGATTCTTCGCAATTGAGATTCTTATGAAACAAACATACCTACAGAAGGTAAAGCTTTTCTTAGAAAATGTGTTGCAGTTGCAGAAGACTTCTATCGACTGAGAGGACGAATGCTCATAATGCAAAATCGTAACTTATTAAATTCGAACATGTGTCCTCCTAAGTAATAATCAACACTAAAATATACCTTTAATTTGGAGAAATATGAGAAATAACAGTATTTCGTTAACAAAGTTTTGCAGAATATAAATAAATCTGGAGGAAACAATGATAAAATTCTACGAAGTAATAAAAATATCAACCTCACAATATTTTAACAAAATATTATACACATTTACTCTGGAGGTTACAAGAGCATTCAACCTATCTTATCTTTTTATCATCAGGTGTTATATCTGCTGCAAAACATGACGGGTAGTTTTTATGCAGACAGACGCGTCTGATTTATGATGATGTCTCCTTATTTTGAATCAATCATCACCACTTGTAAATCTGAGAACATCGGAGTCTGAGAATCAATAAATATTCGCGCGAGTCACACTTGATATGTATTTAATGACCATGAAAATGTTGCTTTAATTGACAGCAGACTTGAGAATGGTGAAATGCAATCCGAATGCAAATCTTCAATACAAAATGTCTGATTTACAATCAAACAATCTTTCTGGCCGCGAATTAAACTTGGAACGTTGGTACTAAACTTGGTAAAGATTTTGTCTTCTTAAACGAAATAAATAATCGTATCTCCTACACAATATATCTCAGGCAGCAACAATTTTCCTTACAGTTAAAAATTTTCGCCAAATGATAATCTGATTTTATCGCAAGAAGAGCTTATTCCAACTAAGGCTGTATCTCCTTTATAGACTAGAGAGCGCCACAAACCGTTTAAAGCTCTCATCATAAGACCAGGTGTATCACTTATGGGGGTATTAGGCTACGTGATATTCAGACTGTCTGCCGGTCCTTGCGTCAACGTCACTTCATTTGACCTGCCTGAAGTAAAGTTTTCGCGAGTACCATCAGACAGTCTGAATATCACGTAGAATATACACCCTTTATTCATATACATGATTCTTAGCCATTCGTTAGCAAGGAATTCAATCAAAGGGTTATTTGTCGCAATTCTGATGACTCTTTCTCATATAATTTCAGAGTAATGAGATCAACAATTGACATTCTTAGCTGGAACAATCATTGAGAAAACGAAGATAACGAGGCAACTTGCTATTTAATGGAACTTATTAAACGTAAACTGTGATAAATAGGTATAGTAGTCACCGTAATTTTTAGAAGAGCTAGAAAATTATTTTATTTATCTACATACATACATAAAAGTATTGTTTAATTTTGTGTATGTTTTCAGAGTTTTCTCTGTAGTACGCTAGTGTAGTAAAATTGTGTAATACATATTGTATTAAATATGTATATAATATACATATTGTATATACAAGAGACAAGAATGGAGAAAGAATTACCTACGAAAGATTTCTGTCTATATTGATGTCATCATGTAGACAGGAAACTTGTCTCTTTCTTATGTAATCCAAAGAGAAGACAGGAAATCTCTCATTCTTTTCCTAAACTTGATGCCTCAGGACTAGATAGATAGCTATAGCCTTAAAGATAGCTTAGGGCACAGGCAGGTATGGAAAGCTAATGAATGCCTTAGGGGCGTGGTTAACTGGTTAGGCTAAGCAGTGTGTTACAAAAGCTAAGTTATATAGTGTTAAAATCATGTCAAGATTATCAAGAGGCAAATCTAAAACACTTTTTCGTATGCGAATTCCAGATTGTTCGACGTCGGCGGGCAGCGGTCCGAGAGAAAGAAATGGATCCACTGCTTCGAGGACGTCACAGCGATCATCTTCTGTGTGGCCATGTCCGAGTACGACCAGGTGCTACACGAAGACGAAACAACGGTATGTTTTATTCTTACAAAGATAAGATTTTTTTGCGTAGCCTGTTCAGTGTCCCACTGCAGGGCAAAGATAAGGTACAGATATAAAATGATGCATTTTGCCCAGTCGTATCTTAGAGCCAATTATTTTAGTCCCTACCGTACTTCCAGAAGTTGTGCCTCACCGTTTGTCATCCCCTCGTCAGAAAATGAAATACATGAAGTCCTCGAATCTCTCGCTTCTTGCGCCTGTGAATGTAGAACCCGCCCAATTTGTTTTTTTTTTATTTTATTTTAAGTTTGAGCAATGCGCTCACAAGATATCATTATTGTGAAGCACAATTCATGTAGTTACGCCCAAATTATTATTAGATGCTTCAAAACTGCCTTTGACGCTCTGCTAAAAGGATTAAGGGCATCAATCCGGGAAAGTAAACTTGGGCGTACACCACGTAATATGAACCTCCGTCGTTCGACGTATACATACCCTTGCGGGGTAGGTAGAGCATCAGTTTTGAGGTGATAGGGGTGATAGGGTGTCAGTCTGTCGCCAAAATTGCAAAACACATGAAACCTTCGAGTCCTTTAGTCGCCTTTTACTACACCCATAGAAAAGAAATGGGGTAATGCTACTCTAAGTTGCCATCACACGACGTATATTATACGGGGTGTTAGGGACGGTGTAACGAAAACTTAGTAAAAGTTGTTCAGTTTGATGGTCTGATCATGCCTGCAAAGGTTTCGGTACACCGTCCCTAACACCCTGTATAACTTATTACTTATTGTAGTGGGTAAGGCAGATGTATATGCGTATTATCTACTAACAAGATATAGGACCCTGAAATAAAGCTTTATTTTTCTTTTATGTTTTAACTAGCGGGTCGTTAGCGGCTTCACCCGCTGCAGCTCATTTCCCGGCATGTGTTATACATATAAATCTTCCACTTCCTTCTTGAATCACTATTACAAAAAACCGCATCAAAACCTATTACGTGTTTTATGAGGAGTTAGCGAATTCCATGACAGACAAGAGGCAAAAAGCAACTTCATTTTATACTATGTATTGATATTGATTAATTGTTTTACCTTTCGCACATTCCAGAACCGCATGCAGGAGAGTCTGAAGCTGTTCGACTCGATCTGCAACAACAAGTGGTTCACGGACACCTCCATCATCCTGTTCCTCAACAAGAAGGACTTGTTCGAGGAGAAGATCCGCAAGTCCCCGCTCACCATCTGCTTCCCAGAATACACTGGTAAGAAAGCTCCTCCATAGAAGTCCTAAAACGCGGTATTAAAGTTTTTTCGCCGATCGCTATATGTACGCCTTGGTTGGAAGTAGGGTTAGGCGGTCCCTTGGTTACAACAGTCTCGACCTGACCAGGGGTTAGGCTATTCTTCCTTACTGTCGTCACTTGGCCAACTGACGTTCTTAGCCAAGCCAACTAGACGAGCAGAAGCATCATTCTGTTCAACAAGAAGGTTCAGTTCAAGCTGAAGTACACTGGTTAGTATACCGTCCAAGCCAACTAGACCACCGAGCACTCATGGAGAGTCTGAAGCTGTTCGACTCGATCTGCAACAACAAGTGGTTCACGGACACCTCCATCATCCTGTTCCTCAACAAGAAGGACTTGTTCGAGGAGAAGATCCGCAAGTCCCCGCTCACCATCTGCTTCCCAGAGTACACTGGTCAGTATAAGTCCTAGAAAGTCCTAAAACGCGGTATCAAAGTTTTTTTGCCGTTCGATATATATACGCCTGCCAAAGACGTACGGTAAGGCGGTCTCATGGTCACAACACTCGATCAGTTCAGGGGTTTGGCTAATCTTTCTTCAGCCAACTGACCTTCTTAGCCAAGCCAACTAGACGAGCAAGCATCATTCTGTTCCACAAGAAGGTTCAGTTCAAGAAGCGGGATCACTGGTCAGTATACCAGCCAAGCCAACTAGACCACCGCATACAATATACACCACCGCATGCAGGAGAGTCTGAAGCTGTTCGACTCGATCTGCAACAACAAGTGGTTCACGGACACCTCCATCATCCTGTTCCTCAACAAGAAGGACTTGTTCGAGGAGAAGATCCGCAAGTCCCCGCTCACCATCTGCTTCCCAGAATACACTGGTAAGTAAGCTCCCCATACAAATAATCATATTCCCCATACAAGTCCTAAAACGCGGTATCAATGTTTTTTCGCCGATCGCTATATATGCGCCTTCCAAATACCTACGTATGTTTAGGTGGTCACCTGGTCATAACACTTGACTAGGCCAGCGGTTTGGCTACCCTTTCTTCGGCCAACTGACCTTCTTAGCCAAGCCAACTAGACAAGCAGCATCATTCTGTTCAACAAGAGAAGAATCAGTTCAATTCGGAGTACACTGGTCAGTATACCAGCCAAGCCAACTAGACCACCACAGCACTATACACCGCATGCAGAGTCTGAAGCTGTTCGACTCGATCTGCAACAACAAGTGGTTCACGGACACCTCCATCATCCTGTTCCTCAACAAGAAGGACTTGTTCGAGGAGAAGATCCGCAAGTCCCCGCTCACCATCTGCTTCCCAGAATACACTGGTGAGTAGGCTCCCCAACTCCCCCTACAAAGTCCTAAAACGCGGTATTGAAGTTTTTTCGCGGATAGCTATATATACGCCTTCCAAATTCGTTCGGTACGGCGGCCTCATGGTCACAACACTCGATCAGATCAGGGGTTTGGCTAATCTTTCTTCAGCCAACTGACCTTCTTAGCCAAGCCAACTAGACGAGCGAGCATCATTCTGTTCAACAAGAAGGTCCATTTCAAGAAGCTGGAAACACTGGTCAGTATACCACCAAGCCAACTAGACCACCGCATACAAACACCACCGCATGCAGGAGAGTCTGAAGCTGTTCGACTCGATCTGCAACAACAAGTGGTTCACGGACACCTCCATCATCCTGTTCCTCAACAAGAAGGACTTGTTCGAGGAGAAGATCCGCAAGTCCCCGCTCACCATCTGCTTCCCAGAATACACTGGTAAGAAAGCTTCCCCATACTAAGCTCCCCATATAAGTCCTAAAACGCGGTATTAAAGTTTTTTCACCGATCGTTATATATGCGCCTTCAAAATACGTTCGGTTAGATGGTTCCTTGGTCACAACACTCTCGATCATATAAGGCTAGGCTATTCTTCCTTAGTGTCGTCGCTCTGCCAACTGACCTTAGCCAAGCCAACTAGACAAGCAGCAACATCATTCTGTTCTATAAGAAGGTTCAGTTCAATCCGGAGCACACTGGTTAGTATACCAGCCAAGCCAACTAGACCATCGAGCACACATGGAGAGTCTGAAGCTGTTCGACTCGATCTGCAACAACAAGTGGTTCACGGACACCTCCATCATCCTGTTCCTCAACAAGAAGGACTTGTTCGAGGAGAAGATCCGCAAGTCCCCGCTCACCATCTGCTTCCCAGAGTACACTGGTCAGTATAAGTCCTAGAAAGTCCTAAAACGCGGTATCAAAGTTTTTGCCGTTCGATATATATACGCCTGCCAAGGACGTACGGTAAGGCGGTCTCATGGTCACAACACTCGATCAGTTCAGGGGTTTGGCTAATCTTTCTTCATAACTGACCTTCTTAGCCAAGCCAACTAGCGAGCAAGCATCATTCTGTTCCACAGAAGGTTCAGTTCAGAAGCGGATCACTGGTCAGTATACCAGCCAAGCCAACTAGACCCGCATACAATATACACCGCATGCAGGAGAGTCTGAAGCTGTTCGACTCGATCTGCAACAACAAGTGGTTCGGACACCTCCATCATCCTGTTCCTCAACAAGAAGGACTTGTTCGAGGAGAAGATCCTAAGTCCCGCTCACCATCTGCTTCCCAGAATACACTGGTAAGTAAGCTCCCCATACAAATAATCATATTCCCCATACAAGTCCTAAAACGCGGTATCAATGTTTTTCGATCGCATATATACTTCAAATACCACGTATGTTTAGGTGGTCACCTGGTCATAACATGACTAGGCCAGCGGTTTGCTACCCTTTCTTGGCCAACTGACCTTCTTAAGCCAACTAGACAACCCCATACTAAGCTCCCCATATAAGTCCTAAAACGCGGTATTAAAGTTTTTTCACCGATCGTTATATATGCGCCTTCAAAATACGTTCGGTTAGATGGTTCCTTGGTCACAACACTCTCGATCATATAAGGCTAGGCTATTCTTTCCTTAGTGTCGTCGCTCTGCCAACCGACCTTCTTAGCCAAGCCAACTAGACGAGCAGCAACATCATTCTGTTCTATAAGAAGGTTCAGTTCAATCCGGAGCACACTGGTTAGTATACCAGCCAAGCCAACTAGACCATCGAGCACACATGGAGAGTCTGAAGCTGTTCGACTCGATCTGCAACAACAAGTGGTTCACGGACACCTCCATCATCCTGTTCCTCAACAAGAAGGACTTGTTCGAGGAGAAGATCCGCAAGTCCCCGCTCACCATCTGCTTCCCAGAGTACACTGGTAAGTAAGCTCCCCATAAAAGTCCTAAAACGCGGTATCAAAGTTTTTTCGCGGATAGCTATATATACGCCTTCCCAATTCGTTCGGTAAGGCGGTCTCATGGTCACAACACTCGATCAGATCAGGGGTTTGGCTAATCTTTCTTCAGCCAACTGACCTTCTTAGCCAAGCCAACTAGACGAGCAGCATTATTCTGTTCAACGAGAAGGTCCAGTTCAAGAAGCCTGAGTACACCGGTTAGTATACCAACCAAGCCAACAAGACCACTGCGCACAATATACACCACCGCATGCAGGAGAGTCTGAAGCTGTTTGACTCGATCTGCAACAACAAGTGGTTCACGGACACCTCCATCATCCTGTTCCTCAACAAGAAGGACTTGTTCGAGGAGAAGATCCGCAAGTCCCCGCTCACCATCTGCTTCCCGGAATACACTGGTAAGTGAAGTCCTAAAACGCGGTATCAAAGTTTTTTCGCCGATCGCTATATATATATATATATATGCCTTCCAAATACGATTGGTTACAACGCTCCCGACCAGACAGGGCTAGGCTATGCTTCCTTACTGTCGTCACTTGGCCAACTGACGTTCTTAGCCAAGCAAACTAGACAAGCAGCATCATTCTGTTCAACAAGGTTCAGTTCAGGAAGATCCGCAACTATTCTATCTACTTTCCGGAATACGATGGTCAGTATACCAAGCCAAGCAAACTAGACCACCGCACACATGTACACCTCTATAGTAATCTGTTCTTCAACAAGAAGGTCTTGTTCGAGGAGAGGAAGTCTTCCGTCTTTATATAATTCAGTAGGAACCAGATCCAGACCAGACTTTATCGTATCGGGCCATTTTTCGACACGGCGTTTTACACGATAATAAGATGTATGTATGCATGTATGTATGTACAATCTCTCCCGCTCAATCATGAACTGAACAATCCAAAATGTAAGGATTCTATTTTTATTAATATCTCATTACGTTTCCCCCCACAGGCGCGCAAGAGTACGGCGAGGCGGCCGCGTACATCCAAGCGCAGTTCGAGGCGAAGAACAAATCCACAACAAAGGAGATCTACTGCCACATGACGTGCGCCACCGACACCAACAACATCCAGTTCGTGTTCGACGCTGTCACCGACGTCATCATCGCCAACAACCTGCGCGGCTGCGGACTCTACTAGCTGTCTACTAGTGATCATGTTGGCAGCGACAGGGGGCGAGCGCGCGACGCGACCAGAGGATGAAAACGCATGTAATTTACTAACGTAATGGGTCAACGTATACTGGTTTGGTACACGTTTGGTAAACAAACCGGTATAGGTTGATCTCTGCAACTTGTGGTACTGATGAGTTCTGAATGCCGGGTATTTATTGGGGACAAAATCCCAGGAACTTTGTTTCTTATACAATGTTCCCGAAAAGTTCCCAATGAGAACGCTTTTTTGTAGGGAACTTTTTCCGAAACATTGTTTAAAATGCATCCTCATTGGGAACTTTTGTATCTATGCAATGTTTCGGAACTTTGTCCCAGAAATGTCTAATGAATACCTGGTTTCATGGGTCAACGTATACCGGTTCGGCAAAAATTTGTTAAAGAAATTGGTATAGGTTGATCCTTGTAATGTGGTACTGATGAGTTCTGAAATCTGCGTCGCCGACGCTCGTTTTTACTGTAGTCGCGTTTGAAGCCGGATATTTTGTATAGGGCTGCTGTAATATAAGGATATATGATTGGCCGTAGCTAGAATCACCCGGGGATCAACATGTACTGGATTTTCTGACTATCGTAAAGAATCACCAGTAAAGATTGACCCCTTATCTAACTCGTACTGCCGACGTAAAGTCCTTATTGAAAGAACAATATTCGAAGTACATTTTGGCCTTATGTGCTAGTACCGCAAGGTCAACCCTAGGGCCCTGAAGGGTTCAGCCAGGGTTTTAAATTCAGCCCTGTCCGGCTCCCTCGCTGTCAACACGGACAAACCCCCTCCCTTCCCCCGCCGCACCGCACCGCAAAGCCGACCGGCATGAAAACCGCACCGTTATACGGTCTGGGGCACAAACATTCGGGACCCGTCTTATAAAGCTGATTATTGTAATTTACAATGACAATTCAATTTATATTGGAAAGCCTGTAAGGATAGTTCGGTTCTTGGTAGCGAATCGACGACGGTATGTACAATTGCGAAGCTTGTAAGGATAGTTCGATTCTTGGTAGCGAATCGGTTCGCTAACGACGCTATGTACATGAAATTGTCATAGTAAATTACAATTGTCAGCTTTATAAGACGGCCCCCTGGGCTAGGCGGGTCACACTTACAAAGATGGCTCCCCGAATGTTTGTACAGTGTGACCTGCCTCGCTTAGAAGAGCTACAGACGACTGACAGCTGACAGTTGAGACTTTTTTGCATTGTTAATATGGTTTCGGCAAGCAATAATAAAAGGAAGGTTATTTTAAAATTGTGAATGAATACTGCAAGTTTGTCGTCGGCTTTTTCGAAATAGACGTTGGCCATTTCGAGATTCTTTCGGTTATTTCGAGATTGTCGTCAGATATATCGAGATTGTTGTCAGCTATATCGAGATTGTCGTCGGCTTTTTCGAGATTGTCGTTGGCTAATTCGAGATTGTCGTAGACTAAATCAAGATTGTCGTCGGCTATATCGAGATTATCGTAGACTAATTCGAGATTGTCGTCGACTATTTTGAGATTGTCGTAGACTAATTCGAGATTGTTATCGGCTATTTCTAGATTGTCGCCGGCTATTTTGAAATAGTCGTCAGATATTTCGAGATTGTTGTAGACTATTTGGAGATAATCGTCGGCTATTTAGAGACTGTGCTAGGCTTTTCAAGATTATGTAATATTATGGCGATTGACATCGGTTTTTACCCGACTGCCTCAGAAGGAGGGTTATGTTTTTTTCGAGTGTCAAACTGTTGTCCGTCTGTCAGCTTTGAAAGGCTCCAGGCCTCCGCCCCGCGCGGCCGCCCCCCGCGCCGCTCCCGCCGTCGTGACTCCCATTGATGGCGCCTCATTAGCTGATCATTTCTCATGAATGTGAATTAGGTGTCTAGTGTTCGATTCTAAATTTTGGTGCTAGTAATAGTCTTTCGTTTGTGCAGTCGGGGGGAAGGGGAGGGGGGCGGTGTCGCGGGGCGCCTACTCGCTAAGCCAGTATATACTCACTCTCTTACGGACCAAAAACAGAAAGGAACCAATATTTAGTACTGAACTCGTAGTTTGCACGATTCACAGGCCTACCGTTACTGATACGAAACATCATTCCATTTATTGTCGCTTACGATGAGAAATTATTTTTTTATAAACTTTTGAATGCACAAACTGTAATATGAAGATTATTTTACATACCTCGGGTTTTAAGCTAAGTCCTTTGTCGGCCGTCGGCCTCGGAACGTGCATTTGTTTTTAGTTAGGCGCTCAGACCGAGGAAATGTTTTAAGAGAGAACCTTACTAACAATCAGAATGCAGCCATGCTAAATTCACTACGATTTAACAATTAAAGGTTCAAAAACGCGGTGTAATCTATCAACTTTTGATCATTAAAGGATCGAATGTTCAATAAAGTTGCCTCATTAGTACTTTTAATACTGACCATTTTGTTTTAAATCCAAAAGGCAAGCGAAAAATATAATTTGGACCCAGATTTCTTGGAGTCGTTGACCTGAGTCGAATTTTTACATGGCTTCTTTCTTGTTGTGCATAGAATTGTCTCTAAAATAGTTTTTTAGTCTGAGGTTAGGCGCCGTACCGCGCACAAAACTATTTATTTCTCTAAGAGCATTGATTCGTTATGCCATATACAATCTAAATATTCTTTCGTGTTAATATTTTTTCTATATCACTTTTTACAGTTAACCTTAAGGTGTAGCATTTTAAGATCTACTCTTGTATTCAATTATAAAAAATCATGTTAGGTATTTATTTTATCTAGCGTATTTGTATTAAAGGTGGTATATGTAAACTTGTCATGTTTAATTTTATATTTAAGTGAAGTGATTAACCAATGATGTTGATGTGGAGTCGGCGAAGCAGTGTAAGATATGTGAGTATATAAACTGTGTATACACTCGCGAATTGGCGTAATCAAAAACCTTATACATATATACTATATAACATAATTTATTATTAATAATAAAATAAAAATCTTACTTTTAAGCATTAGAGCAGTAACTGTATCAATAAACATTAATTAATAACGCAATTAGACAGTAAACCTTTACTATTGTCATAGTTAGGTGATTTGTTTTCATTTTACGTTTATAAAAAAGTATGTAAAAAGTGATTAAATGAAAATGTAACGCCTACACTGTGACCGCGCGGGCCTACAGGCGTCACCGGGCGTCACTGTGCGTCACTAGGCGTCATCGAGCGTCACTAGGCGTCACCGGGCATCAGCAGGCGTCACGCCTCAGGGCGCGCTTAGGCCCGCGACCCGGCTTGTTGCTAGGTAGGTTTTTTACTGTTATGTAACAATATGTGTACGTAAAACTAATAAAAATAATATTAGCGCAGTTCTACATTCAACCGAGAACCTACTTAAGTAAGCTTCGGACTACATTAAAAGTTTTTTAAATGATAAACCTGCGGATGCGAGGCGCGTTTGACGTCAAAACAAACGCATCCTTACGATAAGTTCGACAGTTCGCATTTCGTCTTACACTCTGACAAAGAACGTTTTATCAAATGTGTTTGTAGACGACTGCGGCCGTTTTCTTGTAATTGAAACAGCTTGCGCAGGGTACGAATCAAAATGGATTATGGAGTGACGAGCGGTGCGTCAATCGCACCGAACCAAGGCAAATATCATGATCAGAGTGTAAAACGAAACGCAACTTTTGCGCTCGCAGCGCGGCACGGGGACATGCGCTTGGACGTAAATTACACAAACACGATATGCAGAAAGATTGCGATTGCGACATGAACAAGGAAGACTTTTTATACGAAATAAGTCTCCGATTTGTGCACATATCGTAAACATTCTGTGAATATTTGATGTAATGTCTGTGTAAGCTTACAAGAAGCCTGTCCGCCGCGCCGCGCCGCCCGCGCTCCATCACATGTAGCGTACGAAGTCGTCAGTTTCGCATTTCGATGTGTTCCTCCGCCGCTAAACATTAACTTGTATGCTTTAATATTTCGAGTGAATGTGATGTAAATTTTGTACACTGCCGCATTGTTTATTCGCTCGAATCACATTTAGTTTATAAGATTTGGGGACAGTGACCGTAACGCACACGCCACGCACATTACCGAGCTCGTCTCGAAAGCTCGAGCGCTCAACCTCAGCCAAACGTTACGCGCCTGGTCTGTGCGTAAGCTTCATTTTGAAGACTGAATTGTTGCCGCTCAAATATTCTCGCGCTTTATTAGATCCACACGGGGAGAGTGCAGTTTTTAAAAGAGTTAGCGTTTAGTGATCGAGACAAACATTAGATATGGCATGAGGTATTGGGGAAACGACCCGGATCGAGAATTTGCGAAATGAGCGACGTTCAGTTGTAAATTTTAATATTAAACGCTGAGTCTTTGTCACAATGTTGTCGATTTAAAAACAATATCCACATGCTTCATTCATATTTGCCAAAGTTAATACTAACCTCACTATTTATACCTACTGTATGTTCTTTGATGACTAAATTATGTGTGAGATTCGCGGGGAGAGCGACCCCCCGCCAGCGAATATAGTCGTATTGGTACTGATCAGAGTACAATGTTGAAAATATCTTATTTAGAATTGATGACATGTAAACATTTATTTCTAGCGCGTGTGAGGGACCGCTCGGTGCGGAGGCCGGCCGGCCACACGTCTGTGTGACTGAAGGCTAGTATGCAGGTAAACATTGCGCAGCTGGTTAACTCGCCAAGTTAAGACGGAATGCTCATTATCGAAGTTTACCTGTAGACTTACACTTTTGCAGTTTTTATAATGCGCAACTAGAACCCGGCCCAGGCCGGCGCGAGTCGCCGAGCGGTCCCGTCTATTTGAACAAACGTTTAAAAAAGTAAAATTTTTAGTCACTAGCGGGTAATTTTTGAATGTGATTCAATCTTATCTTTATTTTTCTATATCGAGTGACATCTTGTACCTTTTAATTTCATTACGTTCCGACTTGTGTTTTGTATTGCATTTAAACTGAGAGCGAAATATTTAACCAACGATGTAATTAAACAATATTTTCTCTTTTTTGTATCTCTGCACTGGTATTTTTTATTGAATTTACTATAAATGTACTTTAAGTGTATAATTTTAAATAATTACTGAAAATGATTATATTCTAATTTTTATGTTCAAATAATAATGATTGTTTTATTTACTATTCACGATCCCCTTTCTACATAATCTATCTATCTAATAAATTAATAAATAGGTACTACCTGGTTCACAGGAGACAGGGATTATGAATGGTAATTCCATTAGTGGGAGGGAGAAAGCATGAACGCCTTAGTGCGAGTGAGAAAGCATGACCTCCGGACGCCATTTATAATCACTTTCTTCTGTGAACCAGGTAGTACCTGATAATGATACTATCTGTCCCACAAGGCAGAAGTGACAAGTCCGAAAAATCCAACACCTTGTTAACTAGTACGGGCACAAAGTGCGAAAATCTTATGTGTGTGGTTCTCCCTGGCACGGCCCATTTGAAAGTACATGACTTTGAGTATGGGTATAAAATTACTATAATTTTTATTTTTTAGCCCAAAAACCGGAATGGTCGGGGCTCCAATTGAAAGATTTAACGAAAGTTGATCCTGCTTGCGAAAAAAAACAGATTGATCCAAATTAGCCGTTCATCGCCGTGTGATGCTGGCTTAGAATAGCTTCACCATAATTCTACCCGTAGGTCTCGTTAAAAGCGCCTAAGGGGTAATTATCTAGGGAATGGGCAGCAGCGTTCCCTGTGAATAAAACACTGCACTGCGCTCGCCAATCCGACTGCCAAGCGTGGTGAGTATGGCAATACCTCCCAATACGGGGGAGGCCCATGTCCAGCAGTGGACTGTTGTGGCTGTAAAGGTACGCCGTTCAAAAGATGGCAGAAAATAATTTGATCTCGAGAACTTTAGGACGAACACCCCAAGTTCTGTTCGGGAGTCTGATAATATTTTTTAATTTTGAAAATTCCCGCGTATTTGTACTAACGAAAGAAACCATAAAAGGGTCCGTCACACCGAATGCCTATGTGCGTGCGGCACTCGTCATGCACACTCATCTGGTGTGATGGAACCTTAATAAACCACCCATTCACAAATTACCCGACAAACTGACGCTGTTGGACGTGTCGGGTGTGGATTGTCTATGGTGTAAACAAGTGAAAAGTGACAAGCGCTATAAAAACACGAAATTGTTTATGGTTAACCTCGATTTGTTTGTAAATTGATAAAATAATTTAAATACCTTACAATGAAGGACGTTATTGACGTCATGGCTTTACAAAGCAGTAGACGTGATAACAGACGTTTGCCGGACTACCGGAGCGCTCCGGGCCACAGTTTGGCCACAAACTTCATATTCGAGTGCGGCATCAAACTAGGCCTACAACCGGCCACCGTCGCAGCCGCAGCGATATTCTACCACAAATTCTTCAAGGAGGCAGACAAAAATGACTACGATTGCTATGTCATCTGCACCGCGTGTTTGTGTGCAGCAGGGAAGTCGAGAGACGAGCCGGTCAGACTTCGAGATGCGGTGAACGTAGCGCACAATTCTATCAACCGCGGTGCCGGACCTTTGGAACTCGGTGAAGAATACTGGTCATGGCGGGGAGCCGTGGCTCAGGCTGAACTACTCGTGCTGCGACTGTTGGGCTTTAGTTTGGAAGCTCCTTCGCCTCACAAGTATCTGCTACACTACCTGCGCTCGTTGCAAGAATGGTTCCCCGCTAACCAGTGGCGTGCGGCGCCGATAGCCCGCACGGCCATGGCGTTCCTGCAAGACTTTCACCATTCCCCTGCGATACTGGATTACAGAGCGCCTCATGTAGCCGTTGCCAGTCTTACACTAGCACTACATGTGTTGGGAGTGTCAGTACCGCTAGCTAATACTCTGGATGATGATGCAGCTTGGTACTCTGTAAGTATTCTTTTACTTATATCAATAACTCATTACTCAATGCCTCATATTTTGAATACCAATGCCTCATAATTTACTGTAAAGTTTTAGGTATATTAAATTAGCACAGTCAGCTTATATCTACAATAATGTAGGCATGCTAGATTGTTACATTAGAACTCAATGAACTGTAGGGTCAGTGTGAGGCATAGTTTTTCCACTGATCACATTAGTTTAATCATAAAATGATAAGGAAATTAATCACAGTAAACACAGACAGGCCTGATGTTCATATATTGATTCCACTAGCAACTTAGGCAAATATTCATTGGGAACATTTTGGGGACAAAGTCCCACAACATTGCATAAATACTAAAGTTCCCTAATAAACATTCCCAATGAACATGCATATTAATACAATGAGGGTGCGTCTTGATTGGGAGCTTTTCGGGAAGTATCAGATAAAAAGTGTCTGTTTCTGGGATTTTGTCCCCAATGAATACCCACCTTCAGGTTTGCCTATCAAGTAATCATTGATCATACAATTAGATGATTTTGTTTCAGGTGTTTACAAAGGACTTGCAGAAGGAAAAGAACTGGGAAATAATGGAGAAGATAATGCAGGTCTACAGTAGAGAGCCTGAGCCATTATAAGCTTCTACAACAAGATATCCAAAAGATTTAAGTTTTACAAAGTATGACTATTTTAAGGCTAGGCTAAGTTTGTTTGGTATGATGGATGAATTGAGTGCAAATAAAGTAATGATAAGAAAGCATAGTTTTTTAATGCTGCTGTTTAGGTTTACTGTATGTCCAAATTTCAAGTTTGGTTTTCAAGATGTTTTTTGCAAATTAGACTTAGATCATGCATGTAAATTAAAAATAACAAATTGTCAAGGGAAAGTTTCAATGCTTCTGACTTTTTACAATGTGGCATTTTGCAACTTTGACAATATGCAGTTACAAAGTGTTTCACCACAATTCTGTACTGTGTGGTTGTACAGTTCTGTTTGTAAGGATCATGGTAATGTAATTAATTAATAGTAAATAAAGTGTTTCATAGGTACTTTACTAGACCTCTGGATATACAACACTGCTGATCCACAGAATCAGATCAGAAAGGTTTGTCTGCTCAAGGCAATTAGCAAAACATCATCAAAGTTGCAAAATGTCAATTGTCTACAAAGAAACTACCTGATTTAAATTTTCTCAGTGGCAAAATAAGGTATTATAGTGTATTGGGGAGGTGGAAGGAATCAAAATAAACAACAATTTAGATCTACAAACAAATATAATTCAGTTTTCTAACATTTTACGATACATAATTTTTATAAATGTACAGGGTAAGCTCATGACGTGGGTAAAGCGGTACTAGTTTTCAACTGGCTACCGGATGTACATAATGTGGTGCAATATTATAATAGACAACATTGTGGCGGGGCTGCCGCTCTGATATGCTTCCTCATGGAACTGGCGACTTACATCTAATGTGAATGTGAAGATATGGAGTTTCCATCCCAAAGTGCCGTCAGGTTACAAATCTACGTTAAGACACCAATGACTAGTAATTTATAAAAATTTACGCTACGTTTTAAGCGTATTGAATTGTTAATTTTACATCAGAATATGCCAGACGATGAGCTGTTGGTAACGCGGCTTTGTCTGTGGAAGACTGCGGGAGCCAAGTCTCAGACCTGAGCATCTTTGCCGTGAGCCGCGCGAGGGTGACCTCACGCAACATATCGACTGATATTTTACTAGTAACCGATACAGAAAACTTAAGGTTTTACCCTCTGTTATCCTTACTGTATCGATTACTAGCATAATATTCTGTAAGTCAAGTCTAACCACGAGCAGTTCACAGTCGAAGATGCTCACGGTCTCGAGCACCGGTGTGTGCTTCCGATACCGCACTGCAATGCGAGTCATACGAATCCCAAAAACAGAATTATCCCATAACTACATTAGCCTTAAATAGCCGCGATTAGCGTTACGAATGCTCAAGTTGATTAACATCAGTATAAAGAGAAATATACGTATCTTATTCTATTTTTTTATTATTAAATTCTATTATAAATAAATTCCACACTGACAAAAATTTAACACATGATATTGATGTAAACGACATAGAATAGATGACATAAGTTATTGCACGATACTAATAACTACTGGGTCTTATACACTGGGAACACACATCAATGTGGAGTGGTCACGTTACGCCTTTACCTGTACAATGTAAACACAACGTTACACACGGGAATATCAAGTTACTCGAGCGTCCGCGGCGTCACGGCTCAGCTTATGTTGGGAACTAAGCAGTTTTTTCTGCCGCCATTGTAACTTGAACGGTAGATACGCAACGATGCGAACGCTCTAGGCAGCCGATCAACTACCGACATTCACTTGTCATCAAGGATCCTTGAATATAAGATAGTGGTAAAAATTCTGGCATACGTATTCCTCAGAAATTTTATGAACGGCGTCATATCGTTTACAACATTCAAGAATAAAAATTACATTTAAAAATCATATTTTATGATTGTCATAGTTGTGTACACATTTAGGAATTAAATGACACCTCAAGCTATTGAGATGTCAATTGATTCCTAAATCACGAGATGAACAGGCCCTCCGGCTTTAAGGTTTTTGTTGCAGATTGCTGCAAACATTATATCGGAACACATAATGTCGGAAAATATTCCGACAATAGCCTATACTTACAATAAGTCTGTGCAACCAACCGCCAAAATCAACAGCTTTTGAAAATTACATTAGTTAGCCCAAGTAATATTTTTCAGCTATTTTTTAAGTATTGGTAATTTGAAAAAGTTTGAAGTCTTTCTTTTATTTTCCTGAGGAAACGCCACACATACGTATGCCACAATCGAGACCATGTCGGGTAGTTGATCGCCGTCCTACAACAATATGTATCATAGAAGGGAAAACTCGCAACGACATTCCACACACATAAAAGCAATTTAACATGACAAAATGGAAGTACTTAGATTGACATCCTCAAGCGTACTTAGTAGCTATGCAACACGTTTGTCGGTGATTTTGTCAATAATGTTATTACAAAATGGATTTGATACGGCAGAAACTAGAGTTAAATGTCAGGAATCAACTTATACTGGTTTTTAATAACCACTTTAGGTTGAGCCCTGACAATTAAAAGCCCTATCGGCTGCAACTAGAGTTACCCATTACAAGAAGCAATGTATACTGGTTAAACTTAGTAGCTAAATGGAAAACCAGATTCTGCTGATACCTCAAATGAGAACTCAAGCTGCTGTCGATAATCTTTGACCATAGGAACATTCTATTGATTCTATAGTAAGGTGACATTCCAAAACTTGACTATCTTGTCTACCACACAGAAGAATTGGTCTGTATCCACCTGATGCACTAAATACACATATCTCACAACACGTTTCACAATTTCACATAGAAAAGGCAGTTCAACAAGTCGAAAACACGAGATTAAAAATTGTGGTTAGTGAGAAAGGCTAATGTTTTTTTCTTTAATCCAGGTTTCTGTATGAAATAGGCACTTGAAAGTGTATCGCGATCGACGGATAGATAAAAATAAATCTCATAATGTGTAACAAAAATAGAATTAAAATTTTACAGGATGCAAAAAGTGCAGGAATTATTTCAACATTTCCTCATGATTTGAAAGAGAATAATTTGAGCTCCCTTACAAATGCTTGGTTGAACAAGACATTTTGTATCGTTTTTATCATAATATCGACCTAAAAGTCTGTTGGGAAAAGATGTTCCGTTTCATGGGTTCAAGTTGAAATATTTGCTGCGTTTTTTACACCCTGTATTTCATCATCAACGAGGGAATGTATCCCGCCTGAAGCAAGCGACAGACAGACAACCCGATAGTCCGGATATACTAATAAAATTAAATAACTAACATTCAAATTCAAAAATAGTAAAATTCAATAAACATAAAACGATAAAATTTTCTATGGCAGCTGAAATTTGTACAACAACGCGCGAGGCGCCATACCTCCCTCAGGATTCGACTATGCTCCATTTAAATTTCCTAAACTACTAATATTTAAATTACAATAAGAAGTGACAAAAACTAACTACTACATAGTAAATATAGACTTAAATATTTAGTGCTACACATGATCTTTTTGCATTCACCTACTCTGGCTGGACTCACAAATTAGGGTTGTGGGTTTCTAATTTAAATAATACTGGAATATCTACCTGAGGGCTGCAACACGTGCTGATTGCGTCACTACGAGGGATTGCGTCATTAAATGTGGGGACTGCATCATTAAACAGGGGTATTGTGTCATAAAACAGGGGGATTTAGTAATTCAACGCGGAGATCACGTTCTTTGTATATGTTTCACCACTAAATCAGAATTTCTGTCATGAAACATTAGATTGCAGTATTTTCCTGAGGATTAAATGCGGGTTACAGGGTCAAAATATTGGGTTGCGTCATTAGTTGCCGGATATTGCGTCACTACATGGGGGGTTGCGTCATGTTACTGTGGATTTTCTTTTGGAGTAATGCGTTCAGATATCAAGCTACAGGTTTGCTCTAGTACCGCGTCGTTACGAGTAGAGTAAACGCGCCTCAGATCTAAACGTTAAACTGTCAAAGACCAAACAAAACAATAGGAACTCTCTACAACAGAAAAGCTTTAAAACGAATTAATTAATAAAGATAACACAAAAACAATTCTACCTCTTAACAAATTCTTATAAAAACAAAATTTAATTATTCAGTAAAATAAATATATTATATCGATTAGTGTAAAACGATTTGCCGACATCGAGCCTATGTTCAAACTCTTCTTACGATCTCGCCGTAAAGATTACATACAATGTAAACTACATATCATTTAATTTGGCATTCAATGTCCGTTCCGCGCAATATAACTATCTCCATATACATATATCGTATAGAATCCATAAACCGCGTTTAAAATAATTAAATAGAAGGTGAGTAGATTTCATCTACTGATAGAATAAAAATAAAACTACATACATTACCTACAAGGTATATAAATTCTGTATCGCCGAGAAAGCCCATGTCAGTGAATGTCTTAGGGCTTGCTAGAAGTCTGTGTAGCGTGAATCGGTCTTCTTACATCGACCCCATATACCACTGCCATAACTTAGTATGACAGTATATAAAGGCCGATTCACACTAGCCGCCCGAAGCTTTATATTAAAAGATGTCGCCGAAAGTCGGCCGGAGCGCGATAGCATTGCATTGTGACTTTTCATTTCACTACTAAACACATAACGGTATATTTTAAAGACTAACTGCCTTTATCCCGTGACTCTTAATATAGTTTTCTATCGTAGGTGTTCCCTGCTTACAGCCAAAGGTCGTAGAGAACAAAATTTATTATGATATTGATAATAAACAATTAAATTATATTGCACATGTTTAAATCCCGATGCTATCTGCGTTTATAGTTCAATAAACAAGAGTTTATTCACTCAATGACGCCAGAATTGACGAAAATAAAATAATTAATTTATGGCACAGTACGTGAGCAGTAATTTTCATTACTTTTAATAAGTGTACGTCATCTTTCTCCTCGATAGTGAGAAAGAGATGGGGCATACTGTTTTTAGTGTAGTTGCAAAATTACATATTTGTAAAACTTCATTACAGCAGAATGCTATATTACAAAGCGCCATTTCACTGTTGGTGAATAAAATTAGCAATACTTGATGTTATTGCAAAACGTTATCTTTTCAGAAGGCAGTCATTATTTTGATCAATTTTGGTTTTTATTTTTGTACAATTTTGTTTCCTACGTCCGTTGGTACCCTCCCTTCCCGTCAGCTGTATCTTATATTTACATAGCTACTAAGGCATTTCACTATCTAAAATAAGCGTATTTTTGTACCAATGCAATATTATTGAGCTCTCGTGTATATCATCATTTTCCTTCCAACACGTAATCGGTACCTAACATTAGAACATAATCGTCGAAATGGCACAAGTTTTTGTTTTGTTTCTTTGTACAATGAATAAAAAAAATGTACTTTGTCCGATCATTAGTAGGCAGTTAAGCGCGTTATATAATTTAGCAGCGATAAGTCAGCGATCGCTTTGTATGAGCATGTTTTGAAGGCTGTGGGGAAGTTGAGATGGCGCTACTCTTTGAAGACATATTAAAAATAAATAATCTTCGAAATCTACTAAGAAAGGCCCGCTTTCTACATTGACGATAAAATTATATTTTTTATTAAATTCGGCGCGATCTCAACTTCGGAGCGCTTCACCATAAATGAAAAACAATTTAAAAGTACGAACTGGCAACGTCGCGTTATAAAGCAATTTTATAAATTTTTAATACTTTTCAGAGATCTAAATAAAATCCCAAATGTATCAATAGGGCCTCCAAAAAATAATACTAATAAATAGGATGATTTAGTCGCCATTACTAATGGTTACTCTCCAAATGAGCAATTCTGCAAGTTAAAAATGTTATGCCATACACAGGTAAATTGATAGTCTAGGATTTTCATACAAACCACATACAAGAATACTGAATGGCTCGGTTCCTGTCTATGGTTTGTATAAACATCCAAGACGGTAATTTTTATGTGCGGTGACAATCATTCGGATCAGGTACAACTTGCACAGATAAAGAAGAGATGCCGTATTGGCAACATTACTGTTAGCCTCTCTGTCATATTATATGACATATGAGCAGGATGTCAACATGTTTCCAATTCGGGATCCATTCTTTATCTCCGTAAGTTATACACAAGCATTTTTTTGCAATCAAGTATTTCACGGTTCTGGGTTCAAGGCCTGACAGTAGCCTTATTTTTTCAATATACGTATATACTGAAAATGAAGCCACGTTCGGGACTTGAAAACGCCCGGTTACCGCCAAATACGTTTTATCGTATTAGTTGTAAAAAAAAAAACTTTAACCTATGGCGACTTGCAGAATTGTTCCTTTGGAAAAACCGTTACATTTAAAAGCCAAGCGACGTTGCCAGCTGTAGTTTAACAGAGCAATAAGAAATTTAGGTTACGGTGCGTGTTTGGGAAGTGAACAACGGCCCGCGTTGCTGCTGGTGCCCGCGAGATGGCGTTCATCGCACGTCGGTCAGGTTGCTCTAGAAATGTGAAAATGTTTATTTAGCAACTTCAATATTAGGTATCTGATTCATAGAAAAAGCGAAATGGCAACACTGTTGTATCTTGCCCAAATATCCCATGTTGCCATTTCGGGTCCCTTTCTTCTAAGAATCAGGTTATAATAGACTCGATTCCACGTAACTAAAACATAGAAGAATTGCGCTGTTACTTTAAATTAAATAAGATTATGAAAGTACGGTAGCATAGACAATGTTTATAGGAATGTTAGATAATCTTAGTTATTGTATGTCATGGCTAAACGAGTCTATGGATTATGGGCCGTTTCGCACGCTTTCTTCTATGGAATGGTATTTTAGATCGTAACATGGAAACAAGTCTAAAGTTTCATCTTATGGGGCACCCAGAGAATATGTGGCGCCCTCATCACCTTAAAATTATAAATTGATGAAAACATACATTATCGGAACTCCGTTGGATCAGATTTATGTACAGATACAGAAGTTTATTTACATAATGTAGTACTAATAAAAAATGGTTTGGTGGTGGTGGTAGTGGTGGTTAAGTTGCGGTGATGATAATGATTAGTGGCCATTTTTAGCACCTTTGCTGTCTGTAACTACGCTAAACTAGCTTTTGTAAATAAACTTAAATACCTGTAATAAAATCAGCTATAGCGGATTTCAGAAAAATTACGTTTTCATCGATTATTGACGACGGCACCACATATGATATGGGAAACCCTTAAAATATAAATACATATTTTATTCACCGAAAAGTGTTAAAGCATTTTTTATTTATGACCAATTGTCTTTTCATATTATGGATTGAATACTAGGTTTCGGTGAATAGAATATATATAGTGGCAGAGGCCATTCCAGTAATTTATTAATAATTACTAGCCTATAGTGACCCACACAAATATACCGGTGTGCTCCCATCAGAATATTATTTAAGAGGTGCACAATAAGAGTGAAATTTATATAACATCAGTTGATTTACATATTCACCGTCTTGCAGGGTAGGCAGAGAGTGAACGGCCGTAAGAACATGGTCATTTTTGCACCGTCTGACAAATATTTAAGATTCATTTCATAAAACTGTAGGTAGAGACTGGTTGTCAATACATATGACGTCCTCGAGCTCCTGAGATACTTCTCACAAAAAACACAGGAAAGAAATGGGGTGATGCTATTTTAAACCGGCAGTAAACTCTCCAAATAGTGATTTGGGTGCATTTAGTTCTCGTAACTTACAATTCCCGTAAGATTTTTTTTCAGGACACGTTACCATTTTTCTGTCCTCCCATACAAATCACGATTAGCTGACTGCATTTACTATGGGACGTTTTTCAGTTTGATGGTCTGAGTGCACCCTATCAGTAATCGAAGGGCTGTCCCTTACACATTGTATATCAACATTATCAACAGCTGTATCAGTCCACTGTCAGAGCTGGGCCTCATCTTTTTGGTACAGGTAATACGCGTCAAAAATATTCAACCGGAAATGTTCATCACAAAATGAATGTATATTTGTCGTCAATCGACAAATGAAGATCAAACGTCATTTCAAAGAATGATAGAAATATGAAATTCGTCTAAATGTGACAAGGATAGATAGATATATTGTCACGCACATGACATTTTCTGACGCCAAATATTTTCTGCACATTATTGAATTTTTACGGTTCAATATATTTTGACGCTTGTTTTATTACCTGGAAGTGTTAGTGAGTATAGTAACTGAGTTTTGTTGTTTATTAGCGACTGTTGTTGTGTGTTTTTTAATGACTAATGTTGTGAATTAGTTGTTATTTTGTGTTTATAAGCATGTTGCGTATTAGTGAGTATTGTTGTGTATTAGGGAGTGTTGTTGTGTATTAGCAAGTGTTTTTGTGTATTAGGGAGTGTTGTTGTGTACACTTCCCATCAGAAAAATCGAAACACCTCGGTTTTTCTTGTTTTTGGCCGAATTAACACCAAAATGTATTGTTTGCATTAAAAAAATTATATGACTGTGTAGCTGGCAGTTTTGTACTTTTCAGTGTGTATAAAAAAAATCAAAATTCAAAATTGGAACTCCACCTGTTTGTTCTGTAAATGAGATGAATGACTGAGACGTTTGCAGTTGCGCCTTTAACGATTCATAGCATTTTTAACATTAAAATTTAGAGCTTGTCTTAAAGCCTATCAAAACTTTGTTTTTAATTGTTTATTGTGACTTTGGATCGCCTGAAAAGGTTAGATTTTATCTGAATCATGGGTATTTTGCCCGTAGAAGCTACTTAAGTGGTGACATTTGCCCAAATTTGGACTTGGTCGTCGTTTTGTGGCTGTATGTTTGCATTTAAGCCTCACACTCTGTTCATAAAATTTAAACGCTATCAGAAGACTGAGTCTGTTTACGCGACGTTCAGATCTGACGGAAATCGGTCAGCTCTGACCGATATGATCAATTAATGTTATGAGTTCTTTGCAAATCGACGCCTTAGCGCACTTTCAACTGCGGCAAAGCTATCAAATGTACAAAAGGTGGCTGAAAGTGGCTCTTCAATCAGAATAAGGTTAAAGGTACTTTGACTGGTACCGCAATAGCAGAGTGAGCCCAAATCAACTGCAGACTTGAAGACAAATCTGTCATGCCGTCGGCGCTGATTCCTTCCCAAACCTTTCACGAACTGTCACCATAACTGACCTTTTATCAATGCAACATTGTGTAAAGCATTTTAATCCTTTCTGTAAACCATAGTGCTTCCGTGATTCCATTCAGCGTAATTCTACACTCAGCAGAAAGAGGAATTTGATCCATTGGGTATACGACCAGTTTAGGTGCTCGCTTGCAAAGTTAAAGCGCTATTTAATTATCTTTAGTTGATTTGGGCCCTTTTTCTGGCTATTGCGGTACAGTCTACGTTCCTTTAACCTTCTTCTGATTGTAGAGCCATTTTCAGCCACCTTTGTACATTTGATAGCTTTTTGCCGTAGTTAAGAAAGCGCTAAGGCGTCGATTTGCAAAGAACTCATAACATTAATTCGATCATGTCGGTCAGAACTGCAATTTCTGACAGATTCTAAACATCGTAAACAGATCAGTCTTATTAACATTTGTAAGCTTTATGAACAGAGTCAGGCTTAAATGCGAACATTCAGCCACAAAACGATGACCAAGTTCAAATTGTAATGTCACCACATGGGCGGCCAATGGGCAAAATACCCATGATTCAGATAAAATCTTATTTTTCAGGCGATCCAAAGTCACAGTAAACAATTAAAACAAAAGTTTAAGATAAGCTAAGACAAGCTCTAAATTTTAATGTAGAAAATGTTATGAATCGTTATAAGGCGCAAACTGCAAACGTGTCTCAGTCATTCATCTCATTTACAGAACAAACAGGTGGATTTCAAATTTTGAATTTTATTTTTTTTATACACACTGAAAACAGAACTGCCAGCTACACAGTCATATAATTTTTTTAATGCAAACAATACATTTTGGTGTTTAATTCGGCCAAAAACAAGAAAAACCGAGGTGTTTCGATTTTTCTGATGGGAAGTGTATTAGTGAGTGATGTTGTGTATTAGTGAGTGATGTTGTGTTTTAGTGACTATTGTTGTCTATATTGAGTGTAGTTTTGTATCACAGCCAATAACATTGAAATGTCTATATAGCTTGCATTACCTTGTCTCCGAAGAGTTTGACGAGCTGCTCCTCGTAGTCGTCGATGTTGCGCTTCATGATCTCCATGCACGGGCCCAGCAGCCGCTCGAACGTCTCCACGTCCAGGACTGGAAGGGAAGAATAAAATGTCAGGTTAAGGCATAACAGTAACTCAAACCATAGCCAGCGAGCAAAGGAAAGAAGTATGCTAGGAGTCAAAAGGAAAGACAGACTAAGGAACACCAAGATAAGAAAAAATAATAAAATACAAGATGTCACTTTAAACATCAAA